>OZ038490.1:12026892-12039392 GCA_964036315.1 Acanthosepion esculentum | reverse complement strand
CCAGCCCACACCTTATGAAGGGCTTTATCTATGTAAAATATGTGCGATTTCTTTTTCAAAACTGCTCACTGGAAAATGTCATGATGCCATTTCTGACCTCATATTTCTGCACGGCACCCGGAAAGAAATGAGTACACACCAGACACCAAAGGAAACAAAATAATAATAATAATGATGATGATAATAATAATAATAATAATAATAATAACAGTGGCCATTAAGACTCTCCCCATCCCATTTGTAACTTATGTCTTCATTATAATAAATAAGAGCTGAAGAAATTTGATGCAGATTTTGCAAACATCTCACATGAAATAGAATGCACCACTCACAGGCGGATGTTGAGGGTCCGTATCTGCCATGGCACAATGGGTGTAGGTGCAGGATTCAACATGAATTGTCTTATAAAATTTCAACAATGGGATTTTTATAAATATCTTGCAGCTCTACAAGCCTGGGTGCATGAAAAAACCAAAAGGTTTATTCTGTATCATAAGAAACCCATAAATATGTAATGGAATTCGGATTAAATCTTGAAAGTAACGCTGAAGTAGACACAGCTACCACAAAAAGCAAAAACGCTAGATCAAATCCAAATAAAAGAAAACTGGAGTCAAAAGCCTCGATAACGAACACTCGTTGCCACTTTTGCAATGTCAACGATTACTCGTTGGCACTTTTGTAATGTTCGTTGTAGTAGAGACTTTGTAATCGCAGGTACAACATTAGTAACGCTGTTGAATAATACTGGTGTCAGACGCCTTCGAATAACACTCGCGCTAATAGTACTTGCTCGGTAATAGTAGCTCGAATAGTAATCTGTATAGAGATCTGAATAGAGAAATAATATAGTGAATATTATAGAGAATAGCGGTCCGTATAGAGGATAGACTAGAAATAGAGATCTGAATAGTAATAGAGGATAGAATAGAAATGGCGATCGCTGGACGTCACGCTAAGGCTCAGGTCCTGGGTTTGAGTGGAAAAGGTTCTGATAGATTCACTGAAGGGATCGCTGGCAACCCAAGTCTTCCGGAGAAACTAGAAATGTTCTTAAGGTACAAAATGTTTTATCTACAAAATGTTTTATCTACAAAATGTTTTATCTATGTAAAATGTGCATTTTTATTTTTTACACAAATGCACAGGGAAAAATGGCAATATGACATTTCTGACCTTAAGACTCTGACTGGGACCCGGAAATAATAATAATAATAATAATAATAATAATAATAATATGGGAAGGAAACTGAAAGAAACTGGTACGAACACCACCCTGAGCCGGTTACGGAGATAGGACCTGTTACAATTCTATGGGACTTCACAATGCACACTGACAGAACAATCAAAGCCAACCCCACAGACATTGTTATTAAAGACCACAAACAAAATAAGTGCATCCTTATTGATATGGCAGTCCCTGCAGACTGCAATGTATCTTTGAAGATATTCGAAAAACTGTCAAAATACAAGGACCTTGAAATAGAAATCTCAAAAATGTGGCACATGGGAACATCAACAATTCCTCTTGTAGTTGGAGCCCTTAGACTGGTTGGAAAAGATTCCAGTAGGCTGATTGAAGGGATCCATGAAAGTCCATGCCTCAAAGAGATACAAAAAATTGTTCTGACAAGTACAGCCCACACTTTACGAAGGGCTTTATCTATGCAATTATTATTATTATTATTATTTTTTTTGCAGTGCAAAGTGTCATGATACCATTTCTAACGTTAGGTCCCTGGGCGGGACTCGGAAAGAAATGTGTAAACGCCATATATCAAAGGAAATAATAATAATAATAATAATAATAATAATAATAATAATAATAATAATAATAAACTTCCTGCAAAGGACCAATGCTTTCAACTGAAATTTACCAAGCAACATACTGAAAAATTGTGTTAACCCATTCCCCCGCGTAGTTTTTTTTTTTTTACCGAAAATGTCTTTTTCAGACACTGACGAATAAACACGTTCAAAATATAACGTTAAAAACCAGCTACAGACGTGTTTATACGTCAATCTTGATTCTTTTTATGCACTTCTGAGCTTGAAACGAGTCCAATTGTCGACTCATTGTCTGGTAGAGGTGTTAACCACCACTCAGGTACTTCAAGGTACCTCAGTTTCTTAGTTACTATATTAAAAACAAATAAAAAAATATTCGTCTGAAAATGAAACGTTTTTTTCCAAAATAACAGGTGAGGAAGGGGTTAACCCGAAACGAAGAATCTGTGATAAATATCCCGAAACAATTGACCATCTTGCATTAGGTTCCATGGTATTAGCTGTAATACATGTTTAATGTAGTTTGAATGTAGAAATCCGACGTAGTAATTAATTTGTTCAATGAAACATCACCAATGTCTAGTAGCAGCCATTCAGGAATTCTTAAGGTCTTCCATATCAGAGGTTGGCAGTGGATATTCGGAGAGGGTAGGAAAGCGTAGTTCTTCAGGTCTTTCATCTGACAGGTTAGCAGTGGATATTCCGACAAGAAAAAAAAACAAAAATGGTCGCCTTTATACACATCGGATCGAATATTTCAAATCTTCTGATTGGTTAACCTTCTATGGGTGGACTATAAAATGAGTCAGCTCATTTTGGTTGGCTCACTAGTTATATTACGTACACAAAATAACTTAACATTAGCACCGATCGAATATAAAACTCGGTATGATAGATTGGGTCAATAATTTTAGTGGAAAATCTGCAACTTTTACGGGTAGGAAACCGCAAGAAATTGGTATGGACACCATCCACACCTGTTTAAAGACATTGTACCTGTAACAATTTTATGGAACTTTACAATACACACAGACAGAACAATGAAAGCTAATCGTTCAGACAGTGATCAAAGACCACAAAAACAAAATGTGCTTTCTTATTGATATGGAAGTCACTGCAGATTGTAATATATGTTTGAAGATTTTCATAAAGCTATCAAAATACAAGGTTCTAAAAAATGTGGTAAATTAAGACATTAAAAATCCCAGTTGTAGTTGGAGCCCTCGGTTTGATTAGAAAAGGTTCCGATAGATTAACTGAAGAAATGCAACAAATTGTACTCACAAGTACACCTCATACCTTAAGAAAGGCTTTATCTATATATACTATTTAGGCATTCGGACTGTTGTCCTAATCTTTATCACCATATTCACGACATTTCGGCCGTTGTACGCTCCGACCTTCTTCAGGTGATATACGTTTGAATTTCGAACTGAACCCTTTATTTCGACCTCTGGGGTAGATTGTTCTAATTCCACGTGCTATTCCTTTTTTGTTTGGGGTATATCAGATCGGTATCAAACATGAAGCGACAAGTCATATGCATGAAGATATTTTAGTTTCTTTGTGGCCGAAATAGTTGTATATTTGACAGCACCTTCCTCAGTATGCTTGCCAACCCTAGCAGCGACTTGCTGTGAAAAGTTTTGAATCTTCCTCTAATTTCAAATTCATCCTATCTCGATTCCGAGCTTTCAGCACGGTTCAAATTCACATACAAATATGCAAAAGATTATAACCTTCATATTCTGTCTTTCTCTCAACTCCCGGGCAAAGTCCTGGCATCTATCTATCTATCTATCTATCTATCTATCTATCTATCTATCTATCTATCTATCTATCTATCTCTTTCTCTGCCGATAAATTAACGGTCAGAAAAAACAAATAAAGATAATCAATCCAAATAAATACATGAGGTAATAAACAAATTAAAAACTGCTCCCACCAAAATAATAGTAAGAACAAACTACAACAATCAATCCCAAACTGAATAAATAGCTTTAACTTCCCAAACCAAAACAAAACTATTAAATAAGCGATATAAACAAATTTTTACTACTTTAATAAAACACAGATTAAAAAAAGACAAGCAAAATAATTTAACCCAAATAAATAAATAAACAAATAAACAAATAAACGGCTTCCGACAAATTAACCGTCAAAATAGACTACCCACAATGCAACACTGACCTGTATATATAAATAGCCGAGAAAATAAACAGCACGCGTGGCCTGATGATTGTGTCTAGCATGAAACAGACTGTCGTCTCTAAGTGTTCACTTTTATATTTACACACGCTCTATGACTGATATTGAGCACTTTGTCCCATAATATATCACACCGTAAGACTATATTTCATTATATATATATATATATATATATATATATATATATATATATATATATATATATATATATATATATATATATATATATCTTTTTCTTTCTTATTCACGATTATCTAAAGCATTCTCCTTGTTTGGATAGAATTTTCAGTCTGGACGTGTTTTGCGATTTTTATTTTGTGCTGATATCTCATTTATCTACATGTTCGATCCTAAGTCATTTGCACGGTTCCGAGTTTAGAACCGTTGCTGCCCTGTCGTACCTTGTACTCGCTGTATTGTTGAGTTTGTGAGATCAAAAGATGCGTCTCGTAAAATAAGTGATAAAATGATAATATTTTTTTAAATCATTTTTTTTACCCAGAATTCTTCCGATAAACAAAACCACTTCACGTGTTATCTTCTTGACTTGCTTCGAACACCCAGATAAAGATACGGAGACCCACATTCGTGTGGGAAACTAGTGTAAATTACAAAACGCCGGGTCGTTATAATTATATATATATATATATATATATATATATATATATATATATATATATATATATATATATATATATATATATATAATTCAAAAGTTTGAAGCAACCCTCAGAATTAGCATGGAATGAACTTGAGAGAAGAGTGAAAAAAATGAGAAAGAGCTCTTAGGGTCATTGAAAAAAAGAATGGAATCACTATTTACATTACTATTGTCCTCATCTTTAACGCCATATTTATTACAACGTTTCGGCCGTTGTACGCTCCGGCCTTCTTCAAGTGGTTGGAATGTCGAACTGAATTCTTTATTTCGCTCACTGGGGTAGACTGTTCTTGTTTCACATGCCATGTTTAATGGATGTCAGTTATCACCTGTCCACTGCCTTAAGCGGGTATTGAACTCACACTCTTTGGGTCCTGTCACTGGATCTAACTAACGCCTTTATCCACTGTGCCATGTGTCTTTTTACGTAATACCTCAGAAATTAGACAGATACAGAATGGAATCAGTTATCAAGGTTATACTTTGAGAAACTTTGGCAACGAATGCCAAAAAGTGGTGCTGCAGTAATCAAGGCTAAAGGAGGATATTTTGACGAGAGCAAAATTTAATCATAAAATTCTTTTATTCTTTTTGTCATAATAAAAAAAAATGTGTCACACTTTTTTAACCATGTATTATAATAATTTTCTCTCATTTAAAGCACAAAATAATTACTTTTTGGGCCAATTTTTAAAAAGATTACCAGGGGTTACCACAAACTTTTGAGTTGTAGTTTATAACGGAACTGTTGAATTGTAGTGTTACCGGGACTATTTGAAACTGTCACATTTGAAATTGTGCTTATGTCTTTGATAGCTGCATAGGAAATTTATCTTTGCAAAAAGATCTTTACAAAAAAACAAATGGATATATAGGTTTTCAGCTTTATTTTAGGAAAATATCTTAAGCAATAAGAAGTGTCTGACGAAATAGAATTTGTTCTTTGTTCAAAGTTTTTCCTTGAAGAACGAACAGATTTTTTTAAGCGTTTCACCCCATGCAAGGCGGTAAGCCACTAGCACGCAAGGGGTTATAGAGAGTTGGAGCTAGAGCAAATAGGAGTGATAGAGGAAAGGATGAAGAGAAGGATAGGGGATAGATCAAGGCATCTGGAGAGGTCAATTGACATTACATTGAATAGTTGGAGATTATAGCTATCAGGGAAACAGGAAGAGGGGGAGTTCCATAGGCGAGAGGTGCGTGACATGAAGCTATTGGAGTAGAAGAGACGGTTACATTTAACAGTTTCGACAGTGAAAGGGTGAGAGCGAGATGCCAGCATAGTTGAACGCTTAAATTCATGAAGTCTGGGAACCAGCGAAAGCAGCTCCTCGGAGCAGTTACCATGAAAGTATTTGTAAAAAAAGACAGAGGGAGGCGACTGCACGTCTTTGAGAGAACGACTGCAGACGAGATGTCAGATCAGGGCCAATTACGTTGCATATCCGTCTCTGGATCTTATCAAGAACCTTGAGACAAACATAAGGGGCTCCAGACCATATATGGCAGCAATACTCCACGCAAGGGCGAATGGTTGATTTGAAGGATCGACACCGGCGAGAAAAATTTCCTGGCGCGGCACAGGGAGCCAACTTTCCCTTCGGTGGACGAAACTATTGACTCAATGTATTTGTTCCATCTCAGGTCAGTAGTCAATGTGAGGCCGAGCAGCCGTAGAGAGGTGCTCTCGAGAAGTTGAGCGTCAAGCATTCTCATCGACGTTTTTAATTAAAGAAGAAATGGATATATTTTGTACAAGCACTTGTTTGCCAGGTTAAATTTCAGAAATTCGATATTACCTTTCAGTATTTTTAAACTAATTTAATTAGCCCGGAATTAAAATGTATTCAATCAGAATTAAATTTAAGTATATCTGTATTAAATTTCAGAATCTCGAAATTAAATTTCAGTTATTCGGAATCTAATTGCAAAAATTAAATATTTAATACAAATAATTCAGGACATAATTTCAATAATTCAGCATTAAATTGATGTATTTTGGAATTAAATTTCAATAATTCGGAATTAGATTTTTATAATCCGGTGTTATATTCCTGTAAATTTATTTCCGGATTACTGATATTTAATTCCAAATTCTAAAACTTTAATGCAATAATTTAATTCTTAATTTACGTAATTGTAAGTTAACAAAATATAGTTCCGAATTGTTGCAAAATTTAATTCCTTAATTTAATTCCTAAATGCTAAAATTAAATTTTAAATTACTGAAATTAAATTGTGATTTGCAGCTACTTAAATTTCAGTTTTATGAAATTTAATTACAAATTACTAAAATTTAATTACATTTCGATTCTAAGTTAATAAATTACTCTATTCGGAAATAGATATTTCTGAATTATGTCATCGGTTCCTGTTTAAATTATCAGTAAATAGGTTTTTAAATTTCAGTATTTTCGAATTAAATTTGTCAAAATAAGAATCAAATTTCAGTAATTTTCAATTAAAGTAAGCTACTGAATCAATTTTCAGTAATTTAAAATATAATTTTTGTAATTCGGATGCAATTTCAATAATTCGGAATTACATTCTCTGTTAAATATTAGTAATTCTGAATTTAAATTCAGTCATTTTAAATTAAATATCCGTAAGGCGGTATAAAGTTTCAGTAATTCATTGATGCATTTGAACAATTCAAAATTAAATATAAATAATTTACAATTTAATTAAAATAATTCAGAATTAATTTTCAATAATTCACAATCTGATGTTATTAAATTCGGAATAAATTTAGGCTATTCAGAATTAAATTTCAGTAATTTAAAACTAAATTTCAGTAATTTACTTCGAAATTGTATTTTAGTAATAAAGAATTAAATTACTTCATTAAATTATATTTCAGTTATATGAAATTCAATTTCCATATTCCGGCAATGAATAACTATAGTGACTGCAGTCACTTTCCTACCACTGTAACCTAGTTACGCTCTGCCTTTTCTATAAATATTTTCATGGTAATTGTTCTGATAAGCTTTCCTCTATGATACGTAGACGTTATGAGTTTAAACGCAGTACTGGGTTAGCGGCAGGGTCTCACCATTTTACAATTGTAAACTTTATGCTATCAGTTTCTTCATCCGCACATCTCGTTTCCGGCTTTGGTCTTCAGAAATTTAAATGCAATGTCAATCGTTATCTTCTGTCTTCTTAATTCTTTTATTGTCCTTTCTCTTTAATAGTTGGTTGTCTCATTTTCTCTAACACCCAGTACCCTCTTGCGTCCTAGTGGCTTTATTGCCTTTGATCTTCAAACATTGAAATGCAATGTCAATCGTTATCTTCTGTCTTCTTAATTCTTTTATTGTCCTTTCTCTTTAATAGTTGGTTGTCTCATTTTCTCTAACACCCAGTACCCTCTTGCGTCCTAGTGGCTTTATTGCCTTTGGTCTTCAAACATTTAAATGCAATGTCAATCGTTATCTTCTGTTTCCTTAGCACCTGTTCTTTTATTGTCCTCTCTCCTTAACAATATTTTCTTTTTCTCATATTCCCACACGTTCAATAACCCCTTGGTTTTATTACCTTGCTGGGCGTGTAATGATTAAAAAATCTCTCTGTTTCATAGCCTTGTATCACACAAAAAATACTTTGCTCGTTAGCTATATTAGAACGCTTCGTAACAAACATGTATTGCATATCAATCCACTAGCTCTTTGTATCTCCTTGTTTGATAGCCTTGTGCCACACTAAGTTCAGAAAATATTTTGCCCTTTAGAACGCTGGTTAATAAACTTGTATTATAAACCAATTCCTTAGTGTCGTGAGTTCGATCTTTGTCCCCCAATGTGCGATGATACATGATTAAAAAATTGTCTTTTATTGATGCAATCATATTCAAAGCGGTTTATTGCTCCCTTATTTTTGTTAGCATTTAGATTTGATGGCATTATTGTGTCTGATTCTTATTTCTCCCTTTCGTTACGTTTAATTCTACCGTTTCGACCAAAGGAAATAAGGAGGCTTCATCCTGAACCGCTTTGTTTAAAGCCCTTTTTGTCTCATCTTTGCTTCTCGCGTCATCAGTTGTTTCTGCGGAGACATTCTTAAAATGATACTTTCAAGATGTCTGACTTTTGCATTACGAAAATATACAGAGTGCAGCAAAATGATCTGACACATTTGGAAGAGTAATAAAAGCGAAATAGACTAAAGAACGAAAAATGGGTTTTTATTTTCAAAATGTACACATAATGCCATTTTATTTCACTTCCCTTTCAGTTGCCAACATGTATTGGATGGGCATGTTGGTTCTCAACAGTCGAGATGCAGCCACATCGAAACAAGAATGTATCTTTGTAGTAAGTAAGTTATTTTTGTCCGTATGTAAAAAAATTATAATAAATAATTATTACTCTACTCTTGGTATCGAGCCCTCTTTTGAATTAATGCTGTGAACGTTAGAATTTATATTATTTTCGTTCTCATTACATCTGGATATATATATATATATATATATATATATATATATATATATATATATGTGTGTGTGTGTGTGTGTGTGTGTGTGTTTTTATTTTATTTCACTTCATTTTCAATTGCCAACATGAGCTGGATGGGCGAACACCGCGCTTTCATTGTAGACACGATTATCAAGAACAACGAATCGGTCACCCTAACTCAAAGAGCGTTCTGTGTGCACTTCAAGCTTGATAGACCTGCTCGAAACACGATTTTGTTATGGGCTACCAACTTCAGAATTAGTGAATCAGCATTGAAACGAAAATCAACCGGCCGACCTCGGAGCGCCAGAACTGCGGAAAATGTGGCAGCGTTAAGAGCTTTAGTTAAACAGTCTCCACGACGCCCTTCACGGAAATACGCTGATTTAAATTTTAAAACGAAACGAAACAAAATGGCATTATATGTACAGTTTTCAAAATAAAAACAATTTTCTTTCTTTACTCTATTTCGCTTTTATTAAACGTAAAAATGTGTCAGATAATTTTGCAACCCTCTCTCTTTATATATATATATATATATATATATATATATATATATATATATATATATATATAAGTGAACACTGAAGTCAAGACTCAGAGGCGACAGGCTGTTTGATGCTGGACGCAATCGTCAAGCCGCGAAACATTGGCGAAAGATTCGCGGCCTGACGATTGCGTTCAGCATGAAACAGCCTGTCGCCTCTGAGTCTTGACTTCAGTGTTCACTTTTATATTTATATTTACATACGCTCTATCTCTGATATTGAGCACTTTATCTCATAAATATAGCACACCTTAAAACTATATTTCTTCATATATATATATATATATATATATATATATATATATATATATATATATATGTATATATATATATATATATATATATATATATGTATATATATATCTGTATATATCTGTATATGTATATATATATATTTGTGTATTTAGGCAGCAATCCTTCTTTCATGCACATTTCATTAAAAACGACTGACAAGGTGCTTTTATTTAGTTTTTTTATATAATTTCTCGTGCGATCTAATAATGTTTTTCTTTTCAGGCTAACAGCTAAAATATAATCTTGAAAATGGTTAAATGTATAGCCGAAAGCGCTCCGATAAAAAGAACATTCGGACAGTTTTTATATAATTTATCATCTGAAAAGAAAAACAGCTTATATATATATATATATATATATATATATATATATATATATATATATATATATATATATATAGCGAGCATGTATATATATACTAGGAGCATGGCCTGGCGTTGCCCGTACTTGATTCAAAAATCGTACGACTCATACAGCAATCGCTATCACTTGACTTAAAATATTTTTGCCCTTCCTTGCCTTTAAAGGAGTGCCCTTTGCCGTGCTGATGTTACTACATGCCTTACTTCTTGCCTATCTCACACTGCGAATTTTTTCTAAGCTCTATACTAAACATTAAATCTGTTACGAAAAAAGAACTAAACAAAATGAACACAAAACGATCAGCTTTAAAAAAAGGACTCGTAACTGGAAAAACCGAATGAAAAAAGAATGTGAACAACAAATACTTTTTCACACCAAACCCATTTCTCCGGAATCAGAATCAACGTTGAGTTTGAGCAAGCGAATGAACCAATTGGAGTAAAGTGCCATGCAGATTTAAATTTTGCCCACTTGTGACAAATGCAGCTATCGATTTTTTTTTGCATGCTAGTTAACTTTCGTGTCAGTTAGCTGTTTGCTCTCACGCTGGCCAATAGAAACTTCCTGCCTATTCGTGGCAGCCAGCTATAGGCTCTCACTCTGGCCAGTAGAAAATGGCCGCAAACTTCATGAAAACTGCCGTAGAAGCATGAAAAAATCGATTATTTCCACTATCGATGGGAGCTGGGAAATGCAAAGTCAGTCTTGGCCTTCTTGCTAACTTGGAGCATGTTCATGTAAATTTTGGTGCACATCCGTCGAAAATTGCGGCCGTGCATTCGTTACACAGACACACACATCCTGCCTTTTGTAGATAGTATATATATATATATATATATATATATATATATATATATATATATATATATTGTGTTTAAAAATAATTTCACATATTTGTAAGTGTAATAAAAGTGAAATAGAGTAAAGATTTAAAAATGTGTTTTTATTTTCGAAATGTACATATATCGCCATTTTATTTAATTTCGTATTCAGTTGCCAACCTCATTTGGATGGGCGAACATCACGCTTTAATTGTGGACACGTATATAGGTAAAGGTAGAGGATAGCAACAGGAGGAGTCAGGTATTTACCGAAGTGGTACAAGGAACTGACCATTTTTCCAACATCTTCGTGATGAGGACAATTCTGAATTCAATTCTGTTGGGTGTAAGGCTAGCATCTCTAACCCGTAAAAAAGCTATTTGCTACGGAAGGCAACAGACCAGGCGAGAGTGGTAGCTATAAAATATCGAAATATTACGAAATTATTCGGTATACATAAGTCTGATTAAGTTCCAAAGAAAAGTATTTATATTATATTATTATTTACATTATATCCTTATTTACATTATATTATATCACTGTTGACATTATATCATTATTTACATTATATTACATTATTTATATTATATCATTATTTACAGTATATCATTATTTACATTATGTTATCTCATTATATCATTATTTACATTATATATTTATTTACATTATAGCATTATTTACATTATGTTATCTCATTATATCATTATTTACATTATATATTTATTTACATTATAGCATTATTTACATTATGTTATCTCATTATATCATTATTTACATTATAGCATTATTTACATTATGTTATCTCATTATATCATTATTTACATTATATCATTATTTACATTATGTTATCTCATTATATCATTATTTACATTATATATTTATTTACATTATAGCATTATTTACATTATGTTATCTAATTATATCATTATTTACATTATAGCATTATTTACATTATGTTATCTCATTATATCATTATTTACATTATAGCATTATTTACATTATGTTATCTCATTATATCATTATTTACATTATATATTTATTTACATTATGTTATCTCATTATATCATTATTTACATTATATATTTATTTACATTATAGCATTATTTACATTATGTTATCTCATTATATCATTATTTACATTATAGCATTATTTATATTATATTATCTCATTATATCATTATTTACATTATATCATTATTTACATTTTACTATATCATTGTTTACATTATATTATATCATTATATCATTTTTACATTATATCATTATTTACATTATATTACATTATTTACATTATATCATTATTTACATTATATTATTTATATTATATCATTATTTACATTATATTACATTATTTACATTA
>OZ038490.1:12016571-12021692 GCA_964036315.1 Acanthosepion esculentum | reverse complement strand
TATATTATATATATATATAGATAGATGTGAATATACTGAGAGGAATATATATTTTTTTTAATCATATCACCCCAAGCAAGGCCGGAGGCCACTATCACGCAAGGGGTTAAAGAAGGGTTGGAGGAAGAGCAGATAGGAGTGGCAAGGGAGGGGATGTGGAGAAAGAGAAAGACAGTGGGTCGATCAAGGCAAGGGGGTTACACAAGATTTGGAGCGAGAGCAGATAGGAATGAAAGATGAAAGGATGTGGAGAAGGGAAGTGGATAGATCAAGGCAACTGGAGATGTCGATTGACGCTACACTTAAACCGTTGGAGATTGTATTTGTCAGCGAAACAGTAATAGGGAAGGGAGTTCCATAGGCGAGATGTGCGAGACATGAAGCTATTGGAGTAGAAGAGACGTCTACATCTAACAGTTTCCACGGTGTAGGGGTGGGAACGGGATGCCAGCCTGGTGGGGCGTTTAAATTCACGAGGCCTGGGGACAAGCGAACGCAACTATGAACATACAGATAAAGATAGATAGGTAGATAGATAGATAGATAGATAGATAGATATGAACATACAAACATAGATAGATAGATAGATATGAACAAACAGAGATAGATAGATAGATAGATATGAACGTTCTGACAAAGACAGATATAAACATACAAATACAGATAGATAAATCATGAGCAGACTGACATAGAGAGATATAAACATACAAAGATAGCTAGATATACAGATTGATATGAGCATACATACACATACGCACACTCATATATATATATATATATATATATATATATGAGTATGCGTATGTGTATGTATATATATATGTATATATATATAGAGAGAGAGAGAGAGAGAGAAAGAAAGAGAGAAATATTTAGATATAGATATAAATATACAGCCAAATATAGATAGATAATGAACCAACTGAGATAGATATTAACACGCAAAGATAGATATGGAAATATGAACATACAAACGAATATAGATAGATAGATAGATACATAAATAGATAGATAATGAACAGGCTGAGATACATAGATAGATAGATAGGTAGATAGATAGATAGATAGATAGATAATGAACAGGCTGAAATAGATAGATAGATAGATAGATAGATAGATAGATAGATCAAAACCTATTGAGAAGGAAAGAAAGTAAGGAAGAAAAAATGTAAAAACTATACAACAACCAATGTTTTCCAGCATGTCACAGTATGTATCAATAGGTATGCATAAACACACACACACACACACACACACACACACACACACACACACACACACAAAATAACACAAGCAGACAAACACAGAGAGAGAGAGAGAGAGAGAGAGAGAGAGAGGTTGAAAGGGAGTGAAATACTTCTGGAAGCAGATAGCATTACGACAAAGATGAAACGGGCTAAACGAATTAGCGTGGGAATGCCCAATTTTAAGTGAAAAGATTGAGAAGAGATTGAATGTAGAGGACGAGGTTTAAGGCTAAGAAGCCAGGCAATCTTCTTTCATAAGGCCAAGATATTCCGATCATAAGTGAGTTATAGCATCGCAGTTGTTTTAGGAAAGCAACTCGTTTCACCGCCATTGCGTTATATATTTATATATATATATATATATATATATATATATATATATATGTATCTATGTATTCTGCACGCGTCTATTCACTTACCTTTTTTTATTTTATCCTTGCCAAGTTTTTTTCCCCATTCTAGCTATTAACTTACAATCATCTTCACCGAGCACTTCTCTCCTCTTCAACAGTTCGCTAAACGTCTTCAGCGTCAATCGTCAGCCATTGTTCATTCTCTAAGCTATTATTTTGGCGGGTTTGGGAATTGACGCAGGTAAAAAGAAAAGCAAACAAAAAACATGAGAACAATATATATATATATATCTACTAATCTTACCTTACTATACAACAACCAAATATGTGAATCACCCAATTAGTTTCGAATACACTATAACATTTATATATATATATATATATATATATATATATATATATATATATATTGATGCATGTTTCATTAAATAATATAGACAGGTTCTGTCTATTTATTTTAAGTAAATTTCTTTCATATTGTCTGGTAAGCTTAATAACATTATCATTAAAAGAAGAAAGAAAATCACAATATTTATACATATTTTTTAATCTTATGTAAGCTTTCGGCTTACATAACCCATTATCAAAGATGACAATTACATTTCAATATATTAAACAATACACGGACGAAACAATAATGACAGTCTGTTTTTGTTGCATGAAAAATTTCAAAGCAACGACAAACTCGTGTATACGAGACGCGGAAGCGAAAATCGCATCGCAGCTCGTGACGTCACACATGACCACGCGAGATTTTAAATCCTTGAAGCTATATACATTAAACAGTTGAAACCTAACCTGAACAAAATAAACTATGAAATCTCCACAAATATTCTTAAATGTCCTATAATTGATAACAGAAGCCATTGGTTTATACCAACGGCTTCCCATACTTAATACTTCTCGTTTTCACTCTCTATATATAGTGGTATTGATAAATTTTCGGCTAAGTTACGTAAGAATGAAAATTACACTGACATCTCATTTTAACTGATGTATTTGCCAAAATTACACAACAATATCTTGAAATACTAGAGAGTAAATTTATTTGATAAAATCACCATTGGCTTCAACCACGGCCTCCAGAAAACTTCAGAATCTCCTGCAACTCTTCTGGACGGTCTCCTTATTTAAGTTGGTGAGTGCTGCCATAATCCTTGCCTTCAGTTCATCTTTGGTGCTACAAGGAGTTTTGTTGGTCTCTTGCTCAACTGAGTCCCAAACATAATAAACAAGGGTGTTGCAGTCTGGAGAGTTAGGTGGTCAGAATATAAGGAGTGATGCTGTTGCAGAAATTGTCTGACAATCATGACTGGGTTGTTCTGCTTTTATGCATGGTGCAGAGTCCTGTTGCCAGACAGAGAATCTTCAAAAAGTCACCCTTTTGACCCACGGCACCACTACCTCCTCAAGGCACTTGATGTGGTCCTCTGTGTTGAGTCTGAGACCCTGTGGGAAGATGAATTGGGGCATAACGCCGCCATCACAAGTGATCACTCCAAACACGTTCGTAATCACCATTAGACTCATCCAACTATTTTCGAATACTCTGCACTGTCCTCAGATTGACACCCAAACATTGAAACTCTCTCTACTTTCACTTTCCTCCTTTCTCTCCCTCTCTCAACTGTCGCTATCCCTTCGTTTCCTTTGTTTTTCCCCTATATATATATATATATATATATATATATATATTTTTGAACATATTGAAGTTATAATTGTTTTTTTTTTAAGTTATATTTGTTTTTATTTATTTTTTATTTTATTTGTTTTTGTTGTATGCTATTGCTTGGAGGATCACAAATCTGTTTTGTTGTCTAATTTTGCTAGTATTTTTTCATGAGTATTTGTCCATGAATAGTTGTCGAATATTACTGTGATTCTCATGTGCAGTCTGATATATATATATATATATATATATATATATATATATATATATATATATATATATATATATAAAGGGAAGATGTTATAGCTGTTTTTCAGCGAGAGAAGATTGTATAGATTAAAAAGAAGAGAGAAATCGCAAACGCTTTTGGTTGTAATGTGAATTAAAAAAAAAATATATTGTGCTTTATTTTCCATAATTTTGCTAAATGTGTCTCCGGTCTCGCGACCTTAATCAGGCAAAGAGTGGCTATTTCCACATATTATTAAGAAGAATTAATTTTTCGTATGTTTTTCCATGTTAAACATTCTCGATATTAGATATTCTCTTTTTTAGTGTTAGTGACCCAAATGTCTTCCTTGAACTGCCAGTGAAAAAGTTCTGCGTAAAGGGTAATAAAACAATTAAGATTGGTTCGAGAAAGGGTGAGGAAAGATATCTTTATTCTCATCTTTTAATGAGTTCTGT
Organism: Acanthosepion esculentum; assembly: GCA_964036315.1. Classification (NCBI taxonomy): domain Eukaryota; kingdom Metazoa; phylum Mollusca; class Cephalopoda; order Sepiida; family Sepiidae; genus Acanthosepion; species Acanthosepion esculentum. The sequence goes on along the minus strand of OZ038490.1, from coordinate 12,017,736 downwards.
TTGTTCCTAGATCTATTTTCAATTTTTTGTGCTTCTGTCAGCATGCGTATGAATATATATATATATATATATATATATATATATATATGTGTGTGTGTGTGTGTGTGTCTGTGTGTGTGTGTATATGTGTGTGTGTGTGTGTATGTATATATATAGTACTGTTCGATAAAAGTGACTCACCTTATCCTTTGAATTTAGCTCAAGCTTCGTTTCATCGGAGAAGAGAACATTCTTCCAGTCTTCTACGGTGAAATTTTTGTAATAGTGAGCCCATTCAAGTCTCTTGGCTTTGTTGGCTTTGCTTATTAGCGGCTTAAACCTTCGTGTACAAGATTTGTAGCCTTGTTCTAACAGCCAACGACGGACTGTTGAAGAGGCAAGACTAACACCTTGCTATTCGCTTAGACTGGCTGCAATTTCTTTCCTAGTTATAGTCCTATTCTTCGTAACTTCGCTCTTGATTACGCTGCCAGTTCTATCATCAATCTTCTTCTTTCGTCCCATTGTTTCCTTCCTTGGAGCAGGAGTGGCATCATTATGTGCCCTAAGCACTCGAGAGACAGTTGATTGCGAGGTTATAGCAATTTCTGCAATTTCTCTCGTACACGTGCCTGCTTTTGAGAGGGCAATAATAGATGCCTTAAGTAATTCTGATGCGTGTTCATCTGGTTAGTGACTTGAGTGGCTAGTTCAAGCTGTTTTTATACTGTATGAGGCTTTCTGGGATATTCTGGAATACTCTAGATTTAATTTAAGCTGTTCTAGAATTCTCTAGAATATTGTTCTGAGTGTATTGTAAAATAGTTTTCAATATTTTGTCAAAAGCTCTTTAAATTTACCAGTTTAATCATTAGAATGCGATATCTGAGTCACTTTTTTTGCACAGAGTTTTTTCCTGAATCTCATTTATATCCAAATTTATAATTATCAATAGAATACCTTAGGGTAAATAAATTTTTTTCCTAGGTGGTTGGGAAGGGGTCTTTGTATTAGTAAGATTAAAAATTATTTTAATCCCAAAAACAATAGACAAAAAATATTTTTAGTAAAAAAAAAAATGAGGTGAGTCACTTTTATCGAACAGCACTGTATATTTGATTATCAAATCACTACAAAAATATATATTTTGTTTCAACATTTCTGGTGTCTTATCAAGTGAATTTTC
>OZ038490.1:12006571-12011571 GCA_964036315.1 Acanthosepion esculentum | reverse complement strand
AACTACATCATCGTGGACCCTATATTTTAACCAACGTAGCGGTTCTTGAGGAATGGAAATGAATTCTCGACATATTCACTTACAGTCTTTTGGAAGTGATATTTTCCTGGTATAAACTTTGCTTACACCAAGGGTCGGTAAAATTTGAATATGAAATCAACCCCTCAGGGGCCCGTATTAGAATTCGATTTTATTATTACAAAGGTTTTAATAGTAAAATTAATGTGCAAAATTATATGTATAAATATTAAATGAAATAAAGGAATAAGTAGATTTATTTAGAAACATTAAAAACATGATTAAAAATTAATCTGCAGACAATTTCGATGTAAAAAAATAATAACGTCTGCCTTCTTGCATTATTTTGGGAAGAAGAAGAAGAAAAAATAATAACGTCTGCTTTCTTCCATTAGTTTGGAAAGAAGAAAAAAAATGAAGAATGTAAATGAAGAGAAGGGATAAATAAATAAATAAATAAACACTGCCCATTTTCTCCTTTCTTCCAGCTACTTAGACCCAAAAAAGGAAAGCAGATTCATTTTGATTTGGCGTTGGCTCCACCTCCTTTCATGGTGATGATTATGTATATATTTCGTCGAGCGAAAATTAAATTTGCCTTTTTCTTTATTCTCCTGGTCCAGTAATTCCGAAATATAACAAGTGAATTTTCGTACATGTACTTTTTTTCTGCTAGCCAGAAGAATTCATGAAGATGACAGACTTAAAGCGACATTTTTCCTTAGACAGGGAAGAAGATGGCGGAAAAACCAATTGAATTCGACAAGAGAAACCTTTCTATGTTTGAAAAGGCAGGCGAGATTCAGTCAAATATCGATTCTTCCCACCCAACGGTAGCGAAAGGATTTTCAAAAAGAGGTAAACACTATGTTCAAAGAAAATGTAGTCACTTCATTAAGAATTTTCTTTAAGATTGCCTATAATTTATATTATGCCTTTTTGGGGTATCCTATAATTTAAATTACCCCTTTTGAGGATTCATATAATTTATATTACCCTTTTTTGGGATGTCCTATTATTTATATTATGCCTTTTTGAGGTGTCCTATAATTTATATTAACCCTTAATGGGGTGTCCTATAATTTATATTAAGCCTTTTTGGGTTGTCCCGTAATTTATATTACGCTTTTTTTAGGTGTCCTATAATTTATATTACCCCTTTTGGGGGTGTCCTATTATTTATATTACGCCTTTTTGGGTTGTCTTGTAATTTATATTACGCAATTTTGAGGTGTCCGATAATTTATATTACCCCTTTTTGGGGTGTCTTATTATTTATATTACGCCTTTTGGGGTGTCCTGTAATTTATATTACGCCTGATTGAGATGTCCTATAATATATATTACCCATTTTTGGGGTGTCGTATTATTTAGATTACGCCTTTTTGAGGTGTCCTATAATTTATATTACCCCATTTTGTGGTGTCCTATTATTTATATTACGACTATTTGGGGTGTCCTATAATTTATATTACAACTTTTTGAGGTGTCCTATAATTTATATTACCCCTTTCTGGCGAGTCCTGTTATTTATATTACGCCTTTTTAAGGTCTACTATAATTTATAATACGCCTTTTTGGGGTGTCCTATTATTCATATTACTCCTTTTTGGGTTGTCTTGTAACTTATATTACGCCTTTGTGAGGTGTCCTATTATTTATATTACGACTTTTCGAGATGTCCTATAATTTATATTACGCATTTTTGGGGTATCCTATTATTTACATTACGCCTTTACGGGTTGTCCTGTAATTTATATTACGCCTTATTGAGGTGTCCTATAATTTATATTGCCCCATTTTGGGGTGTCGTATTATTTATATTACACCTTTTTGAGGTGTCCTATAATTTATATTACCCATTTTGGGTGTGTTCAATTATTTGTATTACGCCTTTTTGGGTTGTCCTGTAATTTATATTACGCTTTTTGAGGTATTCTATAATATATATTACGCCTTTTTTAGGTGTCCTATAATTTATATTACCCCGTTCTGGGGTGTCCTATTATTTCTATTACGCCTTTTTGAGGTGCCTATAATTCATACTACCCCTTTCTGGCGTGTCCTATTATTTATATTACGCCTTTTTGAGGTGTCCTATAATTTATATTACCCATTTTGAGGGTGTCCAATTATTTATATTACGCCTTTTTTGGTTGTCCTGTAATTTATATTACGCCTGTTTGAGGTGTCCCATAATTTATATTACTACTTTTTGGGTGTCTTATTATTTATATTACGCCTTTTTGAGGTGTCCTATAATTTATATTACCCGTTTTTGCGGTGTCCTATTATTTATATTACGCCATTTTGGTTAGTCCTGTAATTTATATTACGCCTTTTTAAGGTGTCTTATAATATATATTACACCTTTTTGGGGTGTCCTATTATTTAAATTACGCCGTTTTGATGTGTCCTATAATTTATATTACTCCTTTTCGTGGTGTCCCATGATTTATATTACGCCTTTATGGGGTGTCGTATAATTTATATTACCCCTTTTTGGGGGTGTTCTATAATTTATATTACGCCTTTATTGGAGTCTCCTATAATTTATATTACCCCTTTTTGGGGTGTACCGGCTCTTTTCATAGCCACGTTATGTGTGGATTCTTGTTTGATATGTACCAAATGTTGCAATGATGAATAAAAAGGTACACAAAAATCTTTCTTAAGTTCTAGAATTGGCCTCTCAGTGTATACGGGTATAAGGATTGGAGAATTTAACACACACAGCAAATATTGAAGGCAAGAGGAACAAAGGGAACCAGCGAATAACCTACGTAAAAAGCCTGTATGAATGGATGACAGACTAGGAACTGTTAGTGAGGGTGAAAAACGAAATTTACTACGAACTGAAAGGGATAGGAAGCTGTGGAGAGCCACGATCATCTAAGTCTTGAAGAGACACGACACGGAGAAAAATGTTAACATTTATGTTACTACATTTGATCTATATTCTTAAATAATAAAGAGGATTTATTTTCAACGACGATCATTGTAATGTTATTTGCTGACCCCAACGTAAAGGGTGTTCCAATAACTTGAACCAATTTTAAATGTGAATTAAGTTTAAGCGTCTAATGTTTTTTTTTCTTTTCCTTTCAAATTTAACAACTTAAGTCTTTGGCAATTTCAACCATGGAAAGATTAACAATCAAACAACGTGTTAAAGTTATCAAAGCCTATTACGAAAATGGACGTTCAAACAAACGCAATGAAAAGTTCCCAGGTCGAATCATCTCTCAAAACAGCGAAGTCAATTGGCCACCACGATCGTGCGACTTGATACCTTTAGATTTCTTCCTTTCGGGTCATCTCAAAAGTAAGATCTATACCAACAAACCAAAACAATTCAACAGCTGAAGGAGGAGATAATAAGGCATATTGGTGAAATCGAGGAGCAACTATGCAGAGATGTCATCAGAAATTTTGACCATCGAGTGGAGGTGTGCCACCGAGGCCTTGGAGGACATTTGGGCGATATTATTTTTCACACATAATTGCCATAACTTAAATAAAATGATCCAACAGAGAAATAAATTAATTTTCACCAATAATACTGCTTTATTTACTGCTGACTTTGATCCGTCTTTATGAAAAAACTTTATTTTCAAGACTCGCCACCGATTTATATATATATATATATATATATATATATATATATATATATATATATATATATAATGGAAAAAGTCCGGCAATTATTTTAATACATTTTTTATGTTTATACGTTCTTTTTTTTAGATACAGATAGTTAAGTAAATGCTCTGTTTATAATAAACAGTATTAAAGACGATTACCGGCCTGAATGTCCGAGAAATTTTCATAGAAAATATTCGTCCTCCGACAGAAATTGAACGTGTATCCTATAAGGAACCGTCATATAGTCTGACGTGCTTTAACGATTGAGCCACAGAGGACCGTTTCGGTTAGCAAAGTCGATTTTACTGTTTTTAAACTACAATTCTACATGATTTTCTCTCGTACATTCATATCTGCTCGATGCGTATCCAAATGTAAACAAATGACGTTACACATTATGAAATGGACAAAGTCCGACAATTATTTTCTAAGACATTTTTTTATGTTTATAAGTTCTTTTTATAGATAAAAATATTTAAGTAAATGCTCTGTTTTATAATAAACAGTATTAAACAACATTTACCGGCCTGAATGTCCGAGAAGTTTATATAAAATTTCATAATATATATGTATGTATATATATATATATATATATATATATATATATATATATATATATATACATATATAGACATTTATTTTAAATTTTATAAACAAAAATTTAATTTTTCCGTTTTAAATTCTGCCAAGAAATAGTTAAACTTTTTTTAAAATTTATTTTTACAAAATTTAAAATTTAAATGTTTATTTAACATATTTGGAAAGAAAACATTACTTACTTTACGCGCTGAAAAGTGTACTTTAAAAAAAAAAGACAGCGGGTCTGAACAATAGTGACACATTCGAGGTGTCGATTGATGCTGTCAATAAGTATTGACAGCTTACGCGACCTAATTTCATCGTACGGATGGACGAAAGTGAAATAATTTAGATTCTTATTGAACCAACTTACGTAACCAGTTATTAAGGGAAAATTTCAGCGTTTTAATTTTTAATTGTTTCTTAGCTTTCCATCTTTACGTGTACGATGCTTTATGAAAATTTTAAAACTAAGACTGTTGATAGAAAAAAAATTTCATAAGGTGCATACAAATTAATTTAATTATTTTAATTACTTTAATTAGATACCTTTCTTATGAAAGGCTAAGGTGTAAAATATAAACATATACATTTATTTTATTTTATGGTATTATTTCTATTTCCCTTCATTTTATTAATTTTGATATTTCATATAGAAAAAAAAAATAACTGAGAAAATAAAAAAATAAGAAATTTCATAAGATAGGTTAGGTACATAATACTTTTAGGTACCCTTATCATTTGAAATATTACACAAA
>OZ038490.1:11966571-12001571 GCA_964036315.1 Acanthosepion esculentum | reverse complement strand
GTCAGCCAACAGAATCAACGTTATCCTGCCACCTGGATGCTAAAGTCTATTTAAAGTTATTTGATATTTACTGGCACTATTTACATTACTCGGAAGATGAGGATAACAGATCCTCATCTTCATTGCCATATTCACAACGCTTCGGCCGTTGTCCGTTCCGGCCTTCTTCAGGTGATTGGATCTCTGAGATAAGGTATTACGATTACTTGCTTTATTTACATTATTCGGACTGTTTCAGGTGATTGGAATTTCGAACTGAACCCTTTCGCCCACCAGGTTAGATTGTTCTATTTCCACGTGCCATTCCTCTTGCGGATGTTTCAGTTATTTCCCTTTAATTCATCTCTCCAAGGTTTTGGTTCACCACTGCTGTAGCCTGGTATTGAACTCACAACTCTTTGGGTCTAGACACTGTATCTAACCAACACCTTTATCCACTGGGCCATGTGTCAATCTACCCCGGTGGATCAAATAAAGGGTTCGGTTCGAAATTTCAATCGCCTGAAGAAGGCCGGAGCGTACAACGGCCGAAACGTTGTGAATATGGTAATGAAGATGAGGATAACAGTCCGAATAATGTAAATGATGCAAGTAATCGTAATACCTCATCTCAGAGATTCAATCACCTGAAGAAGGCCGGAGCGGACAACGGCCGAAACGTTGTGAATATGGCAATGAAGATGACGATAATAATAATAATGTAAATAATGCAAGGAATTATAATATACCATCTCAGAGATATAGACAGATAATTGATATTTATACAGTTCCGTCTCTCTCATACAGAGATTTGTAAATGTTCAGGTGAGCCCCATTTAGCAGTTCTGATTTTTACACTTAAGGTGCGCTATGTTACATCCATAGAGTGGAATCACTCCAATTTCCCCTGTATTCCAAATACACGAAGAAAATGCCACTCAGGTTCTTCAAAAAAGCCATCACTTTGTAGAACAGGCTGCCATGTGGGCGCTTACCTAAACACTTTTCAAGTCAAATATCTATCCTCCTTATTCCTATAATCTTCTAGTTTTAATCCGTGAAAATTTCACGGTTCCCCTATTTTAATATTCAGGTGACTCTTAATTCTAGAGTTAATGGTTAAATAAGGTTATGACGAGTTCTGCGACAGAAATATCTGCACAAACTACCCTATCGCATCGTTAAATATTTGAGCTTAACAACTTGAACAAAATATTGTAATTGTAATTATATTATGAATATTATATTATAAATATGAATGCTGGTCGTTATTTTAAGAAATAAGGGGGGTACAAATGAAAAGATATGATATTGACAAAATCTTTTTACTATTTCACTGAAACAGACGTTAAACTTTTGAGCCCTGATCACCGCTTTAGCTGTGTTAGAGAAAAATGACGTAATGCCCAGCCACCGGTTGAACAGTGGTAGAGAAAAATGACAATGCCAAACTACTGATTGAATGGTGGGTAAACATTTGTAACTATTTTTATATCTACCGTGAAACATTACATACCGATTATTTGCGAATTTTGACTCAGGAGCTCAAAAAATGTGTTCAAATTTATCAGGAACGCAATGCTCAAAGTGTTAAACACATCTTTAAATCAACATTACGAGATTGCTAGAAAAAAAAATCTCAATGACAGGCGTCGGAATGTAAAAGATGCTTTCAAAATTCTTATTTAATTTTATTTTTAATCATTTCACCCCAAGCAAGGTGGGAATGCCACTTGTACGCAGGCGGGGGTTACAGAGAGTGAAACTGAGAGAAAGGCTGGGTATAGGTGAAACTGGAGAAAGGATAAAAGATGAACAGGATTAAAGAAGACAGAAGATGGCGGTTGACGTTGCATTTAAATTTTTGAAGTTTGTGGTTATCAGGAAAGCAAGTAAACGGAATAGAGTTCCACAGGCGGGAAGTGCGAGAAAAGAAACTGTTGTGGTAGAAGTGGCAGTTACATTTAACTATTTCAACAGTAAAAGGGTGGGACCTATATGCCAATCTAGTAGCGCGCTTAAATTCATGTAGAGAAAAAAGCTTGTTAAAGCAGTTGCCATGCAAATATTTGTAGGAAAGACAGAGAGAAGGAACGTCACGTCGGTGAGAAAGTGACTGAAGTTCAAATGCCAAGCCAGATCCGATTATATTGCAAATCCTTCTTTTGATTTTGTCAAGGACCTCTAGATGAATAGCAGGAGCGCCAAACCAGATATGGCAACAGTATTCAACGCACGGACGAATGATAGTTTTGTAAATGTACAAGAAAAAATTTCTGGCACAACACAGTGAACCAACTTTCCTTGCAGTAGATGCACTTATTGATTCGATGTAATCGTTCCACTTCAAGCCAGTTAAAAACGTGAGGCTAAGAGGGTAGAGTGTGTTGCTCTCCATAAATCTAGCATCAGCCATATTGAGTAGGAAAATTTTCTCTATGGTGGTTAAATGAGAGCAGTTTCGTTTTGGAGGCATTAAAATTTAGGAGCCATTTCTTGCCCCAGTTAACCACTGATTGGAGGTTGTTTTCAAGATCAGTGGCCAGGTTAACTGTGTCAGCTCTGACGTATTTGCTATTGAGACAGGAGTAAATGGCAGTGTCATCTGCATAAATGCGTACATAGGAACTGATGACATCAAGAAAATCATTGATGAAGATCAGAAGCAGCCTAGGAGCTAGAATAGAACCTTGGGGGACACCCGCGTTCGTGTGAAAGGATCTGGAAGCGAGCCCGTTCAAAACGACATTTATTTCACGATTTAAAAGGAACGGTTGGATTAAATCAAACAATCGTCCTGTAATGCCGAGCATACGTAGAAGACCAGCGTGACAAACCCTGTCAAACGTTTCTGAGATATCTAGAACTACAGCTTGAGTTTCAACGTTATTATCAAGGACGACGGATGGGGTCTGTCACCTCTACTTGCCTTATGGGAATCTAATTTAGGAATGATGTCTGAGACCGGTGACGGTGTTATGCGCATATCACTCAGTAGACCATCTGTACTAGTGGGAAAATCAAGGGTCGGTATTCCAAATTATTAGAGTGAAAAAATTGGAAGAGAATTTGCGAGCAAAGCATTCAATCTTATCTGCTGTAGATGCCAGGATTTCGAATACATTGAATAGAGGACGGATTGAGTCCTCTTGTCTATATTATCAGAAATACTATCTAGCATGCAGCAGTCTTTAGAGGAAGGGGAACGGTAAAGAAAGAAGAGGTAGCTGGCTTGGTTAAGTAGAGAGAGATGTAAGAATGGTCTCGAGATTCAAGGGAGAGTACTCTAGCCAGCGGGAGATGTTCGCGGACATAAACTTCCACGCCATGCATGTTTAACAAAATTCTTATCTTCAAAAACCATATTAGAAGCTCTCCAGATATACCGCCCATCGTTCCCACCAAAAGGCCCTAAATTAGTCTCAGCTATAAAAATCTTCTAGCTTATTAATATGGCATAGGTGAGCCGAGCTGGTCTGTAGTTTTTCATAAGCAGTGGCTTTTTTCTAGGTATTCTGTCATGAAGACCAGCATCTTTCAGATTTTGTCTCAGAGAGAGAGAGAGAGAGGGGGGGGAGAGAAAGAAGAAGAGGGAGAGAGGGGAAGAGGGAGAGAGGGGGAGAGAGAGGGAGAGAGATAGGGAGAGGAGAGGGGAGAAAGGGGAGGGGAGAGAGGGAGAGAAGGAGATTGGGAGAGGAGGAGAGAGAAGGATGGAGAAAGAGAGGGAGAGCTGGAGAGAGAGGGAAAGAGAGGGAGAGAGAGGGAGAGGGAGGGAAAGAGAGAGGGAGAGAGAGACAGGAAGAGCGAGAGAGGGAGAGGGGAGGGAGAGAGAGGGAAAGAGTGAGAGAGAGGGATTGAGAGAGGGAGACAGGGACAGAGAGAGACAGGGAGAGAGAGAGTGTGAGAGGGACGGAGAGAGAGGCGGAGACATGTAAGAATGGTCTGGAGATTCAAGAGAGAGTACTCTAGCCAGCGGGACATAAACTCCCAGGTAATGCATATAGATTATTAGAATCCGTCCTAAGGAGAAATTTCTATACTATTATTCACCCCATACAAAGCCCATGAACAACTCAACGCAGAAGGTTACTAAATGGTGTGGTTGCAAGAACGCAGAGAGAGCAGGCAAGAATTGCATATACGAGGTATGGCTGACTCTTGACTTGAAGAAACTAAGATTGTAGTGATCAGTAAGGCATCTCCACGAGTGTCGGTTCTGCATTGCAACAGTTCTGGAGAAGAAGCTGTGTGAGTGGAACTTCCTCCTTACCAATGGAATATGAAGAGAATGAGGATAAGACTATTCAATGTACGTGGCCTGGTGGGCCCTAGCTGGAAAAGTCTGAAATGGTCGAATCAAGGAAGCAAGGTTCCCTGAACATTTGCGATGAAAATCGCGATAGAGCAGAGAAAAGCTAGAAACATTTCGCCTGTGTAAGTGGAATTGATAGGGTGAAAACAATTCATCACCCACAAGGCCACACGAACGCTTCTGGGATTCATTCGAGATTGGAAGTGATGATTGGACTGCTCCGTTGTAGATAGGGCGCAATATGACAGTTCTGATCTGATCTGGCTCCTATAAAGATATAGAATATAAAAAGAGAAATCAGGAATTTTCTGGATAGATAGAATGAGCCATAACACCTCCAACCCAGAAAAGGTCAGCAATACGCCATATTTGGTCTGATCTGGCTCTGGTAAGTATGGCTGGAGGAGTTCGATACTTTCTGGATTGATAGAATGAGCCGAAACAGCTGCAGCCCAGATAAGGCAGCAATATTCCATTTCTGATCTGATCTCACTCTTGTATGAACGGAGCATAGCAGGAGGAGTCAGATACTTTCTGGAGCGGTACAAAGAACCATTTTTTTTTTATTAGAGTGTTGCGGATTGAACATATGGCAGAATATACTGCAATATGCTAAATATCCCAAAACAGACTAGGAAATTATGGCTGAAGTGTTCATATAAAAAAAAATTCAAGATGACATAAAAAGATCTTGGATTGTCTTTATCTCAAAGTCATTACCACTTCATTCTCTTTTTTTTCTTTAGGTGGCGCTGCTATCCATTCTTTGTGGTTCGAGTGGAGAGTAAGAAGCCGTCGAAATCCATCTGTCTGTTCGTCCTGTAACAATAACCAAACATGTTAATTGGCAGCTGGCTTTGTTTTGCACAGTTGGAACAGACCTCTAACTGCGATGACTTCAGGTGTCTTTCTAGTTCTATATTCGCTGGTAATTAAATTCATTTTTCTTGAAACGATTTGCATCTTTGTCGCAACGGTACGGTAAAAGTTCTCGCAAAAGAAATAATTATGCTGTATTTTATTCATGATATATATGTCATGTATATTTGGATGTTTTTTTTTTTCCTGGGGAACCAAAAACGGATGAATTAAAAACAATGAAGAGTAAGGAGAAAGAAAAAAATATATTATGACGATTTACTAAGCATAGCTTAGACGCAACACAAGGCCGAAAGAATGGAGCACTCGGCGAGAATCAAACTCACTATTCAGTTGTAATGGATCTAGCGAGACAAGCTTGCTAATCATTATGCCACTTCGAAGTGCTCCTATAACTATTTAATAAGTGTACACTATTTAATTTATTCGGATTATTGTCCTCATCTTTGTTGCCACATTTATCACAACGTTTCGGCCGTTGTACGCTCCGACCATATTCAGGTGGTTAGAATGTCGAACTGAACCCTGTATTTCGCTCACTGGGGTAGACTGTTCTAGTTCCACGTGCCATGTCTAATGGATGTCAGTTATCTCCTGTTAATTCACCTCTCCAAGTTCTCCACTGCCTTAACCAGGTATTGAACTCACAACTCTTTGGGTCCTGTCCTTAAGGATAACTTACATCCATTAGACATGGCACGTGGAACTAAAACAGTCTACCTCAGTGAGCGAAATAAAGTGTTCAGTTCGGCATTCCAACCACCTGAAGAATGCCGGAGCGTACAACGGCCGAAATGATGTAATAAATATGGTGACGAAGATGAGGACAATAGTCCGAATAATATAAATAGTGTATATAATACCTCATCTCAGAAATATAGACAGTTAATAAGTGTAGTTGAGAAGTGGCACAAGGCCGAATGTATGGACGGCCTGGTGAGGATCGAACTCACTACTCAGTTATAAAAGATCTAGCGAGAAAAGCTTGCTAATCATTATAAAACTTCGAAGTGCTCCTATAACTATTTAATAAGTGTACACCATTTACATTATTCGAAAAACCTAAGTGCTGACTGCAGAAGCGACCACCTCCCTGTTATAAGTAAACTAAGAATGAAACTACAGAAACTGAAGACACCTAACGCAGCGTCCAAACTGCAATACAACAGACTCCTGAACGATTCGAATCTGAAGGAACAAATACATGGACAGTGTGAAAAGAAGATATGGGGGTGGGTGGAAATGGAGACTCGAAACGGGACACGAAAAGCAGCTTTAGTGACACCAGCAAACGACGAGAATGAATAACGAAGAAGTAAAAACGAATTCTCGACATGATGCGAAGGAGACAGAAAACAATGCCAAGACATGGAACTGAATAGAGAAAAATAGACAATGAAATAAGGAACAAATGCAAGCAGGCTCAAGAGGAATGACTCAACGAAAAATGTGCAAAAACAGAAAGAATGAATATCACAGATAAAGGAAATATTGTCGTCGTCGTCGTCGGCATCTGCCCGTCTCGGGAGACGATGGAGTAGCGCTGAATGCGCTACGAGCCTGGGCGGGATATGTGGAGAACTAGGGCTGCCCAGACGTTTAGTTCCCTCCTCTCGGCCTTGCTAGTAGTGTCCAAAGGAAAGATGAACCAATAAAGTTTGGTACCAGCGCGTCTCAAGGAGTTGCCGGAAAGTAGCACAGAGTGCCGTCCATCCGCCTTAGGGGCTCCACGCCGGATTTGTGTAGTGTTTACCCCTTAGCCTTTTGTTCTCCCGAGGATTCCCACAAGGCAGTGGAGGTATTTAACCCATAGCTGGAATTTAGTTCATGAGCACCAGGGCGTGTACACACACCGGTGGGCCATGTAGTTTAGCCCAAGTCCGCAAGCTGCTCGGTTGTCATGTATCGCCACGAGGAGGCACTACATAGGGCTTTCTTGATGGAGAGGCTATATACTAGCAGGGGAAGACTTACACAGTCGGCTCCCCTTTTCGCATTGCCGCTAGCCAGCGGCGGTATCTGAAAGCGAAAAGCGACAAGCACTACCCCTGCAGACTACCACACTAGACGCATCACAACAGCCGTTGAGACACACACAAAGGAAATATGCATAAAACAATAAGGGAACGAACAGGACAGAAGACATGCACATGAACATGCTACATAAAACCCAAGGAAAGAAAGCTCATATGAGAAAAAGAAAAGATTCTACGGCGTTGGAACGAATATATTGGAGATCTCTTTCACGACGAAAGGGAAGAACCGGCAATACACGGAAATGCCGACGGGCCCGAGATATTAAAAACCGAAATGGAAACTACACTGGTTAATTTAAACAGAAACAAAGAGGACGGGCCAGATGGAATTGTAATCGAGATGCTGGCAGCCTTAGACGATTTCGGCATAGACAAAATTACAGAAATAATAAATTGTGGGTTTCTGAGCCCCCTCAATGAATTTCAGTTATGGAACTGATGAATGTTATCTGTACTTAAGAAAAAGATCAAAGCAAAACATTCATATTTTTAATATTTAAAAAAATAGGAGTTTACGTCAAGAAATTCTGGTCAGCAACAAAAAGTCAAAATTTGCATTTAATCCATTCATTTAATCCATCCGTTTAATCCATCCGTTTAATCGATCCATTTAATCGATCCGTTTAATCGATCCATTTAATCCATCCATTTATTCCAACCGTTTAATCCATCCATTTAATCCATTCATTTAATCCATCCATTTAATCCATCCGTTTAATCCATCCATTTAATCCATTCATTTAATGCATCCGTTTATCCATGAATTTAATCCATCCATTTAATCCATCCGTTTAATCCATCCATTTAATCCATCCATTTAATTCATCCGTTTAATCCATCCGTTTAATCCACCTAAACGACTTTCTGGTGATGTTCAGGGTCACAAATGGATATTTGGTGCCTGGCAAATGGTGAAAAACGTGGGTAATGATTAGTTTAACGAATAGAAGAACTGAGTATATTTTAAATATCTTCCCGAGATCAATTTCACGAGATTTTGCAGATTTAAATGTTTTTAATATTTGTAACCACCACTAAGAAAAAGAGAAATAATTCTACTTCTAGCATTTTTCTTATTTTCCGGTTAAGGACGAACAACTAGCAAAATATTGTAGGGCCCCAAAATTCAGTTGATATAGGCCATTTTTGAATATTGTTATTATTTTATTATATATATATATATATATATATATATATATATATATATATATATATATATATATATATATATATATATATATATAATGAACAAAGTCCGACAATTATTTAAAGACATTTTTATGTTTAACATTCTTTTTATAGATACAAGTATTTAAGTAAATGCTACGTTTATATTAAACAGTATTAAACAACATTTACCGGCCTAAATTATTATAAACAGAGCAGTCTCGAATCCTGTCGGAGGACGAATATTTTCTATGAAAATTTCTCGGGCCTTCATGCCGGTAAATGTTATTTAATACTGTTTATTATAAACAGAGCATTTACTTAAATACTTGTATCTATAAAAAGAATGTTAAACATAAAAATGTCTTTAAATAATTGTCGGACTTTGTTCATTTCATTATATACATATATATTTTGCCGATTTAAGAAAATTTTCTTAAATGCGACCGTTTTCTTAATTTTAAGAAATTTGTAAACAAAATTATCGGTTTTAAAATATTTCCAAAATAAAATATATACTTGTGATACATTATTTGAGTAAAATTAGCAAATTTAAAGTTAAATTAATCTGATTTGAAATAAATGCTACTTAACTTATTGCTTAAAAACTAATATACTAGCATTTCTTAATGACGGGTCCTGTTTTTCTTTCACCTTTATTGACGTATCGATAAGTTCCGAGGTGATGACAGCTAGTATGGATGACCAGAATTGACATTAATTTACGAAATCGAGGTGAGCGCTTATTTTTTCGTTCTTAACTACTTAGTAATTTTTACAAATTAACATATTTTCAGCAATTATGTAATGTTTTATTGACTTTTAGTTACGTTTGAAGATGCTTTATGAAAAAATAAACTAATTTAAAAGACTATAAAAATTTTTAAATTTAATAACAAGCGATTTAAAAATAAAGATATATAAGCAACAAAATTAACGCATTGATCTGGAAAATTTATATAATAATTAAAATATTGTTCAATCATTAATAGTTAATTAACATTAATTAACACTACCTAAAAAATATTTTTCTATTTTCTTTAATCCAAGCAAGTGGCCTTTTCATAATAATGATATGTTTAGACTATCATAGATGAAAAAAAGTGAACAATTATAGTGAGAAAAAAAAATTTTTTAAAATAGAATAGCAAAACGACGTTTATTAATTTTTTTCAATTTTGAATTCGTAAATTTCGTTTACACTTAATTACAATATCACATCCAGGAAATAGATTAATACAGAATTTTAAACGATTTTTGAACTATTAAAAATTATTATAATTAAAATTTAAAAAAATGAAAGCATTCTTGTAAAAATAAATTATTCATCGAAGAAATATTATTGCTTCAGACGATAGTGTCCTAAATATAACCTATTTACAAAAGCAATTAAAGGTTTTTTCTAATTGAATAATGTCATAGTTTGATTACCTGTTTTTAGTTTATTATTCGGAGTAGATTTTCAATTAGATTAGTAAAAACATAAAGAAAAAAATTAGATGATTTACATTCTCTAAGGAGTTCTACTTTTAATTTATATAATAAATTCTGGAAGGAGAAAGGAATTTCGCGAAATTTCACGAAATTTCGCGAAATTAAATAAGTCGGGGGCGGGGGGGATAACATATGTAAAAAAAAAAATTACCAAAATTTTCTAAAAAATAAAAAAATTATTTCATTCATTTGTGAATAAGTCTTGAAAGTTTCATTAAAATCCGACAATTAATTGATTTTGCAAGAATTTCCAAATCACTGTTTTCACCGGAAAATGTAATTGTAATTATTACGGTTGACGTAAACAAAACAAGATTTTAACCAAAATTTCGAACGTGTTAGAAAGGATTAAAAATATTCAAAAAATAATTAAAACATACTTTAGTCTTTCATCTTAATAATAACATAAACATTTTGACGATAAAACTTTGTTTTTATTAAGTTTGTGGCCTTTTTCATTCAAAAAATAAACTGTAGTTCAATACGACACTTTTATATACAAATAACCCTTTTAGGAAAAAAAATCTCCATAGACACTTAACGATCTAGCAATAACGTCATTTATTCTTTAGCTGAACCAGACTAGACGGTATGAGTTTAATGTCATCATCCGCTTAAATCTGACACCCCAACCCTATCTTGACTTGACCTCTTTCAGAGAGTAATAGATATGTTTATACAAATTGTTAACCCTTACGCCCCTTATTTAAATAAGTGCTCTAGCCGCTTCCATAGTAATTAATTTTACGATTGAATATGCTTATAAAGACAAAAATTTAAAGATTAGTTATTCCAAAAATGTCGTGACTAGCTGCGATCTGTTTCAGCTAGACGGTCGAAATCTCTGCCTCTGAGCAGAGAGGAACTCGGACTAGGCTCAGCCAAAGGGAAGAGTCTCGTTCAGGGCGGTTGATCAACCCGATCCCGTTTATGCGGTTTCTACAGGCATTTTTTGGAGAACCTACGTTAAACCCGGCCTTGTGCCACAGGCAACCCTCGTGAAAGGGGGGGGGGTAAATATACTATTCCAAAAATTTCGTTTGAATATGAAACAGAGCTTGATGCTTTAAATTTAATTTAATTCTAATAATTAGGTTGAAGTTTTCAGTTCATGCTTTTGAAACATGATAACTCTTATGTAGCGAAGGAATCATATTTAAAAAAATAATTATATATATATATATATATTGTGTGTATGCGTGCATGTATATATATATATATATATATATATATATATATATATATATATATATATATATAGAGAGAGAGAGAGAGAGAGAGAGAGGAAGAGAAAGAAAGCAAGAATATAAAAAGAAATAGAAGAATTTATAAAATAAAAGATCTTTGCATTGCTTCAAGAACTTCTAAAAGATGTAGCGAAGGAATCATATTTTTAAAATATAATTATATATATATATATATATATATATATGTGTGTGTATATATATATATATATATTGTGTGTATGTGTGTATGTATATATATATATAGAGAGAGAGAGAGAGAGACAGAAAGAGAGAGAGAGAGAAAGAGAAAGAAAACAAGAATATAAAAAGTAATATAGAAGAATTTATAAAATAAAAGAAGATCTTTGCATTGCTTCAAGAATTTCTAAAAGATTTTAGAAATTCATAAACTGTGAGTGCCGTGTGAGTTTTCTTTGTCTTGGAAAAGATCCCGTTTTATACAGATAAAAAAAAAGTTTGCCAATAACAACAGCCGATATCGGTCGAAGTGTTTGTGTCGGCGGGTAAAGCTCTTGAGTTCGCCGCTGCCTTTTTACACTGAAAAACGCGAAAATAATCACATGAAGTGGAACCGGTACGTAAAGAAGCTTTTCGCCCTGTCTGCGATCGACTCTATTTCGGGATTCCTCTCCACTACTTCTGCGAATTAACCGAAAGAACACAAGTCCAAAGAAGTTTTGATGTCTGCCTAGCACCATTGTCTATTTATATGTCCGACCAACTGCAGACCACCAGAAGGAATCGGAAGTATAAAAAGCTGGAATGCTTGGAAGTCTTCGTGACTTACCAAGGAACAATCAATTCTGACGCCGCAGGCATACCCGTGATAGATTTGAAATGAGGTTTAATTGATATTCAGATTGTTTCGGTTTTACCTAATAAATATGAAGACGGTATGAATTTTACTTGATGGACTAATCGTTGATAAAAAGGGAACGGAAATATAGTTTCTGTAGGTCGGGGGACACTAAAATCAAGCAGGTGAAGAAGTTTAAATATCTGGGAAGTGTTTTGACAGAGGACGGCAAGTGCGACACTGAGATCCGTAAACGTATTCAGATGGCCAAGGACGCATTCCAAATACTGGGCAGAGTATTGCGAGACAGGAGGATTTCTTTGGTAATAAAGAAAAGAATACCGAGCTGCTAAGTGACATCTGTCCTTCTTTAGATGAAGAAGAGACTCGAGGCGACGGAGATGTGGTTCTACAGAAGGATGCTAAGGATATCATGGACAGAGCGTGTGAGCAACGATGGAGTTTTGGAGAGGATGCAAACAAGGAGGGGGCTTATACTTAACATCAGGAAGAGGCAGCTGAAATTTCTGCGACACGTAATAAGAAAAGAGGGCCTGGAGAATCTGATACTCGCAAGTCAAAGAGAGGGAAATATAGACAAGGGAAAGCAATGCATAACATACCAGGCGGGCTTGAGCAAGTGGATGAAAGAACTTGGTCTAGGGGAAGTGACAGAGGGACGAAACTTACTGAGAGCTAAAAGGGATAGGGAGAAGTGGAGAGCCATGATCACCTATCCCCTGAAAGGACACGGGACATAAAAGAAAGAAAGAAAATTGATGCATTTAAAGAAGCCGGGTGTCGTTAGACTAAGAGAACATTGAGTGTTTCATTTTAGATTTCTTTTTTTTTACTCTTGTTTACCTATTACAAGGCCCAAGAGCAACTCAAAGTAGAGGGTTACTGAATTAGGCGTGTAGGAAGTGAAGATTATGAAGATATAGCAAACAGAAAACGATTGACCTTAGAGATGAAAAGCTTAACTTTTTTCTTACTAAAGAAAAACGTAATCGCGTCCTGGGAAAGACGATAAACTGCATCCGACAGCAAGGCCTCTGATCAGGAGGTTTTGAGGAGCGTGGAACCAACTCTTAATTGCTGGTGTTCCCAGTTCACCCTGATCCGGGGTGGTAGCACCTGTTAGGGTCCAAACTATGGGCAAATAGCTAACCTAAACTGGGGTAAAAACACGATGAATGTGCAAAAATAGGTTTTAATACTGGTAATATTTTTTTGTAAAAAATAATTACCAGCAATAAGTTTTTTAATAAAATAATTTTTACCAGCAATATATTATTACCAACAATACATTACATGAAGAAAACAAATTACCAGCAATACATTTTTGAGAAAAAATTTAACAAGCAATAAAAACCTTGTCATCCATTAAATAACCCATTGAGGTGTTGATATCCTGTTGCGGTGTCCTCCCTCTAAAGAGTCTATGCTGGACTCTTCCGCCTACTATAAGATTAGTAGGAGAGAAGGCCTTGGGGGAATAGTCGACTAGATTTTTCAAACTGTCGAACTCTCTGCCTTGACCAGAGAGGAAACCGGACGAGGCTTTGCCGAAGGGAAGTTTCGTCCAGGGAGGTAGACAGACCCTGAACCCGTTTATACGGATTCTAAGGGAATATTTTTGGCCGAGCCTACGGGCTCGCAGAAACCACAGTCAACTCGGCCTTGTGCCACATACATTCCTCGTGGGGTGGGGGTTGTTAAATATTAACAGTCGAATAGATTGATCGCAGGGGCAACCGACACACACCCATCTTCTGTTGTACGTACTCTTAATATATGATATATCTGTAACACGTTTTTGCTATTTCATTAACCATTTACTTGGTCACAACATATGCTGTAAGACAAAACAAACCAAGTCAAACCAAAAACATAGGCGATGAGGGTGATTCAACCCGGTGGATGTAGTAAGGAATCTTTTGACTGTAGATGATAGGCTAGCGATAGACTTTGACATTGCGTCTATGTGGAGGTGGTTGCAGGGGGGGGATAAGTCTCCCCCAGCTCAGATATGGTAGCAATACTTCTCTTTTTGGTATGACCTGAATGATGATCTGAAATAAGGCATGGCAAAAGGGACCAGAGAATTTCTGGGAGATGTATAAGGAGCCAAACATTTATCCAGTGTCTTTAGTGACGGATCGTATATATGAATTGATGTTCACACACAAACACACAGGCACATATACACAGGCATATATAGCCAAATCGGTTAAAGGCACGTCAAGCTAAATGAGGGTTCCGTGTAGGATACAGGTTCGAATCCTGTCGGAGGACGAATATTTTCTATGAAAATTTCTCGGACATTCAGGCCGGTAAATGTCGTTAATACTGTTTATTAGGAACAGAGCATTTACTTAAATATTTGTATCTATAAAAAGAATGTATAAACATAAAAAATGTCTTAATATATATATATATATATATGTGTGTGTGTATCTGTGTATATGTGCATGTGTGTTTATGTGTGAACATCAATTCATTATATATATATATGTGTGTGTGTGTTAAAAATACAGAAAATTCGAAAATTTCTAAAATCGTATATAAGTATATTAGTACTATGACTTTCTGGAGACTTCTAGAAATTTCTGAAGCCTCCTTGAACTTTATGGAACATTCTAGAACTTTGCGGATGAAACGTGTGACAAAAACTATTTTCCTAATTTGTCATACTATTTTTATAAATACTGTTTGTTGATATATAAAATTATACAAAATTATATATTGTTATATCATGTATTTATATATATATATATATATATATATATATATATATATATATATATATATATATATATATATATATATATATATAATAATAAATGCACATATACCTACGTTTTTTATGTGCGACTCGAGTCTCGTTGGTTATCCAAGACATCGGGCACCACATATTATCTAATATGCAATAAGCGATATTGTATAATAAATAATAAGCGATATCTCGTGTCCGATGAATTGGGTAGCAAACGAAACTAGAGTTGCACATCAAACGTAGGTACATGTGTATTTATTAACATATATTTCTTACCTCTGTCTAATCACATTGACCAATATTAGGTCTACAGCTCTTGGCTAAATTTGCTAATTATTTGCTTACGATCATTATGCACGCCAGCACACGCGTATATGGTCGCTAATATCTAGTTATCTCATTTACCTAACCCTATACGTATATATATACTACATATATATATATATATATATATATATATATATATATATATATGTATGTTATATATTTAGACTTTGCTATATATATATATATATATATATATATATATATATGATAAACTATAGTTTTAATGTATGTTATATTTATGGGCTAAACTACTCAATATCAGATAGAGGTCATAGGTCATATAAATATATATATATATATATATATAAATATATATATATATATAAAGTGGATATTAAAGTCAACACCCAGAGGTGACAGTCTTTCAAATACTAAACGCAATCGTCACGACATGACGATTGCAATTAGCATGAAACTGACTGTCGCCTCTGTGTGGTGAAATCAATTCCAATATATTATTTACATATATATATATATATATATATATATATATATATATATATATATATATATATATATATATATATATATGTGAAATAAAAAAATAAATAAATATATAAGAAAAAAAAATAAAATGAAAAAATAAAAATAAATAAAAACAAGCAAAATAATTAAACCCAAATAAATAAATAAACAAATAAACGACTTCCGGTAAACTAACCGCCAAAATAGACTACCCACAATGCACCACTGACCCGTATATATAAATAGCCGAGAAAAATAACAGCCCTCTTGACCTGACGATTGCATCTAGCATGAAACAGACTGTCGCCTCTAAGTGTTGACTCCTATGTTCGCTTATATATATATATATATATATATATATATATATATATATATATATATATGCTTATAATGGTAAATTATACGGTTTTGGCATCTACCGATGCAAGATGTCCATGAAGATTGTGCAAGCATCTCTGTATTTGTACCACGGACTCTCACACTTTGTAAGTTGATGAGAGCTGAGCCCGCTCATGCAGTGTCAGGCTTTGTGCTATTCTGGTCTACAGCTGTCACTACGTCCAACAGCAAGGCTTCTGTTCAGGAGGTTTTGAGGAGCGTAGAACCACCTCTTAATTGCTGGTGTTCACAGGTCCATCCTGACATGGGCGGTAGCACCTGTTAGGGTCCCAGCTATGGGCAAATAGTTAACACCCAAAATTGTGTAAAAATAGGTTTTAATACCAGAAATACTTTGTAATAAAAAAATTATCACCAGCAGTATTTTGAAGGAAAAATTATCAGCAATACTTAAAAAAAATACCAGCTATACAAACATCTATACATTCTTTGAAAAAAATATAACCAGCTATAGATTTCTTCAAGGAAAAATATTCCCAGAAATAGATTCTTGAAGAAAAATATTACCAGCATCAAAAATTTCGTCGGCATGAAATAACCCATTGAGCTGTTGATATGCCGTAAAACAAAACAAAGCAAACAAATGAAAACTGTACCGTTTAACTATACAATGCAATGTCTTAAAAGTAAATGCTTATTCCAGGAGGCTCGTTTATTATTTTCCTTTTTTCAAATTTCATGAAAATTTTTCATTATTAAAGTTTAAAGTTGTCCAGAATTTTAGTTATTCTACAAGTGCGTCCTGAAGTAAAAATGGTTGAGAAACACTGAAACAGTAGATCGAACTTACTCCATCCTGTCTTTTCCCAAGTCCGGATCGTGAATTCTCTATCGGTGGATATTCGGTTAGCTCAACAACAACAACAAAAACAACAACAACAACAACAACAAAACCCTTATTCCAGAAAGGCGAACAAAAGATCAACAAGCAACTCTGACCTGATTTGTTGTCGGCGGTGGTTACCTTGGGTAAGGGCGAGGGTATCACTGGAAATCTCCTCGTTCAAGAAGTTGTTTTTAACTTAGCAATAATGGATTTCGTATTTTCCGCTTTCAACAATTGCACAGCATTACATCCCCCCCCCCAACACACCAGGAATACGTCCGAGCAAACTCCACGCGTCGCTTCGTTCAATTGAGAATATTTTCGGTTAATTTGATTTGGGCTGCTTAATTTGTCTAATTAAAATCAAAATTAAAATAAAATTAAACAAAAAAGAAAACAGAAGAGAAATAATCGTTGTATAGTGTGGTGTTTTTATGACAACGATACTTATGAGGTGCCATTTTAAATTCACGATTTCTTCACACGTAGAAATTGAAAATAGTAAAAGTTGTTGACACGTAGAAGTAAAAAATCAAAAAACAAACCACATCCTTTATCTGCTGCAGTTCTGGGCGTTGAATAGACGGAAATTATGACCTCATACTAGAGATTAAGCCAGGAATTATATAATCATATATATATATATATATATATATATATATATATATATATATATATATATATATATA
The DNA here is from genome assembly GCA_964036315.1 of Acanthosepion esculentum. Classification (NCBI taxonomy): domain Eukaryota; kingdom Metazoa; phylum Mollusca; class Cephalopoda; order Sepiida; family Sepiidae; genus Acanthosepion; species Acanthosepion esculentum. The sequence continues at coordinate 11,984,176 of OZ038490.1, read as the reverse complement.
TATATGTGTGTGTGTGTGTGTGTGTGTGTGTGTGTGTGTGTGTGTATTTCTATAGTATATATATATATATTATATATATATATGTATTTCTATAGTATATATACTATATATATATATTTCTATAGTGTATATATATATAGTATATATATATATAGTATATATATATATTATATATATGTATATCTATAGTATATATAAGTATATATATATATACATGTATGTCTAAAGAATATATATAGTATATATATGTATTTCCATAGTATATATATATATATATATATATATATATATAAAAGACATTTTTATGTTTATACATTCGGTTTAAAATAATTATCGGACTTTGTCCATTTCATATTATATATATGTATATATTTCTATACTTGCATTTATACATATACATACACACACACACACACACACACACACACACACACACACATATATATATATATATATATATATAAATATATATTTCTATAATATATATGTGCTTGTGTGTGTGTGCATGTGTGAATTGATGCCAAATAAACTGAAGAAAAACAAACCATTCAGTGATGTGTATTTATACCAAAAGTAAATAGATGTCTACAGGCACGTATATTTTGCGTGAATATAAACATCTCTTTATGCATCTTTCTCTCTCTCTTTCTCCCCCTCTCTCTTTATCTATCTATCTATCTATATATCTATTTATATCTATATATATCTGTATAAGATTTGTTTAGGTCGTAAGAATTCATCCAAGCATGTTTTGTTAAATTCATATATACATACATATATATATATATATATATATATATATATATATATATATATATATATATATATATATATATATATATCTACAAGTATAGGATTGGTGTATACGGAATAAATTCCAATAACCAACAAATACTATTCTTAAAAGAGTCCTCAATACAGAGTAGAGCAAATATAATTATTTATTTTAAAATTATAACATAAATATGTTATAAAATCACTCCAAAAATAGCCATTTTGTTTCAACATTTCTGGTGCCTTATCAAGTGATGATGTTGAATTCAACACCACCACTTGATAAGACACCAGGGGTGTTGAAACAAAATGGCTATTTTTGTAGTAATTTTATAACATATTTATGTTTTAATTTTTAAATAAATAATTATATATATATATATATATATATATGTATGTGTGTGTGTGTGTGTGTGTGTGTGTGTGTGTGTGTGTGTGTGTGTGTGTGTGTATGTAAGGTAGCTTTAGGCAAGAATTCATCCAATCAAGTTTTGTTAAGTTCAACCGACAAGGTCTGTGTATTTAATTTTTTAATATATTATTTAATTTCCGTATAAGATGTATGTCGGTATAGAAACTATGAATAAAATGTCTAAAGTCCATGTTTATATATATATATATATATATATATATATATATATATATATATATATATTAATCATCTTACCCCAAGCTAGGCAATAAATCTACTAAGACGCAAGGAGTTACGGAGTATCAAACAATATGAGAAGAAAATCCTATTAAAGAGAGAGAAAAAAACTAAAAAAAAAACAGGAAAAAAACAAGAAAAAAGAAAAAATAATGATTGACATTGCATTTACATATTTTGAAGATCAAAGCAAGAAGCCGAAAAAAAAAAACAATTCTCTGGAAGTTCGCTAAAGGGACTGAGAGTTTTTTTTAATGATTTCACTCCAAACAAGGCAATAAAGTCACTAAGACACAACAGGTTACTGAGTGGGAAAGAATAAGAAAATAAAAAAAACTTTATTAACTCTTTGAGCCCTGATCACTGCTTCACCGGTGGTAGAGAAAAATGACTTAATGCCCAGCTACGGGTTGAACAGTAGAAGAAATAAATAACGTAATACCCAGCCACCGGTTGAACAGTGGTAGAGAAAAATGACGTAATGCTCAGCCACCGGTAGAACGGTAGGTAAACACTTGTAACTATTTTTATATGTACCTTGAAACATTAAGATACCAATTATTTGCGATTTTTGACTCAGGAGATCAGGCAGAAGGGTTAAAATTGTTCAGGAACGCAGATCTCAAAGGGTTAAGGAGTGGGAACAATAAAAGAAGTGAGATCCAGACGACAGTAGATAACGATTGAGATTGCAATTTAATTATTGAAGATTAAATTTGGCTGCTAACCAAGAAGCTGGAAGAGTGTTTCTCAGGCGGGAAGTGCTGTAAAAGGAACTGTAAGCATAAAACTTACGGTTATATTCAGCTAGTTCCGCTGTAAGTGGATGAGACCTTGTTACCAATTTAGCACGGCGCATAAATTCATCGAGTCTATTTACCATAGAGGAAAGTTTTCCCGAACAATTACCGTGAAAGTATATATAGAAAAAAGCAGAGAGAAGCTACATTTCGACGGCGGGAAAGTGAGTGAAGCCGATGTTGCCAGGTCAGGACCATTGCAGAATCTTCTTTGGATTTTATCAAGTATCTTTAAATATATATATATATCAGGAGCACTAGACCATATGTGGCAGCAATATCCAAAGCATGGTGAATTTTTAGACTTATAAAATAGATTCTGGAGATAATGTCAGTCTAAATCAAATTCAGTGAATCAACTTGCCTAGCAGCGGAACTAGCAACACACATACGCACACAACACACACACATACACACACACACACATATGTATGTATGTATACGGTGCGACGGATGAATTGTCGTCTAAATTACGCAAAAATAAAAATAACACTGAAATATCATTTTAACAAATACATTTACCAAAATTGCACATTGGCTTCAACCATGGCCTCCAGATGATTTCGGAATCTCCTGCAACTATTCTGGACGGTCTCCTTGTTTAAATTGGTGAATGCTTCCATAATCCATGCCTTCAGTTCAAATTTGGTGTTACAAGGAATGTTTTGGGTCTCTCGTTCAACTGCGTTCCACACATAATAATGAAGGGGATTGCAGTCTGGCAAGTTAGGTAGCCAGAGGTAAGGTCGCATAAAGTGGTCACATAAATTGTCTGACAGCCATAACTGGGTTGTAGTGCTTGTGTGGCATGGTGCAGATTCCTGGCTTTAAATTAAGTCTAGACCTGACATGAACTAGGATGCATAAAATCAATTTGGTCAAAATCTTAGTCAAGTCAAACGGGATCTAAAGATTTGTTCTCCTAATAAGGTTTTAACGCCAGAAATACTTTGTAATAAAAAAATTATTACAAGCAATAATTTCTGAAGGCAAAATTATTATCAGCAATACTTTAAAAATGAAAATACCAGCAATACATTTATTCATTCTTTGAAAAAAATAAGACCAGCTATAGATTTTTTCAAGGAAAAATATTCCCAGAAATAGATTTTTGAAGAAAAACATAATACCAGCAATAAAAATTAATTAAATAACCAATTGAGGTTGATAAGCCGTAAAACAAAATAAACCATACCAATCCAAATCAAAGAATACATATTCTATTCATACTAATGTATTCTAAAAATCTTGTCGGCATTAAATAACCCATTGAGGTTGATATGCCGTAAAACAAAATAAACCAAAATAAATGAAAGAATATATATTCTATTCATACGAATCTATCCTAAAAATGTTGTCGGCATTAAATAACCAATTTAGGTTGATATACCGTAAACCAAAATAAACGAAACCAATCTAACGTTCTGTATTTTATTCAACCTGTACCTTAGCAGTAACATTAAATGATTGTGACTTTCTTATTCTAAATCACCCAGATAATTTATTTTTGTGGTTTTGTTTTGTTTGGGGACCAATCCTTCCAGGTGTCAGTCTAACAGGCTAAGATCAGCTGACAGAAAGCAAATACGCCTTTTAAAATGGACTTAGAAAGAAGCAAGCAAAGTCTTCATCGATGCTTCTGTTCGAATGACGCTCTGCCTATTTGGACCGGCAATTTGAGCAGATCACTTATCAAAACAATCAGTATCCTTTACTGGGGCCCTTTCACAATTGTGTTGTGTGAGTCAGTGGACACGGTGGCTGGCGGGATTGGTGTTGGATGGGTAAAAGGAAACTTGCTATTCGCAGTTCCCTACCCCCGGGGAAAAGATAAGGTTATCGCGGTATAAAAGGGGATCATCCCGTCGTCTTAGCCGGCCCAATCAGACAAACAAACAAAGTAAAATAATAACATCAGCACCGTCAATAAACACGATAGAGTCATCAGTGGACGAGAAGGAAAGAGAAGGTGGGAAGAGAGAGAGAGAGAGAGAGAGAGAAAGTGAAAAACTGGGAGAGAGAGAGAGTAAGGGTAGGAATAGAGAGAGAGTAGGAAGAGAGCGAAAGCGAGAGAAAAAGAAAGACTGGGTAAGATAGAGAGGAAGAGTAGGAAGAGCGAGAGAGAGAAAAAGTAGGAAGAGAGAAAGACCGAGTCAAAGAGAGAGAAATGACAGGAAGAAAGAGAGAAATAAAGAGAAAGAGAGAGAAATGAAAAAACTGCGAGAGATAGTAAGGGGGAAGGAAAAGAGAGAAAGGGTAGGAAGAAAGAGAAAGGGTGAGAAGAGAGAGAGGTAGGAAGAGAGTGAAAAAGAGAGAGAGAAAAAGAAAGACTTGGTGAGATAGAGAGAAAGAGTAGGAAGAGAGAAAGACTAAGTCAAAGAGAGAGAAATGACAGGAAGAGAGAGAGAGAGAGAGAAAGAGGTTGGCTGAGAGTGAGATAGAGAGAGGGTGATAATAGAGAAAGAGAAAGGTCAGGGAGAGAGAAAGAGAAAACTGAAATAGAGAGAAAAAGGTTGGGGAGAAAGAGAGGCAAGGCAGAAAGAGAGAAAGAGAAAGAGAAAGACTCGGTGAGTGAGGAAAAGTGTGAGAAGATAGATAGAAAGGGTAGGAAGAGAGAAAAAAGAGAATGACAGAGAGAGAGAGAGAGAGAGAGAAAGATAAAAAATTGAGGAGTGAGGAAGAGAAAGGACGGTAAGAGAGAAAGAGAAAAACTGAAAGATAGTGAGCGAGAAAAAGGGGAGGGGTAAAAGAAAAAAGGAAGGAAGAGAGAAAGAAAAAAGAGAAAGAATGAAAGAGATAGAAGGGACAGGAAGAGAAAGAGCGAGAGAGAGAGAAGGAGAGAAGGGGTGAGAAGTAAGATAGAAAAGGCAGGAAGAAAGAGAAAAAGTGTGAAAGAACAGAGAATAAACTGCATTCGCTTCTATATCGAGAACCTCAGGCAATTTCTGCTTCTATGAGCCGTATCCCTTCTGGCCGTGGGTGACCTTGGCTCTCTACAACCTCATACCCTTGTAACTTTTATCATCTTTTGTCCCTTTGCCAAACATCCTGTCCCACATATCATCATCCATTTACACAACTCAGTCAGTTAGATGACCCTCTGTCTTCCCTTGTTCGTCATAGCTTCGATATGCCCCATGAGTGTAAAAGTCTCCAATCCTTCCTTCATTATGTGTCCAAGAAATTTCACCCGCCTCTTTTTGACTCAGAATCTCTTTTTTTGTTTCGATTTTCTTTCTTCGTTACTTACGCGCTCCATTCATAATATTCTCAGCATCCTTCTGTAGAACCACATTTCGGTTGTCTCCGGTTTTCACTTAGTCTGTAAGGAGATTGCACAGCATTCCCTACTTCATAGGAGGATTGATATTACATAGCAGTTCCGTACACCTTTCTTTCTAACGAAATTTTCTTGTTTCTTAGTACTTTACTTAGCTTCTAGAATGTATCTTTTGCTACTCCAATACGGTAAATACCTCTTAACTCATTAACAACCATCAGTCAGTTATGTTCCATGCGTGATACACACGTAGGCGATCATGTATCTTTCGATACATGACTGACGAGGCAGATTTTTTCCCGCAGTAGGTTGCCATTTCTCTCTGCGGTAGACCAGTTGCCATCCAATACTATAGAACCCGGTCTGTCCTGCTATTTACCCATAGCTGGGGGGGGGGAGAAGAGGATTCATAACTTTCCAAAGGTTATTAGCACGTAAGTGTTTGTGATGGATTAGACTGGAATTCGAACCCGGGCCGCTATCCATTACTCCCCACTCGTGCCACTATAGGTAACCTTTTCTGTCTGCCATCAGCATGGCTGACGATAGACACCTGGAAAGCAACACAATGCGCCTTCTAGGCCTCACTAATTCAACTAACTTGAAGTAGAACGACTACATCGATTCAATAGTTGCATCTACTGCAAGGAAAGTTGGGTCACTGTGTCGTGCCAGAAGTTTTTTCTCGTCAGAGTCAATCTTGCACATTTACAGGAAGAGAGAAAGAGAAAGACTGAATTATAGAGGGAAAGGGTGAGAAGCTAGAAAGGGTAGGAAGAGAGAAAGAAAGAGAATGACTGAGGGAGAGAGAGAGGGGGACACGGGGTGATACTAGAGAAAGTGAAAGGACAGGAAGAGAGAAAGAGAAAAACTGTGTGAGAGAGAAAAGGTGGAAAAGTAAGAGAGACAAGGCAGGAAGAGAAAAAGAGAAAAGGTAAGTGAGAGAGAGAGAGAGAGAGCGAGAGAGAAAGGGTATGAAGATAGTTAGAAAGGGTAGAAAGAGAGAAAGAAAGAGAATGACAGATAGTGAGAGAGAAACAGAAAGAGTGAGAAGAAAGTAAGAGAAAGGACGGTAAAAGAGAAAGAGAAAACTGAAAGCGTGTGTGAGAGAGAAAGGGTGGGAAGTAAAAGAGAAAAGGCGGGAAGAGAGAAAGAAAAAGAGAAAGACAGTGAGAGAGATAAAGGGTGAGAAGAGAGAAAAGGGACAGGAATAAAAAGAGAGAGAGAGAGAAAGGGGGGGTAAGAAGAGTGATAGAAAAGAGAGCTACACATTGCACCTTCTTGGCTTCACTTTTTTTAACTAACTTGAAGCGGAATCACTACATTGAATCAATAACTGCATCTACTGCAAGGAAAGTTGGTTCACTGTGTCGTGCCATAATTTTTTTCTCGTCGGAGTCCATCTTGCGCATTTAAAAAATCTATTATTTACCCGTGCATTGAATACTACTGTCATATCCTGTCTGGTGCCCCTGCTATTCATATCGAGGTTCTTGAAGAAATCCAAAGAAGGATCTGTAATGTAATCGATTCTGACTTGGCATCTCAACTTCAGTCGCTTTCTCACTGATGTGTCATCACTTCTCTCTGTCTTTTCTACAAATATTTTCATTGTAAGTGCTCTGACGAGCTTTTTTCCCTGATGCCCCGATTACATGAATTCAAGCGTGCTACTAGATTGCCATTTAGGTCCCACACGTTTAGTGTTGAAATAGCTAAAGTCAGCTGTCACTTCTATTCCAACAGTTTCTTTTCTCTCACTTGTCGACAGTGGAACTCCCTTCCATTTCCTTTCTTCCCTGATAACTACAATCTTCAAAAATTTAAATGCAACATCAATCATCATCTCCTATCTTCTTGACGCCTGTTCATCTTTTGTCCTTTCCTCAATCCTCCCCATATTCAGTCTTTTCTCTCACTTTCGCTCTGTGTATCTCCTTGCATACTAGTGGCTTCTCCGCCTTACTTGGGCTGAAATGATAAAAAATATCACAAAAACAAACTATATTTAGAAATACATCCTCTTCTTTTATGTTCCGTGTCCCTTCTGGGCGTGGGCGATCATGACCCTCCATAACTTCTCACCATTGTAACTCTAAGTAACGTTTGTCTCCCGACTATGCCTCTCAGTAATTGATTTACTGGTCATTTTTATAATTTCACCACAAGCAAGGTAACAAAGCCACTAACACGCAAGAGATTACAGGGTATGAAAGAATGTAAGAAAAACATTAAAGAGGGTGACAATTAAAGGACAGAATTTAAGAAGACAGAAGATAACGATTGACATTAGATTTGAATGTTTGAAGATCAAACTTGGCTGGAAAGCAGGAAGAGTTCCACAAGCGAGAAGTGCAATAGAAGAAACTGTTAGGATAGAACTTACGGTCCTATTTAAATTAGTTTCGCAAAGTGCGAAGATATCTGGAGAACGTTTCAAGAGAGAAGACTCTACACTATAGATATTGAATATTTATTATTGAAAAATACAATAATTGTGGCATAAGGCCAAAATTGGGGGAGTGGGAGATTCTGGTCATCATTAAGTATCCTATACCTAGTTAATCCGTTTCAATTCCCATTCATTCATTACAAGTAACACATATACCAAAAATATACCAAAAAAAGACATCCTTCATCTTACATACACCACAATACCGTATATACAAAGGCAACCTACAAAAAAACCATGATTGAAAAATGTCTAATGTACAAATGTTCGTAAAATCTCTCTCTGCCTCTTTCTCTTTCTCTCTCTCTCTATCTCTTTTATATATATATATAAAACGATAAAAAGTCAGGTGGCCTGACGATTGCATCTAGCATGAAACAGACTGTCGCCTCTAAGTGTTGACTTCTATGTTCACTTATATATATATATATATATATATATATATATATATATATATATATAAAAATGTGTGTATATATATATATTGCGAAAATTTGTACATAAGTCATTTTTAAATTATATATATATATATAATACAATATAATGGGTCAATATATATATATATATATATATATATATATATATATACATATATATATATATATATATATATAATATAAAAGGCTCATAACTAATATTCCATGGTTATAATTTATTACATTGGAATCGTAATCAAGATCTAATCCATCAGACCTACAAATTCAAAAAGAAATCGGAAAATATAACTCCGGGTATAAAAAAACTAAATTTTACTGAGAGCGTATGTGTGGGAGTGGGAAACAAGTGTGAGAGGGAAATGTATGAAAGCTCTAGAGAGAGGTGTAACAGAAGAAAGAAGAACAAGAAGGCCTAATGTTGAAGGTGGGAATTAAAATTTAACAGAGAGAAGTTTTAAAGAGAGGAGTTAAATAACGGTTTAAATGAGTGATATACAGATAAATATGAATCATTTTTCGATGCATAAATCACTACCGATTCGCTGACCTAAAATTAAATTTAAAAAACAGACATTTGCCGGCCTGAATGTCCGAGAAATATTCAGGCCGGTAAATGTTATTTAATACTGTTTATTATAAACAGAGCATTTACTTAAATATTTGTATCTATAAAAAGAATGTATAAACATAAAAATGTCTTAAAATAAATGTCGGACTTTGTCCATTTCATAATGTGTGACGTCATTTGTTTACATTTGATACACCATGAGCAGATATGAATGTACGTGAGAGATTCATAGATGATTGAAGTTTAAAAACAGTAAATTCGATCCTTTGTGGGCAAATCGCTAAAAGCACGTCAGCCTATATGACGATTCCATATAGGATACAGGTTCGAATCCTGTCGGAGGACGAATATTTTCTATGAAAATTTCTCGGACATGCAGGCCGGTAAATGTTATTTAATACTGTTTCTTATAAACAGAGCATTTACTTAAATATTTGTATCTATAAAAAGAATGTTAAACGTAAAAATGTCTTAATATATATATATATATATATATATATATATATATATATATATAAATTTCCACGAGGATAGAATCCAGGTAGAACTCAATGTCCAGGACAGAGTAAGAATATAATATAAAAATATGTTTGAGCCTTTTATATATATATATATATATATATTGTGGGGCTATCCCATTTTACACAAGATGGACTCGTCTAAAGTATACTTATATTGACAGAGTTGGAGACAGGGGAGAGATACGTTGAGACAAGGTTGAGATACGTAGAGTCCAGAGAGAGAGAGAGAGAGAGAGAGAGAGAGAGAGAGAGAGAGAGAGAGAGACAGACAGAGAGACAGAGAGAGAGAGACAGAGAGAGAGAGATAATTACGGCTTCACTTACAGAGACTTGTACATATACTTTCTACTAAGCCGCATTCCTGTACTAATGATCTTCATTTCAAGTTTGTATTCTTGCGCTCAATACACTTATTTTCCTATTTCAATTACTGGCGTTATTTATTTATTTGTGCAGGATTCCATCCCGGAATCCACAACAACTTGGCGACGAGGACTTCGGACCCACACGGACAGAAAAAAAATTTTTTTCTCGTCACCACAACAACTTGGTGACGAGGATTTGCACTTCTCGGAGACTCAAAAAAATTTGCCGTTGCCAGCGTCCACGACAACTGGGCGACAAAGATTTACGAGGATTTGCGAGGATTTTACGTGACCACCGTGATTAAAAGGTACTTCCTCAAAATACGGAAAATCGAGGTTTTCGTAAGAGTCTTATCATGGGGGATTTAAAAAATATTTAGAAATATCAAAATGAACAGCAACTACAACTCCAAGAAAGAATGGAAGAGTAGTGGCAAAAACAATTGCTCTCTCAACAGGAAAAAATGAAAAATGTAATACTACAAACACAGAAGGAAAATCAATAAAGACTGCTCGAATTTCAGAAGGAAAATCAAGAAAGACAAATGCAACTCCAGGAATTAATATTAAAAGTAACGGGTAACACACAACAAAAGAATATCGAAAAAGAGGCGACTTTTTCTCAAGAGGCAGTTTGGAACACAATAGAAACATTTAAATACTCTCTAGAAGATGATAAAAAATTCGTGGACTACTACAGGCGTCATGAAGACATTTTCAACATTGATTGCCAAAATTGGACGGAGGCTAAGAAGCTACGTTTATTACTCAGGAAATTGGGAACAGAGGAGTACACAAAATTTGTGAACTATATTCTACTGAAAAAGACAAACGATTTGACGTTTGACGAGGCAGTTACATGCCTTATGGATCTCTTCAGTTCAAAGACTTCACTTTTTCACAAAAGGTGGAAATGTCTCAACCTCGTAAAAAGCGAAAATGAGGACTACTCCACGTTCGCCGCAATCATGAACAAACATTGCGATGACTTTAAGTTGGTAGGTTGACTCCGGAAAATTTAAAGTGTCTTATTTTCGTACAGAGATTAGTCTTAGCCAAGGACAGGGAAATGCGCAAAAGAATGCTCTCGAAGCTTCAAAACGAGCCTGGATTAACGCTACAAAAATTGTCAGAAGACTGGCAAAAATGCTTGCGCATAAAAAAGACTCTAAGGATGTCGAGGAATCGGGAGTAACACACATACGTAAGTTGAACAAAAGTTTACGATTTTCACCCCCCACCCGGAAGAAAAACAAAAATTTCATGATAAAGGAAAAATTACAAGATATAAGGCGATTAATGACAGAGATCAAAGCAAATATAAGCCCCCCATCTGCATGTTACAGATGTGGTGGATTACACTGGAATAAAGACTGTCGATTCAAATACAAGAACTGTTTAGCTTGTGTAAAAATGGGACATAAGGCATCTCAATGCAGAAACAAAAAAGAACACTAGTAGGGTAAGAACTACTAGAATGGACCACGAAGACAAACGAAACACAAGAAAATACGTGGAACTCGAGATTTTAAATAAGAAGATAAAATTACAGTTAGACTCAGGATCGGATCTAACTATGATTAATCTACAAACATGGAGGAAGCTAAATAAACCGACCATGATGCATACACAGAAAATCGCTAAGTCTGTTACAGGGAAGCGTATCAAATTTGAAGAAGTAATTCTAAACATAAAATTCCATGGAAAAAAGAAAAAAATGAAGATATTTGTAATGAAAGACACAGAAAATTTGGTGGGCACAGATTCGATGCAAAAATTTGACGTATGGGATTTATCTATTAGCTCATTTTGTAAGAAAATAGAGTGCGAGCTGTCAGAAGCTACAAAATTAAAAGAAGTGCTACACAGTCAATTCCCCGAAATATTCTCGAGCGGTTTGGGACGATGTAATAAGTTTGCAGCTAAAATTGAACTAAAGCAAAATGTTCAGCCAGTATTCAAGAAAAAGCGAAACGTGCCTTTCGCAAACATAGAAAAAATTGACAAGGAGTTAGATAGATTGGTACAAACTGGAATCCTTTCACAAATCGAATTCAGTGAATGGGAGGCACCAGTGGTCTACGAAAAGAAAAACCCGATTACGTATTACTTTATAATAAAAGAGTGGTCATACCCAAATCTTTACAAAGACGAATTCTGAAGGACTTTCATCTAGGACACCCAGGGAAAAATCGTATGAAAGCGTTAATGAGAAGTTTTGTGTACTGGCCTAATATGGATAACGACATTACTCAAATGGTAGAAAAATGTAGAGGCTGTGCTGCGGCAGCAAAGGCACCACCTATTATACAAAAACCATGGCCTAAGGTGGACAGACCTTGGTCTAGAATCCATGCGGACTATGCCGGACCCATAGATGGATATTACTAATTGATAACGGTAGATAGCTTTAGCATGTGGCCAGAAGTTTTCAGATACAAAAACCCTACGATGGAAAACACTATTAATTGTCTACACGAGTTATTCGCAAGATTTGGCGTTGTAGATTGCCTTGTAACGGATAATGGTACCCAATTGACCTCGAGCGACTTTCAAGAATTCTGTGCGACTTATCAAGTCAAACATATTGAAATAGCACCATACAATCCACGATCTAACGGGCAAGCCGAAAGGTTTGTGGACACGCTTAAGAGAGCCTTAAAAAAGCAGAGGACGTACCAACAGAAAGAGCCATACAACAGTTCCTACAAGTCTACAGAATCATCCCGAACGGAAACACACCATCTGGCCATTCGCCAGCTGAAGTGATGTTCGTCCGCAAAATACGGTCTGTTTTTGATAAACTATTACCCAGCAAAAATAAAAACCGGCACACACCGATAGTGCCTAAAAGATCCTTCAAACCAGGCGAACGGGTCTATTTCAGAATGTTCAAGAATAATATGGCATACTGGGAACCAGGTACGATAATAAGCAGACTGGGGAATGTTCGATACACGATCCAAGGTGAAAAATTCACTCACAGGAGACATATCAATCAGATACAAAAAAGACGGGTAGAGGAGCCAAGCTTGTCACCTTCGGAAAATGAAGACTCAATGGAGGCGATTTTTGAAGCATTTGAAATTCAAAGACAACAAGTAGTCACGGAGATTAGAAGAACAAGCAGGAAAAGAAAATTCACAGAACCGCTAATAATAGACCATAAGCGAAAAAAATATTAACTCCCCCCAAAAAAGAAGCTAGGGATTGGGATATTGTGGGGCTCTCTCCTTTTACACAAGATGGGCTCGTCTAAAGTATACTTATACTGACAGAGTTGGAGACAGGGGAGAGATACGTTGAGACAAGGTTGAGATACGTAGAGTCCAGAGAGAGAGAGAGAGAGAGAGAGAGAGAGAGAGAGAGAGAGAGAGAGAGAGAGAGAGGGAGATAGAGAGAGAGAGAGAGAGAGAGAATTACGGCTCCAATTACAGAGACTTGTACATATACTTTCTACTTACCCGCATTCTTACGTATTCTTACGTTCAATACACTTATTTTCCTATTTCAATTACTGGCGTTGTTTATTTATTTGTGCAGGATTCCATCCCCGGAATCCACAACAATATATATATATATATATATATATATATATATATATATATATATATATATATATATATATATATATATATATATATACATACACTACAGATATTGGAATATATTCCATGAATGTTGAAGAAAGAAAGTTTGAACGGTTAGGAGATATTTTGTTTGATGTTTCGCTCTTATTAATTCTCACTCTGTTATGGGAAGATATTTTAAGAAAAAAATAGCCAATAAATTGAATCATCAAAAAGCAATACAAACTGGCAGAAGCTTTCTAAGAATAAAGTCTAATGTGGCCCCCATGGTTAGCCACCGGAAATACATGTAGAGATATCTTCTCAGGTGCGTCTATTACAAATATAGCAACGTTAGAAATACCTTTCGTTTCACCCCAGAATACGGAGGCGACACATTGTCGCACGCGTCCGCGAGATCGATGAGCACAAGTTGATCAGGAGCAATATGAGATATCAATTCTTCGACATATTCCCAGAATGGGTATACTTGAGGACAATGGTAGAAGGTGTGCGAAGCTGGTTCTTCTAAACCAAGGTCACACTGGTAACAGTCGGGCAAATCCATGCAGCCCCATCTGAATGTCATGTCATTGAGATATAGCACGTTTCGAATCAGTCGCCAGGTAAGTGAAAACTAAGGGTTACTGAGGTAATTTGCCGCTGGTGCCCAAGACCAGAAAGAGCGAAACTCAACGAGTGACAAGCCAAGTCGCTCACAGAGACGGTCCTACTCAACCCCGCTCCACTAATTCATGATGCAAGGCCTTTCTAGGCCGTGAAAGGTCACTGGAAATGTGAAAAGACCTCAAGCCTGCTCGATCGCCTTCCCATGGTTCTTGCAAAGAGGAAGTTCAGCACAGCGGTAAAAGCTCTACCCTTCAAGGACAACCTCCTTCGGAGCCAAGTCCGGACCGACGTTCCGACCTTTGCTTGTACTTCTGACCAATTTTTCTCCAGCTGGAGGTCGGGTCAAAACTACACTCCAAAAATACGGACAGGACCCTCCGTCCAACCAAAGGGCCCCAGAAGAGAGACCCCTCCCTTCCAGACACCTTAACCGCAAGCCGGAAGACGTTTACGGTTAATCCTGGCCCCTATTCGTATCGTTCAAGCGCCTTCTGTACCACCTCAATTTCGCTGCGGCAGGACACGAAAATGGATACGTCATCGGCGTACGCGGAAACCCTGGCTCGAGCCCCACTAGGGACAGCGATTCCACGAAGAGCCGGAATGAACGCCCTGTTCCTCAGACGGCGAAGGAGTGGCTCCAACGCCAAAGCGTAAAGTAAAGGCGACAGTGGGTAATCTTAACGAACCGACCAGATAGCGCAAAAGCGCGCGACCGCATTCCGTTCACCTGTACTGCAGCACTGGGGGAACGGTATAGGAGGCTAAACCACTTACAGAGTTTGAATCCGGTGGCCTGCAGGGCAGCAGCCAGATACCGATGGTCGACCCAATCAAATAGCTTGGACTGATCCAAATTGATGAGCGCGGCTTACTCGTCGTCTTTTACACCCTATAGGATCGTGCGGATCAGATACAGTTTGCTCTGAATTGTTCGGCCCTTCACAATACAAGTCTGATCGGGTCCTCACAGACTCTCGGCGACTGACTACAAACGCTCCGTCAGGATCTTAGCCCAAATCTTTAACTCTGTGTTTAGCAGAGTTATGGGCCTATAGTTATCTAAATGCCGCCCACCACCCTTGCCCTTTTTTTCCTAAAAAATACCCTGAAAAATACGTATGCGTCTTCCAAGACGAATGTAAGGCAAACTTGGACGGTCACCTAATTGGCTTGACTGATAGGGACGTAGATTTGTATGTTGAGTCATTATATTATAATGTTAGCTATCTATTTAATTCAACCTTTTATATGATGTAACCCCAGTACTTAGCTGTTAGAATTATTGCTAATATTATAAACCTTCCTGGAGCCGAGCCACAAGCTTAAATATGTTCTGTTTGCTAGCAGCGGCGGGAGTCTTTCTGCTCTTGACTAGTATGTAATTGCTATAGAAAAAAATCGGACGAGTGATTAATTTAAACAATACGTGGCGCCAGTATGTGAGGGGCGTATGTATTGTTGTATGAGAATGTTTTTTTTTTCTTAGAAATATTAGGGTGCGTCTTCCATGCCGCAGCGTCTTGTAAGCCGGAAAAGACGGTAATCACTCATAAACTGTAAGAATTTTTGACTAGACACCATAGAAACAGCATTGTTTGATACATTTAAGCATGAGACAGACAATCGTCATTCGATGATGATCTCAGTGCCCACTCTTATATTTACACACCCTGTATCCTTCATATTTGATACTTGTACCCATAAATATAACATTCTTTAAAACTATATATATATATATATATATATATATATATATATATATATATATGAGTTCAAATATAGATTAAATATGGATCGGAATCCGACAGAATGATAAGATAAAGAACAAACAGGAAACATTATAATGTTATATTGATAAACGTTTCCTATTTTTCTTTATCTTCTCATATTAACTGATCGTCTGTTCTTCGTGGCCAAGCGGTTAGGCGTGCCGGGATAAACGGAAACTAACCTTTCCCTGACGGAAGCAGTTTCGATTCCTGCCGAAAAGCGCAAGTTTTTCTTTAATAATATGTGTTGGACATTCAGGCCGCCAGGAGAAAATAAATAAATATACTAATTAATAAACGGAGCGCCTACTCAACTATTTAGTTGTTTATATACAGAAGCAAGGAAGTCGTTTAAAAAAAAATATACATTTAAAAAATATTTCTTGAATATCACTCGCTTACTTTTTACTAGACTTTGAATTATGGCACTTTGTGTCTTCCATATGTTTTGACTGACTTTTCAACCACCTGATGAATATTCATGAACGTTCTCAAATTTAAAAGCCTTGGTAATCCTATGACATCATCGCCTTTGTATATAAATACATGCAACAAATATAATCCTACATTACCTTGAAAAAGTCCAACAGAGGACGAAACGCGCCAGCTAAGAATAGTTTTTTCCTCGTCTTTTTATTCATTTTGGTACCTTACAGATACATTCTATCTGAAAATAATTCCCCCCCATATATATATATATATATATATACATGTATGAATACATATATATATATATATATATATATATATATATATATATATATATATATATATATATATATATATATATATATATGTATTCATACATGTTTCATTAAATAACATAGACATGTGTTGTCTATTTTGTGTAAATTTTTTTCATATCGTCTGATAAGCTTTATAACATTATCATTAAACGAAGAAAGAAAATCACAATATTGATACATATTTTTTAATCCAATCTAAGCTTTCGGCTGACATAAGCCATTATCAAAGATGACAATTACATTACAATATATTAAGCAATACACGGACAAAATAGTGATGATAGTCTGTTTCTGTTTACATAGAAGATTTCCAAGCAACGACAAACTCGTGCAAATAAGACGCTGGAAGCGAAAATCGCACCGCAGCTCATGACGTCACACATGGCCACGCGAGAGTGAATTCGAGAAATATTAAGTATGGACAAACACACACACACACACACACACACACACACACACACACAATATATATATATATATATGTATATATATATATATATATATATATATATATATATATATATATATATATATATATATATGTATATTGATTCCTTAAAAATTACGTTTCGGATTCGAAAAATAAGCAGGTTTGCACATTCTAGAAGATCTGAACCAAAGAATGTGCATTTTTCAAAAGGGTAATTGTAACTTACTGGATCCTACAATTTCCGTGTCCGAGCCGTTCTAACGCCCGCCATATTAGACATTGGTTACTCCCTACAAAGGAAGGTGCAGGTTCGAGGCTTGCTGGAGAGAAAGTTACTTGTTATTAAGTCGCTCGAATGTGGCGACCGTTAGACGTAAATAGCACCGTTTAAAAAGATAGGGCTTCTACTTAATTATGGATATAAAAAAGTAACATTTGGCTGAGTAGGACACACACGCAAACACACATATATATATATATAACTTGATAAACCGAACGAAGTTTTTATGCAAGCAAATAAATGCATAAACTTTTGTAAATAAATACAAATGATTTACACATATATGAGCAGCAACTACTTTGAATGTATGTGTATACATGTGCGTGTGTAAT
>OZ038490.1:11909071-11961571 GCA_964036315.1 Acanthosepion esculentum | reverse complement strand
CGTTCGCGCGCACGTACACACACACAAAAACACACATACATACACACACACACACAAACATGTGTAACAGTAAAATTATCCAAATCGTGTAAAAGCAAAATTGGCGATTCCTCAAATTAAGGTTTGAACTGTTGTATCTTAGAAATGATTAAAGATATCTTACTGGAATTCTCTGAGGTGTTTATAACACTACTGGACTCTAGTTTGAGCAATAAATGTGTATAATGACTCTCTAATCTTAACAAAAGAATCGTGATGGAATCGATCATAAACGAAAGTGACATGTTCATCAGAGTAAATACTCTGTTTATAATAAACAGAAATTTAAAAACAGTAATTTGGACTTTGCTAACCAGTCGCTTCCTTTGTAGCTGTGTCAAATGACAGTTCTGTGTAGGATGCAGGTTCGATTCTCGTCGGAGCCCGGTAAATGTAATTAATACTGTTTAATTAAAAAACAAAGCATTCATATATATATATATAAATATATATATATATATATATATATATATATATATATATATATATATATATATATATATATATATATATATATATATATATATATGTAAATTCCTAAGAGGATAGAATCCAGGTAGAACTCAATGTCCAGGACAGAGTAAGAATATAATATAAAAGGCTCAAAAAGTAATATTCCATGGTTATAATTTATTATGTTGGAATCGTAATTTCGATCCAATTCATCAGACCTACAAATTCTATATATATATATATGACTACCTCACAGATACACATACATTACATATTGTTTCAGTGTATATCCTTGAAAGACGTTTCCAGATTGTCTTATGTATTTTAATGTCCAGACATTGCAATAAAAATATCCATGTACACTATTTATATTGTTCGGACTTTTGTTCCGATGTTTATAGTTACATTCACAACGTTTCGGCCATTGTACGCTCCGGATGTTTTCGGCTGATATTATTTTAACTACGAGCCGAACCCAGAGTAATTCATCTGTATGTTGGCGTTTCTGAAGACTGGTTCAACAAAAGACGAGAAAAAAAAACTTGACCTTTGCCAATCCCTGTCTCGATATTTGCAATCGGGGGTGGGGTGGAGGAAACGGAACAGATTCTCAGTGACTTTACTGAGCGACCCAGCAAGGCGAAGGTCATATGTCAGCCGATTTCAGGAAATAAACATGGGAAGAAAGTCGACATAAACGTCATCGAACCAATTTTCAGAGACACCAACATAGAGATTAATTACTTTGAATTCGGTTCGAGATTCCAACAAATATCGCTTGAAGAAGGCCGGGTCGTACAACGGCCGAAACGTCGTGAATAGGACAATATAAATCAAGACAACAATCCTGACAATGTAAATAGTGTAAATAGATATTTTACTGCAATATCCAAACAGAAAATGTATATAGTGAATGTGACAATGATGATTAGGACAACAGACCGAACGATGTAAATAGTGTAAATAGTTACAATACCTCATTTCAGAAATATAGAGAGATCCTGAAGGAGGCAGAGCGTACAACAGCCGGAACGTCGTGAATATGACAACAAAGATGAGGACAACAGACCGAACGATGTAAATAGTGTAAATAGTTATAATACCTCATTTCAGAAATATAGAGAGACACTAAAGAAGGCCGGAGCCTACAACAGCCGGGACGTCGTGAATATGACAACAAAGATGAGGACAACAGCCTGAACAACATGATTAGGACAACAGTCCTAACAATATAATTAGTGTAAATAGTTACAATACCTCATCTCAGAAATATAGAGAGATCCTGAAGGAGGCAGAGCGTACAACAGCCGGAACGTCGGGAATATGACAACAAAGATGGTGACAACAGACCGAACAATGTAAATAGTGTAAATAGTTACAATACCTCATCTCAGAAATATAGAGAGATCCTAAAGAAGGTCGGAGCCTACAACGGCCGGAACGTCGTGAATAAGACAACAAAGATGAGGACAACAACCTGAACAATGTAATTAGTGTAAATAGTTAAAATACCTAATCTCAGAAATACAGACAAATATCAATTTATTTAATATTAGTAATATATTTACATATTGATGTGGAGTGTGGCATTCTCTTTTTCTTTTCTTTTTTTAAAATTTGAAATAGGCGGTCAGCAATTGTTTGACGCCTGCACGTTTCTACAAGTACTTCCACGGTAATTGCTCTGAGGAGTTGCTCTCACTTGTCCCTAAGCCTCGTGAATTCAAGCGTCCTACGAGGCTGGCATCCCGTTCCCACCCCTTCACCGTAGAAACTGTTAGGTGTAGACGTCTTTTCTACTCCAATAGCTTCATGTCTCGCACATCTCGCCTATGGAACTCCCTTCCCTGTTACTGTTTCCCTGACAAATACAATCTCCAACGGTTTAAGTGTAGCGTCAATCGTCATCTCCAGTTGCCTTGATCTATCCACTTCCTGACATCTTCCATTCCTATCTGCTCTCGCTCTATATCTCCCGTAACCTCCCCACCTCGATCGGCCCTCCGTCCTTCTCTTTCTCCACATCCCTTCCTTTACCACTCCTATCTGCTCTTCCTCCAACCCTTCTGTAACCCCTTGCGTGATAGTGGCCACCGGCCTTGCTCGGGGTGATACGCTTAAAAAAAAAACAAAAAAAAAACGTATCTACATATGTTACTTTTTCTGAGTTCCTGACAACGGCATCACAACGATATTTAGACCCTGGTGTTCCTTTCCTCCTCTCTGCAATCCAGTTGTTTTTATGAATATTTTCTATACACTAAACAAAAAGCATTTTCAATACTACGTGTTGCCCTACAGTCAAAGAATTATTATAAAGATTTTCTTCAGACGAGACCAAAAAAAAACCAAAAAAAAACTTTTTACGGAACATGTCCCGCGTTTCCCTGCTAAAATCCAGTAGTTTTTATAATGCAGGAAACGAGACTTGCTTCTTTTGGGAGCAATGCCTGTTCAGGATAGCTCTCTACAAGTTCCTAATCTTTGTAACTGTCAGCGATATTTTTTTATTTTTCAACTTTCTTTTCCGATCTCTGTTCTGCCACCTGTTTATACAAATTTGTTAGGTTACTCCCTGATTCTCTCTCCTATCGCCTTCATTATGTCCTTGTGAGTCTCGAACTTTCTGATACCTCTTTCCTCATTATGTGTCCCAGAAATGTCATCTGTTTTTTTCCTGAATATATGTATAGATGTTCAGTTTTGCTTAAAACTTCCTCATTGATCACATGTTGTGTTTAAATTGTATTCTCAGCATCCTCTCAGCTATATTATAATGCTTATTACTTAAACAATAATAAGACTGAATATTCTTTTAAAATATTAAACAATGTTTAATCATATCTAAACTGTCAGCTATACACAATCGTTTCCTAAGATCAATGGTGAAAAAGGACTTTGAGAAAGTAAAGCCTGGGGTTCTTGGCAAAGATCATCCTTTGAAAATTGTGGACTGGCGCAACCGAATTTATAGACAAAGAACGGTATCAAATAACACAAACTGTATCATTATGTCCTTGTGAGTCTCGAACTTTCTGATACCTCTTTCCTCATTATGTGTCCCAGAAATTTCATCTGTTTTTTTTATGAATATATATATAGATGTTCAGTTTTGCTTAAAACTTCCTCATTGATCACATGTGTTTAAATTGTATTCTCAGCATCCTCTCAGCTATATTATAATGCTTATTACTTAAACAATAATAAGACTGAATATTCTTTTAAAATATTAAACAATGTTTAATCATATCTAAATTGACAGCTATACACAATCGTTTCCTAAGATCAATGGTGAAAAAGGACTTTGAGAAAGTAAAGCTTGGGGTTCTTGGAAAAGATCATCCTTTGAAAATTGTGGACTGGCGCAACCGAATTTATAGACAAAGAACTGTATCAAATAACACAAACTGTATCATTATGTCCTTGTGAGTCTTGAACTTTCTGATACCTCTTTCCTCATTATGTGTCCCAGAAATTTCATCTGTTTTTTTATGAATATATATATAGATGTTCAGTTTTGCTTAAAACTTCCTCATTGATCACATGTTGTGTTTAAATTGTATTCTCAACATCCTTCACATTTCTGTTGCTTCAAGTTTCCTCTTCAGTTGTCCAACATCCACTGCCATATAAAAAGATTGATATTACATAGCAGTTCAACACTCTTTACTTTCTTTTTTTTTTCCTATCGCAACGTTTTTGTCTCTTAATATGGCCGGCACCTTGTCCGTGCTTCCTCCTGCCATGTTCTATGCAGGGATGACTTAAATTGACTTCCTAGCTCCTAGCCGATGTGTGTGGGGGGGATCCATGATTCACCTAATGTCAAAGGTGACTTCGGCATTTGAACAAATGTCGGCCCAGATATGCATGGACTGCAATCGTTGGAAAGGGACATATTACGCGTAGATATATAAACACGCACCCTAGCGGTAAAATCACAGAGTCTCTCAGACATCACAGTCGAGAATTTAAGGTCGCTCTTTCGGATGAAGAGCACTGTGGTAGTACAGACACTCTGACCAATGATTGATGAAGTCACGAATTGAATAAAATACGAGACATCAAGTCTCGTTTAATCATTTGGTCAGCACGAACGAGACTTTATTACACACATTACCATTAGCGATAAAGACACAGACGATAAAGACGTAATCTCATATTCTTATTCGTCTTTGTGCAAATAACATTAAATAGGCGGCAACGTTCAAAGAATTCACGTTAGGAATTACCAGAGGTCTGAATTTAAATTAATATCAATAAATAAATTTCTCCAAAGAAGAATTGATCTGTGATGACCCCAATGTTTACTAAGTTCAGTATAAATAGTAAAATAGGCTTTGCTCACGGTATGACATCAGAGTATCAGAAGATAATCAGAGATTTGACATAAAAGGTACCCTCATATCCATCAGGCGCAAAATAGAGCCTCAAAGAATATCTGTGATTGCTGACGACATGTAAATAGGTTGTCGATCAAGCTGAATTTTCCTTTCGTCTATATTCATATTGTCATTTTACAGATATATTTTTAGTTATATCTGAAATTTTACACAGTGCTTTATGTTCAGAGTCACCCGGCCAACATTCACAAGATTTTATAAAACTTTGCATGACACAAGATCGCAAGCATTGGTCTTCCTAAGTCGACTCTCCACTAACCAAGAATTTTTTATAAACCTTTATTTGCCACAAGACCATTAAAGTGTGGAGGTAATTGGTGTAACGAGTCGCCCCACCAGCATCTTCGCGATTTTATAATGTTCTTCAGAACTGGAGACTGTAAACATTTTGCAGTATTTGGGTTCACGTTCAGTTGCACGTCTAAGCAGTTTTATTGAGCCTTGCTTTTTTAGCCTCGTCAGATCGAGATATTCAAATGGATGCCATGCATGGCGCTAAAACTGTTAAGAGGTTTGGTTTGTTTGTTTTGTTTTACGGCATATCAACCTCGATAGGTCATTTAATGTCGACGACTTTTTTTTCTAGTAATATATTTGTTTTGTCAAAAATCTATTTCTGTTAATATTTCTTTCCACAAAAACGTATAACTGGTAATATTATTTTTCCAAAGACGTATAGCTGGTAATATTATTTTTCCAAAAACATACAGCTGGTAATATTATTTTTCCAAAATCATACAGCTGGTAATATTATTTTTCCAAAAACATACAGCTGGTAATATTAATTTTCCAAAAACGTACAGCTGGTAATATTATTTTTCCAAAAACGTATAGCTGGTGATATTATTTTTCCCGAAACGTACAGCTGGTAATATTATTTTTTCAAAAACGTATAGCTTGTAATATTATTTTTCCCAAAACATACAGCTGGTAATATTATTTTTTCAAAAACGTATAGCTGGTAATATTATTTTTCCAAAAACGTACAGCTGGTAATATTATTTTTCCCAAAACATACAGCTGGTAATATTATTTTTTAAAAAACGTATAGCTGGTAATATTATTTTTCCAAAAACGTGCAGCTGTTAATATTATTTTTTCAAAAACGTACAGCTGGTAATATTATTTTTCCAAAAACGTACAGCTGGTAATATTATTTTTTCAAAAACGTATAGGTGGTAATATTTCTTTTCAAAAACATATTGCCGGTAACACTTTTTATTCTTCAAAAATTCATTCCTGGTAATAATATTTTACAAAGTATTTCTGGTATTAAAACCTATTTTTACACTTTTATAATGCCTTTTACCTCAGTTTCTGGGCTAACAATTTGTCCATAGCTGGGACCCTAACAGGTGCTATCACCCCTGGTCAGGGTGGACTTGGTAACACCAGAAATTAAAAGGTTCCACGCTCCTCAAAGCCTCCTGATCAGAGGCCTTGCTGTTAGACGTAGTCTATCGTCTTACCCTGGACGGGGATGTAGTTTATCGTCATACCCAGAACGCACTTGTTAAGAAATATCTAAACTATCAGTAGTACAGAAAAGTGAAAGTGAAAGTTACTGATATCGTGATGCCAGGTGAGAAACTTTCATATTATTTCAGTTTTGTATTAATGTATTTACAGATAGCGACATCTGCCAGAGAGATGAAATTTAAATTTTTATTATTGTATTATTTCAAAATTTTAACACATCGGCAGATAGCTATAATGTCAACAACTGAACAGAAATAGTTATTAATTTAAAAAAATTATTAATTAATGTATAACATTATCTATAACTGCATGTACAACAAAGTTGTTTTTGATAAAAGTTAAAAAATAACCATAAATACATAAAAAACATGCGTATATTATAAAAAAATTCCTCTTTTCTCAATATAGTTATTTGTGCTATATTATAATGCATATTACCTAAACAATAATAAGACTGAATATTCTTTTAAAATATTAAACAATGTTTAATCATATCTAAACTGTCAGCTATACACAATCGTTTCCTAAGATCAATGGTGAAAAAGGACTTTGAGAAAGTAAACCTGGCAAAGATCATCCTTTGAAAATTGTGGACTGGCGCAACCGAATTTATAGACAAAGAACTGTATCAAATAACACAAACTGTATCACTTGAGGATTACCAGTAGCAGCAACAACTAAAATGGTTATCACATGTAACTGGAAGAGAAAATTATAACATAATGTAGATGTTAACATTCCACACCACTTCAAATAGAAATTACGGAAGGAAACCCCCATCAATATTGGAAAGCTCTATAAAAAATGCTGGACATGAGAACGCTGTTTCCTAAAGCAGTGTTTTAAGAGAGAAAATTTATAAATTTCGACCGAAAGCTTTACTAGCAGCTCGATCAATAAATGCCAAATGTTTCCTTATAGGGAAACAGTTAAAACTACAACTAACATTACTTTTCATCTGTGCAGCATCAACCGGTAATTTTTGTGTTGTTTTGTTTTATTTTGTTTTACGGTATATCAACCTCAATGGGTTATTTAATGCCGGCAAGATTTTTATTGCTGGTAACACTTTTTCAAAAAATGTATTGTTGATAATATTTCTTTTTCAAAAATGTATTGCTGGAATTTAAAAAAAAATGTATTCCTGGTAATAATTTTTATTTAAAAAAATTACTGCTGGTAATGATTTTTATTTCAAAAATGTATTGCTGGTAATAATGTATTGCAGGGAATAATTTTTTCTTCAAAAAAGTATGGCTGGTAAAAGATTTTCCAAAAACTATTGCTGGTATTAATTTTTTTTATTATACCTTCATAGTGTTTTGACCCCTTCTGGGGTGGGGTAACTATTTGCCCATATCTGGGGCCCTGACAGGTGCTACCACCCCGGGTTAGGGTGGACCTGGGAACACAAGCAAATTAAAAGGCCGTTCCTCACTCCGCGAAACCTTCTGATCAAAGGAATTGCTGTCGCATGTAGTTCATCATCATACCCAGGACACGGATGTAGTTTATCATCATACCCAGGACGCAGATGTAGTTCATCATCATACCCAGGACACGGATGTAGTTTATCGTCATACCCAGGACGCAGATGTAGTTTATCATCATACCCAGGACGCAGATGTAGTTTATCATCATACTCAGGACACGGATGTAGTACGGATGTAGTTTATCGTCATACCCAAGACGCAGATGTAGTTTATCATCATACCCAGGACACGGATGTAGTTAATCGTCATACCCAGGACGCAGATGTAGTTTATCCTCATACCCAGGACACGGATGTAGTTAATCGTCATACCCAGGACGCAGATGTAGTTTATCATTATACCCAGGGCACGGAGGTAGTTTATCATCATACCCAGGGCACGGATGTAGTTTATCATTATACCCAGGACACGGATGTAGTTTATCATCATACCCAGGACACGGATGTAGTTTATCATTATACCCAGGATACGGATGTAATTTATCATCATACCCAGGGCACGGAGGTAGTTTATCATCATACCCAGGGCACGGATGTAGTTTATCATTATACCCAGGACACGGATGTAGTTTATCATCATACCCAGGACACGGATGTAGTTAATCGTCATACCCAGGACGCAGATGTAGTTTATCATCATACCCAGGACACGGATGTAGTTTATCATTATACCCAGGACACGGATGTAGTTTATCATCATACCCAGGACACGGATGTAGTTAATCGTCATACCCAGGACACGGATGTAGTTTATCATTATACCCAGGACGCAGATGTAGTTTATCATCATACCCAGGGCACGGATGTAGTTTATCATTATACCCAGGACACGGATGTAGTTTATCATCATACCCAGGACACGGATGTAGTTAATCGTCATACCCAGGACACGGATGTAGTTTATCATCATACCCAGGACACGGATGTAGTTAATCGTCATACCCAGGACACGGATGTAGTTTATCATCATACCCAGGACACGGATGTAGTTTATCGTCATACCCAGGATGGATGTTTTGCTAGTAACAATTTTTTCTTGGGAAATTTATAACTGGTAATAATTTTTTTACAAAAATGTATTGCTAGTATTAAAACCTATTTTTGCACATTTTGACCCCAGTTTGCAGGTTAAGTATTTGCTTGTAGCTGGGAGCCTAGCAGATGCTACCACCCCGGGTCAGAGTGGGCCTGGGAACATCAGCAATTATTATGTGGTTGCACGCTCCTCAAAACCTCCTGATCAGAGGCCTTTCTGTTGGATGTAGTTTATCGTCTTACCCAGGATTTCAGTATATTCATATCTATCTATCTATCTATCTATCTATCTATCTATCTATCTATCTATCTGAGCCTCTTCATATCTATCTGAGCTTCTTCATATCTATCTATTTATCTATCTATCTATTTATCTATCTATTTATCTAAGATTATATTGATCTGTCTCATTCTCTTGTCTGTCTGCCTATCTATCTATCTATCTATCTATCTATCTATCTATCTATCTATCTATCTATCTATCTATCTATCTCCTATTAATATATATTTCAGTATATTCATATATTATCCTATTTATAGCTATCTTTTTTATTTTTAAAATCAATTCTCCCCAAGTAAGGCAATAATGCCACTAAGACGCAGTTGGCTATTGCTAGGGAAAGAAAATGAGAAGATTTTAGAGGGAACGGGACGCCCAGTCCTAAACAGGAAATAAGGGCTAAACATCTACTCCTGTTCAAAAGACTGGGGAGGAATTTTAACCGGACGATAAGCAAACCTATCTATCTATCTATCTATCTATCTATCTATCTATCTATCTATCTATCTATCTATTCCAATCTGTTCGTATCTATCTATCTATCTATCTATCTATCTATCTATCTATCTATCTATCTATCTATTCCAGTCTCTTCGTATCTATCTATCTATTCCAATCTGTTCGTATCTATCTATCTATCTATCTATCTATCTATCTATCTATCTATCTATCTATCTATCTATCTATCTTCTATCTATCTATCTATTCCAGTCTCTTCGTATCTATCTATCTATCTATCTATCTATCTATCTATCTATCTATCTATCTATCTATCTATCTATCTGTCGCCTATTCTCATCTATTTCTCTTTCTACAAAAATGTATTGCTGGTATTAAAACCTATTTTTACACTTTCATAATGTTTTAGCCCCAGTTTTGGGGTTAACTATTTACCCATAGCTGGGACCCTAACAGATGTTATCACCCCATATCAGGGTGGACCTGGCAACATCAGCAATTAAGAGGTTGTTCCACGCTCCTCAAAACCCTGATCAGACGCCTTGCTTTTGGATGTAGTTTATCAGGACGCTCAACCGGGAGTTTTTACGACTACTTTACATGAACGTCTCTATACAAGCGCATGTCGTATTTATCGGCTAACGTGACTCACTTTACTTTCTGCTATAAAGGAAAAAAAATGGAAAACTATGCAGAATGGATTCCAATACACACTTATTAACGTCGGAAGGCTGAACATCAAATGCTTAAGCTGTATCTTAAGAACATCCAGACACTTTCTCGACTGTAGTTGACCCAGAAAACCCGCGTTATCGACATAAATCTGATCTACCCATCCGCACATTAATATGAGGATACAGAAAGATGTTTTTTTGGTTTGTTTTGTTTTACGGCATATCAACCACAATGCCGACAAAATTTCCTTTTTATTTCAAAAATGTATAACAGGTAATTTTTTCAGAAATGTATAGCTGGTAATATATATTTTTTTTAAATGTATAGTTTAGTTTGGTTTGTTTTGTGGCATATGAACCTCAGTGGGTTATTTAATGCCGCCAAAATTTCCTTTTTTATTTCAGAAATGTATAGCTGGTAATATTTTTAAAAAAATGTATAGTTTGGTTTGTTTTGTTTTGTGGCATATTAACCTCAATGGGTTATTTAATGCTGACAAGATTTTTCTTTCTGGTAATATTTTCTTTTTTCAAATATTTATTGCTGATACAATTTTTTGAAAAGTATTGCTGATAAATACTATTTTTACACTTTCATAGTGTTTTGAGTCATGTCGTGCGGTCAACTATTTGGCCAGAGCTGGGACCCTAACAGGTGCTACCACCCCTGGGTCAGGGTGGACCTGGGAACACCAGCAATTAACAGGTGTTTCCACGCTCCTCAAAACCTTCTGATCAGAAGCCTTGCTGCTGGACGTAGTTTGTCTTACCCAGGATGCGTATGTAGTTTATCGTCATACCCAGGACGGACAGAAAGATAGAAGTCTATCTATAATTGTTGATTATCTTTCAGATAATACTGACCGTCGTAAAATCAGTCAAGATGATGGCAAACACAAAAAAACATTTGCTAGAAATCCGAAACGAGGTAGTAAAGGAAAGGACTAACTACCAATTTTAAGAAGACAAAATCTGTGTTCGTCAGCAAAAGTGGTAGCCCAAAATGCGAGCTAAAAATCTGAGACTTCAAAATGAAGCAAGTACAGAAATTTAACTGTCAGGGAACTACCGTAATTCCCCATGTATAATACGCCTTCATCTATAATACGCACTCCTAAAATTGTGCTGAAAGTGTGGGAAAATACTTATACTCACGCATAATACGCACTCCTTTATCATTACGGCCAGCGTTTTCTAAACTTATTAAAAATGGTTTTAAACAGGATAATATTATTTTAATTTAGTTTTATGATAATTCTTATTTTATTTTACATTTGTAAGTATTGTTAGGTACATATGATTGTATTTGACATCCTTATGGAGTCACAGTTGCCGAATGTTTGTGTCAAATTGTCGTATGTTTGTGGTGAGTTTAGCAACTGAAATCGACCTATGAAATGGCAATTTTTAAAAGATTCTTTGTAGCTGTGCATAATACGCACCCCTAATTTTTCTTATCATTTTAGAAAAAAATGCGTATTATACATGAGGAATTACGGTATTATAACACACAATAAGATAATATGACACAAAATTCCGACTTGGAATCAGTCAGTTATGTCCCATACGTGATACACGCTTACGCGATCATGTATCATTCGATACATGACTGACGAGGCCGATTTTTTCCTGCAGTAGGTTGCCATATCTTTTTGCAGTAGACCAGTTGCTACCCAATGCTATAGAACCCGGTCTCTCTTGCTATTTGGCTATAGCTAGGGGGCAGAAGAGAATTCATATCTTTCTCAAAGGCATTAGCACGTAAGTGAACGTAATGGATTCAACTGGAATTCGAACTCGGTTCTCCGATTCCTCGCTATCCATTACTCCACCGTGCCTTAGAACAGTGAAAGCAAAACAGGGAAACAATAAAATCTCGGAAGAAAAAACATGAGCCAAAATTGTCATGAAATATCAGTTCTCCTATCACCCCACACAAGGCATTAAAGCCTTTAAAATACATGGGATTACAGGGTGTGGAAGAATTAGGAACAGAAACATTAACAATGAGCGGGAAGAGAAAAGAATAATCAAGATTACAGTAGATAGGCATTGCATTTAAATTTTTGCAGATTAAAGTTGGCTGGAAGGCATGGAGCTGGAAGGGAGTTCCACAAATTCTTATAAGTTTCCTCTTTTCTGAACATAAAATATGTAGAAATTGTTTGAATATTTGTATGTCTGAGAACTTTTGGGTTTAAAAACCATTAAAATAATAACAACCGCAGAACCTATCTCATGGGAGCAAAATCATGTATCCTGTGAGTAGAGATCTTGTATCCCGCGAGTAGAGATCTTGTATCCTGTGAGTAGAGATCTTGTATCCCGCGAGTAGAGATCTTGTATCCTGTGAGTAGAGATCTTGTATCCCGCGAGTAGAGATCTTGTATCCTGTGAGTAGAGATTTTGTATCCCGCGAGTAGAGATCTTGTATCCTGTGAGTAGAGATCTTGTATCCCGCGAGTAGAGATCTTGTATCCCGCGAGTAGAGATCTTGTATCCTGTGAGTAGAGATCTTGTATCCCGCGAGTAGAGATCTTGTATCCTGTGAGTAGAGATCTTGTATCCCGCGAGTAGAGATCTTGTATCCTGTGAGTAGAGATCTTGTATCCCGCGAGTAGAGATCTTGTATCCTGTGAGTAGAGATCTTGTATCCTGTGAGTAGAGATCTTGTTTCCCGCGAGTAGAGATCTTGTATCCTGTGAGTAGAGATCTTGTATCCCGCGAGTAGAGATCTTGTATCCTGTGAGTAGAGATCTTGTATCCCGCGAGTAGAGATCTTGTATCCTGTGAGTAGAGATCTTGTATCCCGCGAGTAGAGATCTTGTATCCTGTGAGTAGAGATCTTGTATCCCGCGAGTAGAGATCTTGTATCCTGTGAGTAGAGATCTTGTATCCCGCGAGTAGAGATCTTGTATCCTGTGAGTAGAGATCTTGTATCCCTTGAGTAGAGATCTTGTATCCCGTGAGTAGAGATCTTGTATCCTTTGAGCGTAGAGTATAGTACCCTATGGGAGCAAATGTAATTCCTTAGTATTTTTCAGTGTTTTTATAGGTACAGGGACAAAATCAATTTTAACAATAGCTTGATATCAACTTCTAACAGTCTATCATGCTGGGAAATACCAGAGATATATAGCTAGTTGGTCAGAGGTGTATCATGGAATATTTATGATGTGGCACCTGGAACTTGGCAAGACAGATAATCTGGCACAATTCTAGAAACAAGAGATAAATATGGAATGGACAAATATTTTCTCTATAAGAGAAATAAGAATAAATAAGATATAAGAATAAAAGTTGCAAGATATTAGAATCCTTTACGTTAGGGTAGAGCAAAAGAAACATATATCTATGTCCTCTTTTATGTTACTTTTGCTCTCCCTCAACATAAAGGATTTTAATGTCTTGCAATTTTCATTCTTCCTGCCTTTCAGTCTTTTACTCACTGTCTCTTGATATCCAACCGCTAAACCTGTTTCTCTCAGTCTTTCTTTCATTTATATCTCTTCTAATTTTCTACATATAAGTTTGATTACAAATGAGCAATGAGTGTCCTTTGTTAAGGATCTTTTTCATTCAAGCCCATTGCTATATTGAGTCTAATTTGCTACCTTTTCATTACCGAGGCCCGTTTGTACAGTTGGTATGATGTACGAACAATAATAGTCGTGGCTCGTGGGGGCACAGTCCTATGGGTAAGGGGAAATCTGCTGAGTTCCCCCATGGAATATGTGATCGAGCAGCGCTATATCAAGTCTAATTCATTACCTATTCGTCACTGAGGCCCGTTGGTACAGTTGGTATGGCGTTTGCATGATAATATGGAATATGAAGAGAATAAAAATGAGTCGAATCAGTGAACGCAGACTGGTGGGTCCTAGTGGTAAAGGTTTGGAATTGTGGAAGCAAGGAATTCGTCCGAACACCAGCCTTGAAAATAACGATAGAATAGCAGAATCTAGTAATGTTTCATTTCCGGGGTAGGGTTTGCAAGGTGGAAAACAATTCGTCACCCACAAGACGACGTAAATGCTTGTAAATTCTGTCAGTGTTGGAAAGAATGTCTTCCTGAAATCTGTTCTTTTATTGACTTTTATCTCCATTAAAGGCTACTCATTCTCTTTCAATCCCAATAACCCCATGCGTCTTAGTGGCATTATCGCCGGCTTCTACCTTCCCCAAAGCTGTACTTTTATTCTGCTTTCACCTCACTAACGTCTTCTCATTTTCTTTCATTCCCAATAACCACTTGCATTTTAGTGGCATTATCGCCGTCTACTATCTTCCCCAAACCTGTACTTTTATTCTTTCTCCTCACGAAAATCTTCTCATCCACATTCATTCCCAATAAACCAATGCGTCTTAGAGGCATTATCGCCGTCTTCTATGTTCCCGAAACCTGTACTTTTATTCTCCTTTCTCCTCACGAAACTCTTTACATCCACATTCATTCCCAATAAACACTTGCGTTTTAGTGGCATTATCGCCGTCTTCTATCTTCCCCACACCTGCACTTTTATTCTCCTTTCTCCTCACGAAAATCTCATGCGCATTCATTCCAAATAAAACCTTGCGTCTTAGTGGCATTATCGCCGTCTTCTATATTCCCCACACCTGTACTTTTATTCTCCTTTCTCCTCACGAATGTCTTTACATCCACATTCATTCCCAAAAAACCCCTTGCGTCTTAGTGGCATTATCGCCGTCTTCTATCTTCCCGAAACCTGTACTTTTATTCTCCTTTCCCCTCACGAAAGTCTTTTCATCCACATTCATTCCCAAAAACCATTTAGTCTTAGTGGCATTATCACCGTCTTCTATCTTCCACACACCTGTACTTTTATTCTCCTTTCTCCTGACGAAAGTCTTCACATCCGCATTCATTCCCCATAAACACTTGCGTCTTAGTGGCATTATCGCCGTCTTCTATCTTCCCTAAACTTTTATTCTTCTTTCCCATCACGAAATTCTTTTCATCCACATTCATTCCCAAAAACTATTTAATATTAGTGGAATTATCGCCGTCTTCTATCTTCCCCACACCTGTACTTTTGTAACACTATTTAGAAACGGCAGGTTAATTACTCAATTAATTAACCACAGAAGTTAATTACGGGGATTACTTAAACCGATAGATATAACGAAAGACCTATTGAGCGATTACTTAAACCGATAGATATAACGAAAGACATACTGAGCGATATTCTTTTTGTTTTGTTATTTTCCCAAAACAGGCTATCGGTGAAAAAGATTTTTTGTTTTGTTATTTTCAAGTGCGATTCAAGATAACCATTTTACTTTCTCGCGGAAGTGTGATGCTGAGATATGCCAAATTCTCTGCGAAAACAAAGGAAGGAAAAAGAGACAGAGAAGAAGCAAACAGAGGGACAAGACTTAACAACTTAGATGATAAGAGAAGGAAAAATGCCACCCACAAAAGCGATGTTGTTTTTGGGTAGTGGAATGGCGAAAATTCTGATGGTCATTGTCGTAAAAATTAGTTGAGGGATACCAGAGCTTCTGGGCGGATAGAACATTGGCTGTGTCAGGATGACGAACTTGTGTTATCAGTAGTTGATGGGTCGTCTGCCGACCGCACACGGAGCCCGGCCCTGGATTGAGATGTCGCCTGGACAGAACATCTGTGTTCTGTTTAAATTCGTTTGTGATAACGAAGGCTATGTTATTGTATTTATTTTAATTAACCCAATTTCGCTAAAAAAATTCGTCCACGTAATGTTGGCGGAAAAACTTGGTTGAGAAAAACCATATCCCGTGAAGTTGGATAAAAATTGAGATTATCAGTTGACGCCTATTGGCCGAATAGCCAGGCGGAGATGATCATGTGACGCAGAGAAGAGGCCTGCCACCGCCCATTGAGAGGATAGGTATGAGATGTTACTGCGAGGAAGTGGTAAAACCGTTGACGCCCTCTAAAGTATGGTGAGATACCCATATGAGAGCAGAAGAGGGTGGGAGTGGAATAAGATTTCCAAATATGGAAAATGATAATTATTTTTCGCCGAAAACAAAGAAAATCCTTATTGGGGATTTGAAATCAACGTGGTGGCCACACCACGTCCGACCCCACGCCAGGTTTTGATCGGCGTCCATATAAGCAAACGTCTTCGGGTGTTTTAGAGAGTCCAGTCAGTGAGTGAAGAGTACAGCCAGTAGAGTACGAGAGAGCAGTGCAGTGCAGTTCGCAGAGAGTCGCGCCTCGCACAGGTGACCGCACGATTCCATGCCTTCCGACTTAGACTTCTAACCAAGAACAAATTTGTTGAAGTCCGACTTTAGATTTCCCACCAAAACAAGTTTCCGACTTAGACTTCTAACCAAGAACAAATTCGTTGAAGTCCGACTTTAGATTTCCCACCAAAGCAAGTTTCCGACTTAGACTTCTAACCAAGAACAAATTATAGTAGTCTGACTTATATTCTCCATCCAGATATCCAGAACTAGTTAAGGAACGCAAAAGTGTTACAATCCACTTTTTTTTCTTCGGGCTGGGAGAGAAAGAGAGAGACGCAATCCTGTAACTCAACAAACCGACATAAAATTAATCACTATTCCTAACCAGTCGCTCGCCTTGAAGTTGTTGTTTGTGCTTTTGTTTTTTTTGTCTACAATTATTGTGCACTATCAACTTGACCCGGATTCGGCTGGCACTACGGCCCGACGTCTGATTGATCTCGTCAACCTAAGATCAAATCACAACGTGGGTAGGTTGAATCGAGATCAAAGCAGTTGCTTCGGTGACCAGGCGTTGGAAGCGAGCCGAGTACGACAAGTTGGTACTAGAACCCAACAAGACTTCAACCGATGTCCCAGGGTTAGCCGGTCACAAAGGACCGACGTCACATATTGGCGTCGTGACTGAAAAAGAAGTTGGGTGTCACAAATGGTGCCCTGACCAGGACGACGGGTGTCACACTTTTATTCTCCTTTCTCCTCGCGAAAGTCTTCTCATCCACATTCATTCCCAATAAAACCTTGCGTCTTAGTGGCATTATCACCGTCTTCTATCTTCCACACACCTGTACTTTTATTCTCTTTTCTCCTGACGAAAGTCTTCACATCCGCATTCATTCCCCATAAACACTTGCGTCTTAGTGGCATTATCGCCGTCTTCTATCTTCCCCAAACCTGTACTTTTATTCTCCTTTCTCCTGACGAAAGTCTTTTCATCCACATTCATTCCCAAAAAACCATTGCGTCTTAGTGGCATTATCGCTGTCTTCTATCTTCCCCAAAACTGTTCATTTATTCTCCTTTCACCTCACTAAAGTCTTCTTCTTTTCTTTCATTCCCAATAACAACTTGCGTCATAGTGTTGTTATCGCCATCTTCTGTCTTCCTGGAACCTGTTCTTTTATTCTCCTTTCTCTTTACTAAAGTCTTTTCATTCTCTTTCATTCCCAATAACCCCGTGCGTCTTAGTGGCATTATAGCCATCTTCTATCTTCACCAAACCTGTTCTTTTATTTTCCTTTCTCCTCACTAAATTCTTCTCCTTCTCTTTCATTCCCAATAACCACTTGCGTGTTAGTGGCATTATCGCCATCTTCAATCTTCCCTAAACCTGGTCTTTTATTCTCCTTTCTCCTCACTAAAATCTCATCTTTTTTCCTTCCCAATAACCCCTTGCGCTTTAGTGGCATTATCGCCGCCTTCTATCTTCCCCAAACCTTTTCTTTTATTCTCCTTTCACCTCACTAACGTCTTCTCATCATCTTTCCTTCCCAATAAGCCCTTGCGGCTTAGTGGCATTTTCGCCGTTTTCTATCTTCTCCAAAACCGTTCTTTTATTGTCCTTTAACCCCACTAAAGTCTTCTCATTCTCTTTCCTTCCCAATAACCACTTGCGTCTTAGTTACATTATCGCCGACTTCTATCTTCATCAAACCATTTCTTTTATTGTCTTTTCACCTCAATAAATTCTTCTCGTTCTCTTTCATTCCCAATAACCACTTGCGTCTTAGTGGCATTATCGCCGTCTTGTATCCTCGCCAAACCTATTCTTTTATTCTCCTTTCTCCTTGCTAAAGTCTTCTCCTTCTGTTTCATTCCCAATTACCACTTGCGTGTTAGTGGCATTATCGCCGTCTTCTATCTTCCCCAAACCTGTTTTTTTATTCTCCTTTCTCCTCTCTAAAGTCTTCTCATTCACCTTCATTCCCAATAACCACTTGCGTCTTCGTGGTATTATCGCCGTCTTCTATCTTCACCAAAACCTTAATGTCTTCTCATTCTCTTTCATTCCCAATAACCTTTTGCGTCTTAGTGGCATTATCGCCGTCTTCTATCTTCTCCAAACCTGTTCTTTCATTCTCCTTTCTCCTCACTAAAGTCTTCTCCTTCTCTTTCATTCCCAATAACCTTTTGCGTCTTAGTGGCATTATCGCCATCTTGTCTCTCCCTGAAAGCTGATCTTTTATTGTCCTTTTTCCTCTCAAAAGAATTCTCATTCTCTTTCATTCCCAATAACAACTTGCGTCTTAGTGGCATTATCGCCATCTTCTGTCTTCTTGAAACCTGTTCTTTTATTGCCCTTTCTCCTTACTAAAGTCTTCTCATTCACTTTCACTCCCAGTATCCCCTTGCATCTTAGTGGCTTTGTCGTCATCTCCTGTCTTCCTGAAACTTTTACTGACCTCACTGAAATTTTCTCATTCTCTTTCACTCCCAGTAAATCTTTGCGTCTGAGTGAGATTATCGCCTTGCTTTAGTTGAAATGATTAAAAACAGTTGTATTCCACCTATTATCCTCATCGCTGTTTCTGTTATCACTCTGTTTCGGCCGTTGTGCCTCTGGCCTTCCTCAGGTGTATATCGATCTGGGTAAGCTACATGGAATTTTGAACTAAACGTTTTATATAATCTGCGTTGGTAGAACGTCCTAGTAAAATAAAAGTACAGTTAATCCGCCATGAGTTGGCACTTCACCAAATCTCTCAGATCAGCTAAAGAGCGACAGTGTTGATTTGTCTGAAGATCATACTAGCCAGATATGTTGTCGAGAGCATATTGAATAGCATAGATATAATCTTGACGGGAATTAAGCTACTGGAACAACACGTCGGCTTCATGCTTTAGGTACATATTACATAGGAAACTGTCGTCAAATGATGGTTAACGAGATCACCACTCAGGCCTATTCGTTAAATCGAGTTGGATCCTTACTGCGTGCAGGAGTTCTGTGGCCTTTTCTCGGTTTAAGCAGAGACGAATAAACGAAATAAAAGCTTCAGCATTACAATGTGCGGTTAGGCATCACCGTGAAAATGGTGACAACGAACGGGATTCAAATTTCGGGCTCGTCTACTGCGTTAACTTTCAAAGAAATGCCCTTGTGTAAAAATGAACCCAACTCTTCTCCCCGCCATCAGCTATGGATTAAATAGCGTTGAGTGACGGCTAATATAAGAATTATTCTGACTTATGTATCATGGAGAAGAGAGCGGGAAACCACTCCACTATCTTTCTCAAGAAGGAATGGTAATTCACAGGCACTAAAAAGGGAATCTGTAGAAAGGGCAACGAGAAACATCTCCACTATCTTTTCCAAGAAAGAATATTAATTCACAGGCAATAAAAAAGAAATCTGTGGAGAAGGTAATGGGAAACTACTCCACTATCTTTCCCAAGAAGAATGGTAATTCGCAGATAATAAAGAAAAGGAATATGTGGAGAAGGTAATGGCAAACTACTCCACTATTTTTCCCAAGAAGGAATGTTACTCCACAGTCAATAAATAATGAAGAAAAGGAATCTGTGGAGAAGGCAGTGGGAAACCACTTCACTATCTTTCCAAAGAAGTCATAGCAATTCTCAGAAAAAGATGAAATGGAAGATGTGGAGCGGCATGAACGTAAATGTCGTTAAGGGACATGATATTTTAAAAATATGCTTAATAGCAGAGTAGACAGAATTCTTTAACCTTGGGTGCCAAATAATCTTCGAGAAGCAAAATTCTGAATTCCAAACCGTGGAGAAGGCAATAGGAAAGTGCTCCACTATTTTTCTGAAGATGTCGTAGCAATTCATAGATAATAAAGAAAAGGAATCTGTGGAGAGCCATGATCATATATATTCTGAAAGGACATAGTTTTAAATATGACTACTCTAATAGAGTCTATTTGTATAAAGCAATATTATTAATTCAGAAAAATAATTGAGTTTGTATAAAAAAAATTCAAGCTGTCAATTTGTCTAATTTTTTTTAAAGAAGTCATGCTTTTCTATTGGGTGACTCAAGATATTCATTCTGTCTTTGCCATTTGATGTCATTAAGAACGCAGCCTTTAGTTTTAACTGCATTGAAAAAAGAAATCTCTTATTGTATTTTGGCAGCTGTCAGATCAACACGCATTAAGATGTCAATTTTGGTGAATTTTTATTTATTGATCCTGACAATAAGCACAGAAGGAAATAAGCAGCCTTTTCAGTGTTTTTCATATTAAGAAAAATAAAAATGAACACAAAAAGAGCATTTGTGAAATGTAAGAAGAAGGTTTTGCGAATAATCGAACGTGTCAAAAGTGGTTTGGAAAGTTGATATTTTTGTTAACTAATGCTCCAGCAAATCAGTTGAGAATGATAGCAAACAAATAAAGACGTTACATATATGCATAGCTGGCGGTTCGTTACCTAGTATGCCTGACTGAGAGGGTGGCTAGCTAATCCTTGTTGTAGACGTCCGCTCAGTCACATATGTGTTTGTTTAACATTCCAAAGACGATGTTTATACTGCAACTATGCTGAGCAGAGCTTAGTTACAATTTTGGGGAGTGCATAAACTGGTGTGATGGACAGCTTGAGGAAAGCCAGTGCGATCGAAACACTTGGTAATAATGAAATGCGTAGAAAGAAGTTGGAGGCTTGATTTTTTTTATTCTTGTTAACGTTTCGCTATCTACGAGCATTTTCAAGACAGATGAAAAAATCTTTACTATTGTAATTTTTTCACTTGTTTTGAAGTTCACACTCCTCACGTTTTTTTTTTTTTAAAAAATAAACATTAATCCCTTGATTCATGTTGGAGATTGGGTTGAGGTTCCTTCTAAAGTCTACTTCAACTCTATAATTCTAACTTCTCTCCCACTGTCTTTTGACAATGAGTAGTGGTTTATCCCTGGTTCCATGTTTTAGATTGGGATTCCGGTTCTTTCAACACTATACTTCTGACGTCTCTTCCCCTGTCTTTTGAAAAGTAGTAGTGGTTTATCGCTTGTTCCCTGTTTTAGATTTGGTTTCCGTTCCTTCTAAAGTCTACTTCAACTCTATACTTCTGACCTCTCTTCCCCTGTCTTTGAAAAGGAGTAGTGGTTTATCGCTTGTTCCCTGTTTTAGATTTGGTTTCAGTTACTTCTAAAGTCTACTTCAACTCTATACTTCTGACATCTCTTCCCCTGTCTTTGAAAAGGAGTAGTGGTTTATCGCTTGTTCCCTGTTTTAGATTTGGTTTCAGTTCCTTCTAAAGTCTACTTCAACTCTATACTTCTGACCTCTCTTCCCCTGTCTTTGAAAAGGAGTAGTGGTTTATCGCTTGTTCCCTGTTTTAGATTTGGTTTCAGTTCCTTCTAAAGTCTACTTCAACTCCATACTTCTGACCTCTCTTCCCCTGTCTTTGAAAAGGAGTAGTGGTTTATCGCTTGTTCCCTGTTTTAGATTTGGTTTCCGTTCCTTCTAAAGTCTACTTCAACTCTATACTTCTGACCTCTCTTCCCCTGTCTTTGAAAAGGAGGAGTGGTTTATCGCTTGTTCCCTGTTTTAGATTTGGTTTCAGTTCCTTCTAAAGTCTACTTCAACTCTAAACTTCTGACCACTCTTCTCCTGTCTTTGAAAAGGAGTAGTGGTTTATCGCTTGTTCCCTGTTTTAGATTTGGTTTCAGTTCCTTCTAAAGTCTACTTCAACTCTATACTTCTGACCTCTCTTCCCCTGTCTTTGAAAAGGAGTAGTGGTTTATCGCTTGTTCCCTGTTTTAGATTTGGTTTCCGTTCCTTCTAAAGTCTACTTCAACTCTATACTTCTGACCTCTCTTCCCCTGTCTTTGAAAAGGAGTAGTGGTTTATCGCTTGTTCCCTGTTTTAGATTTGGTTTCCGTTCCTTCTAAAGTCTACTTCAACTCTATACTTCTGACCTCTCTTCCCCTGTCTTTGAAAAGGAGTAGTGGTTTATCGCTTGTTCCCTGTTTTAGATTTGGTTTCCGTTCCTTCTAAAGTCTACTTCAACTCTATACTTCTGACCTCTCTTCCCCTGTCTTTGAAAAGGAGTAGTGGTTTATCGCTTGTTCCCTGTTTTAGATTTGGTTTCAGTTCCTTCTAAAGTCTACTTCAACTCCATACTTCTGACCTCTTTTCCCCTGTCTTTGAAAAGGAGTAGTGGTTTATCGCTTGTTCCTTGTTTTAGATTTGGTTTCAGTTCCTTCTAAAGTCTACTTCAACTCTATACTTCTGACCTCTCTTCCCCTGTCTTTGAAAAGGAGTAGTGGTTTATCGCTTGTTCCCTGTTTTAGATTTGGTTTCAGTTCCTTCTAAAGTCTACTTCAACTCTATACTTCTGACCTCTCTTCCCCTGTCTTTGAAAAGGAGTAGTGGTTTATCGCTTGTTCCCTGTTTTAGATTTGGTTTCCGGTTCCTTCTAAAGTCTAGTTCAACTCTATACATCTGACCTCTCTTCCCCTGTCTTTGAAAAGGAGTAGTGGTTTATCGCTTGTTCCCTGTTTTAGATTTGGTTTCAGTTCCTTCTAAAGTCTACTTCAACTCTATACTTCTGACCTCTCTTCCCCTGTCTTTGCAAAGGATTAGTGGTTTATCGCTTGTTCCCTGGTTTAGATTTGGTTTCCGTTCCTTCTAAAGTCTACTTCAACTCTATACTTCTGACCTCTCTTCCCCTGTCTTTGAAAAGGAGTAGTGGTTTATCGCTTGTTCCCTGTTTTAGATTTGGTTTCCGGTTCCTTCTAAAGTCTAGTTCAACTCTATACATCTGACCTCTCTTCCCCTGTCTTTGAAAAGGATTAGTGGTTTATCGCTTGTTCCCTGTTTTAGATTTGGTTTCCGGTTCCTTCTAAAGTCTAGTTCAACTCTATACATCTGACCTCTCTTCCCCTGTCTTTGAAAAGGATTAGTGGTTTATCGCTTGTTCCCTGTTTTAGATTTGGTTTCCGGTTCCTTCTAAAGTCTAGTTCAACTCTATACATCTGACCTCTCTTCCCCTGTCTTTGAAAAGGAGTAGTGGTTTATCGCTTGTTCCCTGTTTTAGATTTGGTTTCAGTTCCTTCTAAAGTCTACTTCAACTCTA
This sequence comes from Acanthosepion esculentum, assembly GCA_964036315.1. NCBI lineage: Eukaryota > Metazoa > Mollusca > Cephalopoda > Sepiida > Sepiidae > Acanthosepion > Acanthosepion esculentum. The sequence continues at coordinate 11,937,948 of OZ038490.1, read as the reverse complement.
TACTTCTGACCTCTCTTCCCCTGTCTTTGAAAAGGATTAGTGGTTTATCGCTTGTTCCCTGTTTTAGATTTGGTTTCCGTTCCTTCTAAAGTCTACTTCAACTCTATACTTCTGACCTCTCTTCCCCTGTCTTTGAAAAGGAGTAGTGGTTTATCGCTTGTTCCCTGTTTTAGATTTGGTTTCAGTTCCTTCTAAAGTCTACTTCAACTCTATACTTCTGACCTCTCTTCCCCTGTCTTTGAAAAGGATTAGTAGTTTATCGCTTGTTCCCTGTTTTAGATTTGGTTTCCGGTTCCTTCTAAAGTCTAGTTCAACTCTATACATCTGACCTCTCTTCCCCTGTCTTTGAAAAGGAGTAGTGGTTTATCGCTTGTTCCCTGTTTTAGATTTGGTTTCCGGTTCCTTCTAAAGTCTAGTTCAACTCTATACATCTGACCTCTCTTCCCCTGTCTTTGAAAAGGAGTAGTGGTTTATCGCTTGTTCCCTGTTTTAGATTTGGTTTCCGGTTCCTTCTAAAGTCTAGTTCAACTCTATACATCTGACCTCTCTTCCCCTGTCTTTGAAAAGGATTAGTGGTTTATCGCTTGTTCCCTGTTTTAGATTTGGTTTCCGGTTCCTTCTAAAGTCTAGTTCAACTCTATACATCTGACCTCTCTTCCCCTGTCTTTGAAAAGGAGTAGTGGTTTATCGCTTGTTCCCTGTTTTAGATTTGGTTTCCGGTTCCTTCTAAAGTCTAGTTCAACTCTATACATCTGACCTCTCTTCCCCTGTCTTTGAAAAGGAGTAGTGGTTTATCGCTTGTTCCCTGTTTTAGATTTGGTTTCCGGTTCCTTCTAAAGTCTAGTTCAACTCTATACTTCTGACCTCTCTTCCCCTGTCTTTGAAAAGGAGTAGTGGTTTATCGCTTGTTCCCTGTTTTAGATTTGGTTTCCGGTTCCTTCTAAAGTCTAGTTCAACTCTATACATCTGACCTCTCTTCCCCTGTCTTTGAAAAGGTGTAGTGGTTTATCGGTTGTTCCCTGTTTTAGATTTGGTTTCCGGTTCCTTCTAAAGTCTAGTTCAACTCTATACATCTGACCTCTCTTCCCCTGTCTTTGAAAAGGAGTAGTGGTTTATCGCTTGTTCCCTGTTTTAGATTTGGTTTCCGGTTCCTTCTAAAGTCTAGTTCAACTCTATACATCTGACCTCTCTTCCCCTGTCTTTGAAAAGGAGTAGTGGTTTATCGCTTGTTCCCTGTTTTAGATTTGGTTTCCGGTTCCTTCTAAAGTCTAGTTCAACTCTATACATCTGACCTCTCTTCCCCTGTCTTTGAAAAGGAGTAGTGGTTTATCGCTTGTTCCCTGTTTTAGATTTGGTTTCCGGTTCCTTCTAAAGTCTAGTTCAACTCTATACATCTGACCTCTCTTCCCCTGTCTTTGAAAAGGAGTAGTGGTTTATCGCTTGTTCCCTGTTTTAGATTTGGTTTCCGGTTCCTTCTAAAGTCTAGTTCAACTCTATACATCTGACCTCTCTTCCCCTGTCTTTGAAAAGGAGTAGTGGTTTATCGCTTGTTCCCTGTTTTAGATTTGGTTTCCGGTTCCTTCTAAAGTCTAGTTCAACTCTATACTTCTGACCTCTCTTCCCCTGTCTTTGAAAAGGAGTAGTGGTTTATCGCTTGTTCCCTGTTTTAGATTTGGTTTCCGGTTCCTTCTAAAGTCTAGTTCAACTCTATACTTCTGACCTCTCTTCCCCTGTCTTTGAAAAGGATTAGTGGTTTATCGCTTGTTCCCTGTTTTAGATTTGGTTTCCGGTTCCTTCTAAAGTCTAGTTCAACTCTATACATCTGACCTCTCTTCCCCTGTCTTTGAAAAGGAGTAGTGGTTTATCGCTTGTTCCCTGTTTTAGATTTGGTTTCCGGTTCCTTCTAAAGTCTAGTTCAACTCTATACATCTGACCTCTCTTCCCCTGTCTTTGAAAAGGAGTAGTGGTTTATCGCTTGTTCCCTGTTTTAGATTTGGTTTCCGGTTCCTTCTAAAGTCTAGTTCAACTCTATACATCTGACCTCTCTTCCCCTGTCTTTGAAAAGGATTAGTGGTTTATCGCTTGTTCCCTGTTTTAGATTTGGTTTCCGGTTCCTTCTAAAGTCTAGTTCAACTCTATACATCTGACCTCTCTTCCCCTGTCTTTGAAAAGGAGTAGTGGTTTATCGCTTGTTCCCTGTTTTAGATTTGGTTTCCGGTTCCTTCTAAAGTCTAGTTCAACTCTATACATCTGACCTCTCTTCCCCTGTCTTTGAAAAGGAGTAGTGGTTTATCGCTTGTTCCCTGTTTTAGATTTGGTTTCCGGTTCCTTCTAAAGTCTAGTTCAACTCTATAATTCTGACCTCTCTTCCCCTGTCTTTGAAAAGGAGTAGTGGTTTATCGCTTGTTCCCTGTTTTAGATTTGGTTTACGGTTCCTTCTAAAGTCTAGTTCAACTCTATACATCTGACCTCTCTTCCCCTGTCTTTGAAAAGGAGTAGTGGTGTATCGCTTGTTCCCTGTTTTAGATTTGGTTTCCGGTTCCTTCTAAAGTCTAGTTCAACTCTATACATCTGACCTCTCTTCCCCTGTCTTTGAAAAGGAGTAGTGGTTTATCGCTTGTTCCCTGTTTTAGATTTGGTTTCCGGTTCCTTCTAAAGTCTAGTTCAACTCTATACATCTGACCTCTCTTCCCCTGTCTTTGAAAAGGAGTAGTGGTTTATCGCTTGTTCCCTGTTTTAGATTTGGTTTCCGGTTCCTTCTAAAGTCTAGTTCAACTCTATACATCTGACCTCTCTTCCCCTGTCTTTGAAAAGGAGTAGTGGTTTATCGCTTGTTCCCTGTTTTAGATTTGGTTTCCGGTTCCTTCTAAAGTCTAGTTCAACTCTATACATCTGACCTCTCTTCCCCTGTCTTTGAAAAGGATTAGTGGTTTATCGCTTGTTCCCTGTTTTAGATTTGGTTTCCGGTTCCTTCTAAAGTCTAGTTCAACTCTATACTTCTGACCTCTCTTCCCCTGTCTTTGAAAAGGATTAGTGGTTTATCGCTTGTTCCCTGTTTTAGATTTGGTTTCCGGTTCCTTCTAAAGTCTAGTTCAACTCTATACTTCTGACCTCTCTTCCCCTGTCTTTGAAAAGGATTAGTGGTTTATCGCTTGTTCCCTGTTTTAGATTTGGTTTCCGGTTCCTTCTAAAGTCTAGTTCAACTCTATACTTCTGACCTCTCTTCCCCTGTCTTTGAAAAGGATTAGTGGTTTATCGCTTGTTCCCTGTTTTAGATTTGGTTTCCGGTTCCTTCTAAAGTCTAGTTCAACTCTATACATCTGACCTCTCTTCCCCTGTCTTTGAAAAGGAGTAGTGGTTTATCGCTTGTTCCCTGTTTTAGATTTGGTTTCCGGTTCCTTCTAAAGTCTAGTTCAACTCTATACATCTGACCTCTCTTCCCCTGTCTTTGAAAAGGAGTAGTGGTTTATCGCTTGTTCCCTGTTTTAGATTTGGTTTCCGGTTCCTTCTAAAGTCTAGTTCAACTCTATACATCTGACCTCTCTTCCCCTGTCTTTGAAAAGGAGTAGTGGTTTATCGCTTGTTCTCTGTTTTAGATTTGGTTTCAGTTCCTTCTAAAGTCTACTTCAACTCTATACTTCTGACCTCTCTTCCCCTGTCTTTGAAAAGGATTAGTGGTTTATCGCTTGTTCCCTGTTTTAGATTTGGTTTCCGGTTCCTTCTAAAGTCTAGTTCAACTCTATACATCTGACCTCTCTTCCCCTGTCTTTGAAAAGGATTAGTGGTTTATCGCTTGTTCCCTGTTTTAGATTTGGTTTCCGGTTCCTTCTAAAGTCTAGTTCAACTCTATACTTCTGACCTCTCTTCCCCTGTCTTTGAAAAGGAGTAGTGGTTTATCGCTTGTTCCCTGTTTTAGATTGGGTTTCCGGTTCCTTCTAAAGTCTACTTCAACTCTATACTTCTGACCTCTCTTCCCCTGTCTTTGAAAAGGAGTAGTGGTTTATCGCTTGTTCCCTGTTTTAGATTTGGTTTCAGTTCCTTCTAAAGTCTACTTCAACTCCATACATCTGACCTCTCTTCCCCTGTCTTTGAAAAGGAGTAGTGGTTTATCGCTTGTTCCCTGTTTTAGATTTGGTTTCAGTTCCTTCTAAAGTCTACTTCAACTCTATACTTCTGACCTCTCTTCCCCTGTCTTGGAAAAGGAGTAGTGGTTTATCGCTTGTTCCCTGTTTTAGATTTGGTTTCAGTTACTTCTAAAGTCTACTTCAACTCTATACTTCTGACCTCTCTTCCCCTGTCTTTGAAAAGGAGTAGTGGTTTATCGCTTGTTCCCTGTTTTAGATTTGGTTTCCGGTTCCTTCTAAAGTCTACTTCAACTCTATACTTCTGACCTCTCTTCCCCTGTCTTGGAAAAGGATTAGTGGTTTATCGCTTGTTCCCTGTTTTAGATTTGGTTTCCGTTCCTTCTAAAGTCTACTTCAACTCTATACTTCTGACCTCTCTTCCCCTGTCTTTGAAAAGGAGTAGTGGTTTATCGCTTGTTCCCTGTTTTAGATTTGGTTTCAGTTCCTTCTAAAGTCTACTTCAACTCCATACATCTGACCTCTCTTCCCCTGTCTTTGAAAAGGAGTAGTGGTTTATCGCTTGTTCCCTGTTTTAGATTTGGTTTCAGTTCCTTCTAAAGTCTACTTCAACTCTATACTTCTGACCTCTCTTCCCCTGTCTTTGAAAAGGATTAGTGGTTTATCGCTTGTTCCCTGTTTTAGATTTGGTTTCCGGTTCCTTCTAAAGTCTAGTTCAACTCTATACATCTGACCTCTCTTCCCCTGTCTTTGAAAAGGAGTAGTGGTTTATCGCTTGTTCCCTGTTTTAGATTTGGTTTCAGTTCCTTCTAAAGTCTACTTCAACTCTATACTTCTGACCTCTCTTCCCCTGTCTTGGAAAAGGATTAGTGGTTTATCGCTTGTTCCCTGTTTTAGATTTGGTTTCCGTTCCTTCTAAAGTCTAGTTCAACTCTATACTTCTGACCTCTCTTCCCCTGTCTTTGAAAAGGAGTAGTGGTTTATCGCTTGTTCCCTGTTTTAGATTTGGTTTCAGTTCCTTCTAAAGTCTACTTCAACTCCATACATCTGACCTCTCTTCCCCTGTCTTTGAAAAGGAGTAGTGGTTTATCGCTTGTTCCCTTTTTTAGATTTGGTTTCCGGTTCCTTCTAAAGTCTACTTCAACTCTATACTTCTGACCTCTCTTCCCCTGTCTTTTGAAAAGGAGTAGTGGTTTATCGCTTGTTTCCTTTTTTAGATTTGGTTTCCGGTTCCTTCTAAAGTCTACTTCAACTCTATACTTCTGACCTCTCTTCCCCTGTCTTTGAAAAGGATTAGTGGTTTATCGCTTGTTCCCTGTTTTAGATTTGGTTTCCGGTTCCTTCTAAAGTCTAGTTCAACTCTATACATCTGACCTCTCTTCCCCTGTCTTTGAAAAGGAGTAGTGGTTTATCGCTTGTTCCCTGTTTTAGATTTGGTTTCAGTTCCTTCTAAAGTCTACTTCAACTCTATACTTCTGACCTCTCTTCCCCTGTCTTGGAAAAGGATTAGTGGTTTATCGCTTGTTCCCTGTTTTAGATTTGGTTTCCGTTCCTTCTAAAGTCTAGTTCAACTCTATACTTCTGACCTCTCTTCCCCTGTCTTTGAAAAGGAGTAGTGGTTTATCGCTTGTTCCCTGTTTTAGATTTGGTTTCAGTTCCTTCTAAAGTCTACTTCAACTCCATACATCTGACATCTCTTCCCCTGTCTTTGAAAAGGAGTAGTGGTTTATCGCTTGTTCCCTTTTTTAGATTTGGTTTCCGGTTCCTTCTAAAGTCTAGTTCAACTCTATACATCTGACCTCTCTTCCCCTGTCTTTGAAAAGGAGTAGTGGTTTATCGCTTGTTCCCTGTTTTAGATTTGGTTTCCGGTTCCTTCTAAAGTCTACTTCAACTCTATACTTCTGACCTCTCTTCCCCTGTCTTTTGAAAAGGAGTAGTGGTTTATCGCTTGTTCCCTTTTTTAGATTTGGTTTCCGGTTCCTTCTAAAGTCTACTTCAACTCTATACTTCTGACCTCTCTTCCCCTGTCTTTTGAAAAGGAGTAGTGGTTTATCGCTTGTTCCCTGTTTTAGATTTGGTTTCCGGTTCCTTCTAAAGTCTAGTTCAACTCTATACTTCTGACCTCTCTTCCCCTGTCTTTGAAAAGGAGTAGTGGTTTATCGCTTGTTCCCTGTTTTAGATTTGGTTTCCGGTTCCTTCTAAAGTCTAGTTCAACTCTATACTTCTGACCTCTCTTCCCCTGTCTTTTGAAAAGGAGTAGTGGTTTATCGCTTGTTCCCTGTTTTAGATTTGGTTTCCGGTTCCTTCTAAAGTCTAGTTCAACTCTATACTTCTGACCTCTCTTCCCCTGTCTTTGAAAAGGAGTAGTGATTTATCGCTTGTTCCCTGTTTTAGATTTGGTTTCCGGTTCCTTCTAAAGTCTAGTTCAACTCTATACTTCTGACCTCTCTTCCCCTGTCTTTGAAAAAAAGTAGTGGTTTATCGCTTGTTCCCTGTTTTAGATTTGGTTTCAGTTCCTTCTAAAGACTACTTCAACTCTATACTTCTGACCTCTCTTCCCCTGTCTTTGAAAAGGAGTAGTGGTTTATCGCTTGTTCCCTGTTTTAGATTTGGTTTCCGGTTCCTTCTAAAGTCTAGTTCAACTCTATACTTCTGACCTCTCTTCCCCTGTCTTGGAAAAGGAGTAGTGGTTTATCGCTTGTTCCCTGTTTTAGATTTGGTTTCCGGTTCCTTCTAAAGTCTAGTTCAACTCTATACTTCTGACCTCTCTTCCCCTGTCTTTGAAAAGGAGTAGTGGTTTATCGCTTGTTCCCTGTTTTAGATTTGGTTTCCGGTTCCTTCTAAAGTCTACTTCAACTCTATACTTCTGACCTCTCTTCCCCTGTCTTTTGAAAAGGAGTAGTGGTTTATCGCTTGTTCCCTTTTTTAGATTTGGTTTCCGGTTCCTTCTAAAGTCTACTTCAACTCTATACTTCTGACCTCTCTTCCCCTGTCTTTTGAAAAGGAGTAGTGGTTTATCGCTTGTTCCCTGTTTTAGATTTGGTTTCCGGTTCCTTCTAAAGTCTAGTTCAACTCTATACTTCTGACCTCTCTTCCCCTGTCTTTGAAAAGGAGTAGTGGTTTATCGCTTGTTCCCTGTTTTAGATTTGGTTTCCGGTTCCTTCTAAAGTCTAGTTCAACTCTATACTTCTGACCTCTCTTCCCCTGTCTTTTGAAAAGGAGTAGTGGTTTATCGCTTGTTCCCTGTTTTAGATTTGGTTTCCGGTTCCTTCTAAAGTCTAGTTCAACTCTATACTTCTGACCTCTCTTCCCCTGTCTTTGAAAAGGAGTAGTGATTTATCGCTTGTTCCCTGTTTTAGATTTGGTTTCCGGTTCCTTCTAAAGTCTAGTTCAACTCTATACTTCTGACCTCTCTTCCCCTGTCTTTGAAAAGGAGTAGTGGTTTATCGCTTGTTCCCTGTTTTAGATTTGGTTTCAGTTCCTTCTAAAGACTACTTCAACTCTATACTTCTGACCTCTCTTCCCCTGTCTTTGAAAAGGAGTAGTGGTTTATCGCTTGTTCCCTGTTTTAGATTTGGTTTCCGGTTCCTTCTAAAGTCTAGTTCAACTCTATACTTCTGACCTCTCTTCCCCTGTCTTGGAAAAGGAGTAGTGGTTTATCGCTTGTTCCCTGTTTTAGATTTGGTTTCCGGTTCCTTCTAAAGTCTAGTTCAACTCTATACTTCTGACCTCTCTTCCCCTGTCTTTGAAAAGGAGTAGTGGTTTATCGCTTGTTCCCTGTTTTAGATTTGGTTTCCGGTTCCTTCTAAAGTCTAGTTCAACTCTATACTTCTGACCTCTCTTCCCCTGTCTTTTGAAAAGGAGTAGTGGTTTATCGCTTGTTCCCTGTTTTAGATTTGGTTTCCGGTTCCTTCTAAAGTCTACTTCAACTCTATACTTCTGACCTCTCTTCCCCTGTCTTTGAAAAGGAGTAGTGGTTTATCGCTTGTTCCCTGTTTTAGATTTGGTTTCCGGTTCCTTCTAAAGTCTAGTTCAACTCTATACATCTGACCTCTCTTCCCCTGTCTTTGAAAAGGAGTAGTGGTTTATCGCTTGTTCCCTGTTTTAGATTGGGTTTCCGGTTCCTTCTAAAGTCTACTTCAACTCCATACATCTGACCTCTCTTCCCCTGTCTTTGAAAAGGAGTAGTGGTTTATCGCTTGTTCCCTGTTTTAGATTTGGTTTCAGTTCCTTCTAAAGTCTACTTCAACTCTATACTTCTGACCTCTCTTCCCCTGTCTTTGAAAAGGATTAGTGGTTTATCGCTTGTTCCCTGTTTTAGATTTGGTTTCCGGTTCCTTCTAAAGTCTAGTTCAACTCTATACATCTGACCTCTCTTCCCCTGTCTTTGAAAAGGAGTAGTGGTTTATCGCTTGTTCCCTGTTTTAGATTTGGTTTCAGTTCCTTCTAAAGTCTACTTCAACTCTATACTTCTGACCTCTCTTCCCCTGTCTTTGAAAAGGAGTAGTGGTTTATCGCTTGTTCCCTGTTTTAGATTTGGTTTCAGTTCCTTCTAAAGTCTACTTCAACTCTATACTTCTGACCTCTCTTCCCCTGTCTTGGAAAAGGAGTAGTGGTTTATCGCTTGTTCCCTGTTTTAGATTTGGTTTCAGTTACTTCTAAAGTCTACTTCAACTCTATACTTCTGACCTCTCTTCCCCTGTCTTTGAAAAGGAGTAGTGGTTTATCGCTTGTTCCCTGTTTTAGATTTGGTTTCCGGTTCCTTCTAAAGTCTACTTCAACTCTATACTTCTGACCTCTCTTCCCCTGTCTTTGAAAAGGAGTAGTGGTTTATCGCTTGTTCCCTGTTTTAGATTTGGTTTCAGTTCCTTCTAAAGTCTACTTCAACTCCATACATCTGACCTCTCTTCCCCTGTCTTTGAAAAGGAGTAGTGGTTTATCGCTTGTTCCCTGTTTTAGATTTGGTTTCCGGTTCCTTCTAAAGTCTAGTTCAACTCTATACATCTGACCTCTCTTCCCCTGTCTTTGAAAAGGAGTAGTGGTTTATCGCTTGTTCCCTGTTTTAGATTGGGTTTCCGGTTCCTTCTAAAGTCTACTTCAACTCTATACTTCTGACCTCTCTTCCCCTGTCTTTGAAAAGGAGTAGTGGTTTATCGCTTGTTCCCTGTTTTAGAGTGGGTTTCCGGTTCCTTCTAAAGTCTACTTCAACTCTATACTTCTGACCTCTCTTCCCCTGTCTTTGAAAAGGAGTAGTGGTTTATCGCTTGTTCCCTGTTTTAGATTTGGTTTCAGTTCCTTCTAAAGTCTACTTCAACTCCATACATCTGACCTCTCTTCCCCTGTCTTTGAAAAGGAGTAGAGGTTTATCGCTTGTTCCCTGTTTTAGATTTGGTTTCAGTTCCTTCTAAAGTCTACTTCAACTCTATACTTCTGACCTCTCTTCCCCTGTCTTTTGAAAAGGAGTAGTGGTTTATCACTTGTTCCCTGTTTTAGATTTGGTTTCCGTTCCTTCTAAAGTCTACTTCAACTCCATACATCTGACCTCTCTTCCCCTGTCTTTGAAAAGGAGTAGTGGTTTATCGCTTGTTCCCTGTTTCAGATTTGGTTTCAGTTCCTTCTAAAGTCTACTTCAACTCCATACATCTGACCTCTCTTCCCCTGTCTTTGAAAAGGAGTAGTGGTTTATCGCTTGTTCCCTGTTTTAGATTTGGTTTCAGTTCCTTCTAAAGTCTACTTCAACTCCATACATCTGACCTCTCTTCCCCTGTCTTTGAAAAGGAGTAGTGGTTTATCGCTTGTTCCCTGTTTTAGATTTGGTTTCAGTTCCTTCTAAAGTCTACTTCAACTCTAAACTTCTGACCACTCTTCCCCTGTCTTTGAAAAGGAGTAGTGGTTTATCGCTTGTTCCCTGTTTTAGATTTGGTTTCCGTTCCTTCTAAAGTCTACTTCAACTCTATACTTCTGACCATTTTTCCCCTGTCTTTGAAAAGGAGTAGTGGTTTATCGCTTGTTCCCTGTTTTAGATTTGGTTTCAATTCCTTCTAAAGTCTACTTCAACTCTATACTTCTGAACTCTCTTCCCCTGTCTTTGAAAAGGAGTAGTGGTTTATCGCTTGTTTCCTGTTTTAGATTTGGTTTCCGTTCCATCCTAAATCTACTTCAACTCTATACTTCTGACCTCCCTTCCCCTGTCTTTGAAAAGGTGTAGTGGTTTATCGCTTGTTCCCTGTTTTAGATTTGGTTTCAGTTCCTTCTAAAGTCTACATCAACTCTATACTTCTGACCTCTCTTCCCCTGTCTTTGAAAAGGAGTAGTGGTTTATCGCTTGTTCCCTGTTTTAGATTTGGTTTCAGTTCCTTCTAAAGTCTACTTCAACTCTATACTTCTGACCTCTCTTCCCCTGTCTTTGAAAAGGAGTAGTGGTTTATCGCTTGTTCCCTGTTTTAGATTTGGTTTCAGTTCCTTCTAAAGTCTACTTCAACTCTATACATCTGACCTCTCTTCCCCTGTCTTTGAAAAGGAGTAGTGGTTTATCGCTTGTTCCCTGTTTTAGATTTGGTTTCAGTTACTTCTAAAGTCTACTTCAACTCTATACTTCTGACCTCTCTTCCCCTGTCTGGGAAAAGGAGTAGTGGTTTATCGCTTGTTCCCTGTTTTAGATTTGGTTTCCGTTCCTTCTAAAGTCTACTTCAACTCTATACTTCTGACCACTTTTCCCCTGTCTTTGAAAAGGAGTAGTGGTTTATCGCTTGTTCCCTGTTTTAGATTTGGTTTCAGTTCCTTCTAAAGTCTACTTCAACTCTATACATCTGACCTCTCTTCCCCTGTCTTTGAAAAGGAGTAGTGGTTTATCGCTTGTTCCCTGTTTTAGATTTGGTTTCAGTTCCTTCTAAAGTCTACTTCAACTCCATACATCTGACCTCTCTTCCCCTGTCTTTGAAAAGGAGTAGTGGTTTATCGCTTGTTCCCTGTTTTAGATTTGGTTTCAGTTCCTTCTAAAGTCTACTTCAACTCTAAACTTCTGACCACTCTTCCCCTGTCTTTGAAAAGGAGTAGTGGTTTATCGCTTGTTCCCTGTTTTAGATTTGGTTTCCGTTCCTTCTAAAGTCTACTTCAACTCTATACTTCTGACCACTTTTCCCCTGTCTTTGAAAAGGAGTAGTGGTTTATCGCTTGTTCCCTGTTTTAGATTTGGTTTCAGTTCCTTCTAATGTCTACTTCAACTCTATATTTCTGACCTCTCTTCCCCTGTCTTTGAAAAGGAGTAGTGGTTTATCGCTTGTTCCCTGTTTTAGATTTGGTTTCCGGTTCCTTCTAAAGTCTACTTCAACTCTATACTTCTGACCTCTCTTACCCTGTCTTTGAAAAGGAGTAGTGGTATATCGCTTGTTCCCTGTTTTAGATTTGGTTTCAATTCCTTCTAAAGTCTACTTCAACTCTATACTTCTGAACTCTCTTCCCCTGTCTTTGAAAAGGAGTAGTGGTTTATCGCTTGTTCCCTGTTTTAGATTTGGTTTCCGTTACTTCTAAAGTCTACTTCAACTCTATATTTCTGACCTCTCTTCCGCTGTCTTTGAAAAGGAGTAGTGGTTTATCGCTTGTTCCCTGTTTTAGATTTGGTTCCCGGTTCCTTCTAAAGTCTACTTCAACTCTATACTTCTGACCTCTCTTCCCCTGTCTTTGAAAAGGATTAGTGGTTTATCGCTTGTTCCCTGTTGTAGATTTGGTTTCCGTTCCATCTGTAGTCTACTTCAAATCTATACTTCTGACCTCTCTTCCCCTGTCTTTGAAAAGGTGTTGTGGTTTATCGCTTGTTCCCTGTTTTAGATTTACTTTCAGTTCCTTCTAAAGTCTACATCAACTCTATACTTCTGACCACTCTTCCCCTGTCTTTGAAAAGGAGTAGTGGTTTATCGCTTGTTCCCTGTTTTAGATTTGGTTTCCGTTCCTTCTAAAGTCTACTTCAACTCTATACTTCTGACCTCTCTTCCCCTGTCTTTGAAAAGGAGTAGTGGTTTATCGCTTGTTCCCTGTTTTAGATTTGGTTTCAGTTCCTTCTAAAGTCTACTTCAACTCAATACTTCTGACCTCTTTTCCCCTGTCTTTGAAAAGGAGTAGTGGTTTATCGCTTGTTCCTTGTTTTAGATTTGGTTTCAGTTCCTTCTAAAGTCTACTTCAACTCTATACTTCTGACCTCTCTTCCCCTGTCTTTGAAAAGGAGTAGTGGTTTATCGCTTGTTCCCTGTTTTAGATTTCGTTTCAGTTCCTTCTAAAGTCTACTTCAACTCTATACTTCTGACCTCTCTTCCCCTGTCTTTGAAAAGGAGTAGTGGTTTATCGCTTGTTCCCTGTTTTAGATTTGGTTTCAGTTCCTTCTAAAGTCTACTTCAACTCTATACTTCTGACCTCTCTTCCCCTGTCTTTGAAAAGGAGTAGTGGTTTATCGCTTGTTCCCTGTTTTAGATTTGGTTTCAGTTCCTTCTAAAGACTACTTCAACTCTATACTTCTGACCTCTCTTCCCCTGTCTTTGAAAAGGAGTAGTGGTTTATCGCTTGTTCCCTGTTTTAGATTTGGTTTCCGTTCCTTCTAAAGTCTACTTCAACTCTATACTTCTGACCTCTCTTCCCCTGTCTTTGAAAAGGAGTAGTGGTTTATCGCTTGTTCCCTGTTTTAGATTTGGTTTCCGTTCCATCTGAAGTCTACTTCAAGTCTATACTTCTGACCTCTCTTCCCCTGTCTTTTGAAAAGGAGTAGTGGTTTATCGCTTGTTCCCTGTTTTAGATTTTGTTTCAGTTCTTTCTAAAATCTACTTCAACTCTTTACTTCTGACCTCTCTTCCCCTGTCTTTTGAAAAGGTGTAGTGGTTTATCGCTTGTTCCCTGTTTTAGATTTGGTTTCAGTTCCTTCTAAAGACTACTTCAACTCTATACTTCTGACCTCTCTTCCCCTGTCTTTGAAAAGGTGTAGTGTTTTATCGCTTGTTCCCTGTTTTAGATTTGGTTTCAGTTCCTTCTAAAGACTACTTCAACTCTATACTTCTGACCTCTCTTCCCCTGTCTTTGAAAAGGAGTAGTGGTTTATCGCTTGTTCCCTGTTTTAGATTTGGTTTCAGTTCCTTCTAAAGTCTACTTCAACTCTATACTTCTGACCTCTCTTCCACTGTCTTTTGAAAATGAGTAGTGGTTTATCGCTTGTTCCCTTTTTTAGACTTGGTTTCCGTTCCTTCTAAAGTCTACTTCAATTCTATACTTCTGACCTCTCTTCCCCTGTCTTTTGAAAATGAGTAGTGGTTTATCGCTTGTTTCCTGTTTTAGATTTGGTTTCAGTTCCTTCTAAAGTCTACATCAACTCTATACTTCTGACCTCTCTTCCCCTGTCTTTTGAAAAGGAGTAGTGGTTTATCGCTTGTTTCCTGTTTTAGATTTGGTTTCCGGTTCCTTCTAAACTCTACTTCAACTCTATACTTCTGACCTCTCTTCCCCTGTCTTTGAAAAGGAGTAGTGGTTTATCGCTTGTTCCCTGTTTTAGATTTGGATCAAGTTCCTTCTAAAGTCTACTTCAACTCTATACTTCTGACCTCTCTTCCACTGTCTTTTGAAAATGAGTAGTGGTTTATCGCTTGTTCCCTTTTTTAGACTTGGTTTCCGTTCCTTCTAAAGTCTACTTCAATTCTATACTTCTGACCTCTCTTCCCCTGTCTTTGAAAATGAGTAGTGGTTTATCGCTTGTTCCCTGTTTTAGATTTGGTTTCAGTTCCTTCTAAAGTCTACATCAACTCTATACTTCTGACCTCTCTTCCCCTGTCTTTTGAAAATGAGTAGTGGTTTATCGCTTGTTCCCTGTTTTAGATTTGGTTTCAGTTCCTTCTAAAGTCTACTTCAACTCTATACTTCTGACCTCTCTTCCACTGTCTTTTGAAAATGAGTAGTGGTTTATCGCTTGTTCCCTTTTTTAGACTTGGTTTCCGTTCCTTCTAAAGTCTACTTCAATTCTATACTTCTGACCTCTCTTCCCCTGTCTTTTGAAAAGGAGTAGTGGTTTATCGCTTGTTCCCTGTTTTAGATTTGGTTTCAGTTCCTTCTAAAGTCTACTTCAACTCTATACTTCTGACCTCTCTTCCCCTGTCTTTTAAAAATGAGTAGTGGTTTATCGCTTGTTCCCTGTTTTAGATTTGGTTTCAGTTCCTTCTAAAGTCTACTTCAACTCTATACTTCTGACCTCTCTTCCCCTGTCTTTTAAAAATGAGTAGTGGTTTATCGCTTGTTCCCTGTTTTAGATTTTGTTTCAGTTCTTTCTAAAATCTACTTCAACTCTATACTTCTGACCTCTCTTCCCCTGTCTTTTGAAAAGTAGTAGTGGTTTATCGCTTGTTCCCTGTTTTAGATTTGGTTTCAGTTCCTTCTAAAGTCTACTTCAACTCCATACATCTGACCTCTCTTCCCCTGTCTTTTGAAAAGTAGTAGTGGTTTATCGCTTGTTCCCTGTTTTAGATTTTGTTTCAGTTCCTTCTAAAGTCTACTTCAACTCTATACTGCTGACCTCTCTTCCCCTGTCTTTTGAAAAGTAGTAGTGGTTTATCGCTTGTTCCCTGTTTTAGATTTGGTTTGCGGTTCCTTCCAAAGTCTACTTCAACTCTATACTTCTGACCTCTCTTCCCCTGTCTTTTGAAAATGAGTAGTGGTTTATCGCTTGTTCCCTTTTTTCGACTTGGTTTCCGTTCATTCTAAAGTCTACTTCAATTCTATACTTCTGACCTCTCTTCCTCTGTCTTTTGAAGGCTACTCCAATTCTATACTTCTGACGTGTCTTCCCCTGTCTTTTGAAAAGGAATAGTGGTTTATCGCTTGTTCCCTGTTTTAGATTTTGTTTCAGTTCCTTCCAAAGTCTACTTCAACTCTATACTTCTGACCTCTCTTCCCCTGTCTTGGAAAAGGAGTAGTGGTTTATCGCTTGTTCCCTGTTTTAGATTTGGTTTCCGGTTCCTTCTAAAGTCTACTTCAACTCTATACTTCTGACCTCTCTTCCCCTGTCTTTTGAAAAGGAGTAGTGGTTTATCGCTTGTTCCCTGTTTTAGATTTTGTTTCAGTTCCTTCCAAAGTCTACTTCAACTCTATACTTCTGACCTCTCTTCCCCTGTCTTTTGAAAAGGAGTAGTGGTTTATCGCTTGTTCCCTGTTTTAGATTTTGTTTCAGTTCCTTCCAAAGTCTACTTCAACTCTATACTTCTGACCTCTCTTCCCCTGTCTTTTGAAAAGGAGTAGTGGTTTATCGCTTGTTCCCTGTTTTAGATTTTGTTTCAGTTCCTTCCAAAGTCTACTTCAACTCTATACTTCTGACCTCTCTTCCCCTGTCTTTTGAAAAGGAGTAGTGGTTTATCGCTTGTTCCCTGTTTTAGATTTGGTTTCAGTTCCTTCTAAAGTCTACTTCAACTCTATACTTCTGACCTCTCTTCCCCTGACTTTTGAAAAGGAGTAGTGGTTTATCGCTTGTTCCCTGTTTTAGATTTGGTTTCAGTTCCTTCTAAAGTCTACTTCAACTCTATACTTCTGACCTCTCTTCCCCTGTCTTTTGAAAATGAGTAGTGGTTTATCGCTTCTTCCCTTTTTTAGATTTGATTTCCGTTCCTTCTAAAGTCTACTTCAATTCTATACTTCTGACCTCTCTTCCTCTGTCTTTTGAAGGCTACTCCACTTCTATACTTCTGACGTGTCTTCCCCTGTCTTTTGAAAAGGAGTAGTGGTTTATCGCTTGTTCCCTGTTTTAGATTTGGTTTCAGTTCCTTCTAAAGTCTACTTCAACTCTATACTTCTGACCTCTCTTCCCCTGTCTTTTGAAAATGAGTAGTGGTTTATCGCTTCTTCCCTTTTTTAGATTTGATTTCCGTTCCTTCTAAAGTCTACTTCAATTCTATACTTCTGACCTCTCTTCCTCTGTCTTTTGAAGGCTACTCCAATTCTATACTTCTGACGTGTCTTCCCCTGTCTTTTGAAAAGGAGTAGTGGTTTATCGCTTGTTCCCTGTTTTAGATTTGGTTTCAGTTCCTTCTAAAGTCCACTTCAACTCTATACTTCTGACCTCTCTTCCCCTGTCTTTTGAAAAGGAGTAGTGGTTTATCGCTTGTTCCCTGTTTTAGATTTGGTTTCCGTTCCTTCTAAAGTCTACTTCAACTCTATACTTCTGACCTCTCTTCCCCTGTCTTTTGAAAAGGAGTAGTGGTTTATCGCTTGTTCCCTGTTTTAGATTTGGTTTCCGGTTCTTTCTAAAGTCTACTTCAACTCTATACTTCTGACCTCTCTTCCCCTGTCTTTTGAAAAGGAGTAGTGGTTTATCGCTTGTTCCCTGTTTTAGATTTGGTTTCAGTTCCTTCTAAAGTCTACTTCAACTCTATACTTCTGACCTCTCTTCCCCTGTCTTTTGAAAAGGAGTAGTGGTTTATCGCTTGTTCCCTGTTTTAGATTTGGTTTCAGTTCCTTCTAAAGTCTACTTCAACTCTATACTTCTGACCTCTCTTCCCCTGACTTTTGAAAAGGAGTAGTGGTTTATCGCTTGTTCCCTGTTTTAGATTTGGTTTCAGTTCCTTCTAAAGTCTACTTCAACTCTATACTTCTGACCTCTCTTCCCCTGTCTTTTGAAAAGGAGTAGTGGTTTATCGCTTGTTCCCTGTTTTAGATTTGGTTTCCGGTTCTTTCTAAAGTCTACTTCAACTCTATACTTCTGACCTCTCTTCCCCTGTCTTTTGAAAAGGAGTAGTGGTTTATCGCTTGTTCCCTGTTTTAGATTTGGTTTCAGTTCCTTCTAAAGTCTACTTCAACTCTATACTTCTGACCTCTCTTCCCCTGACTTTTGAAAAGGAGTAGTGGTTTATCGCTTGTTCCCTGTTTTAGATTTGGTTTCAGTTCCTTCTAAAGTCTACTTCAACTCTATACTTCTGACCTCTCTTCCCCTGTCTTTTGAAAAGGAGTAGTGGTTTATCGCTTGTTCCCTGTTTTAGATTTGGTTTCAGTTCCTTCTAAAGTCTACTTCAACTCTATACTTCTGACCTCTCTTCCCCTGTCTTTTGAAAATGAGTAGTGGTTTATCGCTTCTTCCCTTTTTTAGATTTGATTTCCGTTCCTTCTAAAGTCTACTTCAATTCTATACTTCTGACCTCTCTTCCTCTGTCTTTTGAAGGCTACTCCAATTCTATACTTCTGACGTGTCTTCCCCTGTCTTTTGAAAAGGAGTAGTGGTTTATCGCTTGTTCCCTGTTTTAGATTTGGTTTCCGGTTCTTTCTAAAGTCTACTTCAACTCTATACTTCTGACCTCTCTTCCCCTGTCTTTTGAAAAGGAGTAGTGGTTTATCGCTTGTTCCCTGTTTTAGATTTGGTTTCAGTTCCTTCTAAAGTCTACTTCAACTCTATACTTCTGACCTCTCTTCCCCTGACTTTGAAAATGAGTAGTGGTTTATCGCTTCTTCCCTTTTTTAGATTTGATTTCCGTTCCTTCTAAAGTCTACTTCAATTCTATACTTCTGACCTCTCTTCCTCTGTCTTTTGAAGGCTACTCCAATTCTATACTTCTGACGTGTCTTCCCCTGTCTTTTGAAAAGGAGTAGTGGTTTATCGCTTGTTCCCTGTTTTAGATTTGGTTTCAGTTCCTTCTAAAGTCTACTTCAACTCTATACTTCTGACCTCTCTTCCCCTGTCTTTTGAAAAGGAGTAGTGGTTTATCGCTTGTTCCCTGTTTTAGATTTGGTTTCCGGTTCTTTCTAAAGTCTACTTCAACTCTATACTTCTGACCTCTCTTCCCCTGTCTTTTGAAAAGGAGTAGTGGTTTATCGCTTGTTCCCTGTTTTAGATTTGGTTTCCGGTTCTTTCTAAAGTCTACTTCAACTCTATACTTCTGACCTCTCTTCCCCTGTCTTTTGAAAAGGAGTAGTGGTTTATCGCTTGTTCCCTGTTTTAGATTTGGTTTCCGGTTCTTTCTAAAGTCTACTTCAACTCTATACTTCTGACCTCTCTTCCCCTGTCTTTTGAAAAGGAGTAGTGGTTTATCGCTTGTTCCCTGTTTTAGATTTGGTTTCAGTTCCTTCTAAAGTCAACTTCAACTCTATACTTCTGACCTCTCTTCCCCTGACTTTTGAAAAGGAGTAGTGGTTTATCGCTTGTTCCCTGTTTTAGATTTGGTTTCAGTTCCTTCTAAAGTCTACTTCAACTCTATACTTCTGACCTCTCTTCCCCTGTCTTTTGAAAAGGAGTAGTGGTTTATCGCTTGTTCCCTGTTTTAGATTTGGTTTCAGTTCCTTCTAAAGTCTACTTCAACTCTATACTGCTGACCTCTCTTCCCCTGTCTTTTGAAAATGAGTAGTGGTTTATCACTTGTTCCCTGTTTTAGATTTGGTTTCAGTTCCTTCTAAAGTCTACTTCAACTCTATACTTCTGACCTCTCTTCCCGTGTCTTTTGAAAATGAGTAGTGGTTTATCGCTTGTTCCCTTTTTTAGATTTGGTTTCCGTTCCTTCTAAAGTCTACTTCAACTCTATACTTCTGACCTCTCTTCCCCTGTCTTTTGAAAAGGAGTAGTGGTTTATCGCTTGTTCCCTGTTTTAGATTTGCTTTCAGTTCCTTCTAAATTCTACTTCAACTCTATACTTCTGACCTCTCTTCCCCTGTCTTTTGAAAAGCAGTAGTGGTTTATCGCTTGTTCCCTTTTTTAGATTTGGTTTCCGTTCCTTCTAAAGTCTACTTCAACTCTATACTTCTGACCTCTCTCCCTCTGTCTTTTGTAGGCTACTCCAATTCTATACTTCTGACGTGTCTTCCCCTCTCTTTTGAAAAGGAGTAGTGGTTTATCACTTGTTCCCTGTTTTAGATTTGGTTTCAGTTCCTTCTAAAGTCTACTTCAACTCTATACTTCTGACCTCTCTTCCCGTGTCTTTTGAAAATGAGTAGTGGTTTATCGCTTGTTCCCTTTTTTAGATTTGGTTTCCGTTCCTTCTAAAGTCTACTTCAACTCTATACTTCTGACCTCTCTTCCCCTGTCTTTTGAAAAGGAGTAGTGGTTTATCGCTTGTTCCCTGTTTTAGATTTGGTTTCCGGTTCCTTCTAAAGTCTACTTCAACTCTATACTTCTGACCTCTCTTCCCGTGTCTTTTGAAAAGCAGTAGTGGTTTATCGCTTGTTCCCTTTTTTAGATTTGGTTTCCGTTCCTTCTAAAGTCTACTTCAACTCTATACTTCTGACCTCTCTCCCTCTGTCTTTTGAAGGCTACTCCAATTCTATACTTCTGACGTGTCTTCCCCTCTCTTTTGAAAAGGAGTAGTGGTTTATCACTTGTTCCCTGTTTTAGATTTGGTTTCAGTTCCTTCTAAAGTCTACTTCAACTCTATACTTCTGACCTCTCTTCCCGTGTCTTTTGAAAATGAGTAGTGGTTTATCGCTTGTTCCCTTTTTTAGATTTGGTTTCCGTTCCTTCTAAAGTCTACTTCAATTCTATACTTCTGACCTCTCTCCCTCTGTCTTTTGAAGGCTACTCCAATTCTATACTTCTGACGTGTCTTCCCCTCTCTTTTGAAAAGGAGTAGTGGTTTATCGCTTGTTCCCTGTTTTAGATTTGGTTTCCGGTTCCTTCTAAAGTCTACTTCAACTCTATACTTCTGACCTCTCTTACCCTGTCTTTTGAAAAGGAGTAGTGGTTTATCGCTTGTTCCCTGTTTTAGATTTGGTTTCAGTTCCTTCTAAAGTCTACTTCAACTCTATACTGCTGACCTCTCTTCCCCTGTCTTTTGAAAATGAGTAGTGGTTTATCACTTGTTCCCTGTTTTAGATTTGGTTTCAGTTCCTTCTAAAGTCTACTTCAACTCTATACTTCTGACCTCTCTTCCCGTGTCTTTTGAAAATGAGTAGTGGTTTATCGCTTGTTCCCTTTTTTAGATTTGGTTTCCGTTCCTTCTAAAGTCTACTTCAACTCTATACTTCTGACCTCTCTTCCCCTGTCTTTTGAAAAGGAGTAGTGGTTTATCGCTTGTTCCCTGTTTTAGATTTGCTTTCAGTTCCTTCTAAATTCTACTTCAACTCTATACTTCTGACCTCTCTTCCCCTGTCTTTTGAAAAGCAGTAGTGGTTTATCGCTTGTTCCCTTTTTTAGATTTGGTTTCCGTTCCTTCTAAAGTCTACTTCAACTCTATACTTCTGACCTCTCTCCCTCTGTCTTTTGAAGGCTACTCCAATTCTATACTTCTGACGTGACTTCCCCTCTCTTTTGAAAAGGAGTAGTGGTTTATCACTTGTTCCCTGTTTTAGATTTGGTTTCAGTTCCTTCTAAAGTCTACTTCAACTCTATACTTCTGACCTCTCTTCCCGTGTCTTTTGAAAATGAGTAGTGGTTTATCGCTTGTTCCCTTTTTTAGATTTGGTTTCCGTTCCTTCTAAAGTCTACTTCAACTCTATACTTCTGACCTCTCTTCCCCTGTCTTTTGAAAAGGAGTAGTGGTTTATCGCTTGTTCCCTGTTTTAGATTTGGTTTCCGGTTCCTTCTAAAGTCTACTTCAACTCTATACTTCTGACCTCTCTTCCCGTGTCTTTTGAAAAGCAGTAGTGGTTTATCGCTTGTTCCCTTTTTTAGATTTGGTTTCCGTTCCTTCTAAAGTCTACTTCAACTCTATACTTCTGACCTCTCTCCCTCTGTCTTTTGAAGGCTACTCCAATTCTATACTTCTGACGTGTCTTCCCCTCTCTTTTGAAAAGGAGTAGTGGTTTATCACTTGTTCCCTGTTTTAGATTTGGTTTCAGTTCCTTCTAAAGTCTACTTCAACTCTATACTTCTGACCTCTCTTCCCGTGTCTTTTGAAAATGAGTAGTGGTTTATCGCTTGTTCCCTTTTTTAGATTTGGTTTCCGTTCCTTCTAAAGTCTACTTCAATTCTATACTTCTGACCTCTCTCCCTCTGTCTTTTGAAGGCTACTCCAATTCTATACTTCTGACGTGTCTTCCCCTCTCTTTTGAAAAGGAGTAGTGGTTTATCGCTTGTTCCCTGTTTTAGATTTGGTTTCCGGTTCCTTCTAAAGTCTACTTCAACTCTATACTTCTGACCTCTCTTCCCCTGTCTTTTGAAAAGGAGTAGTGGTTTATCGCTTGTTCCCTTTTTTAGATTTGGTTTCAGTTCCTTCTAAGGTCTACTTCAACTCTATACTTCTGACCTCTCTTCCCCTGTCTTTTGAAAAGGAGTAGTGGTTTATCGCTTGTTCCCTGTTTTAGATTTGGTTTCAGTTCCTTCTAAAGTCTACTTCAACTCTATACTTCTGACCTCTCTTCCCCTGTCTTTTGAAAAGGAGTAGTGGTTTATCGCTTGTTCCCTGTTTTAGATTTGGTTTCAGTTCCTTCTAAAGTCTACTTCAACTCTATACTGCTGACCTCTCTTCCCCTGTCTTTTGAAAATGAGTAGTGGTTTATCACTTGTTCCCTGTTTTAGATTTGGTTTCCGTTCCTTCTAAAGTCTACTTCAACTCTATACTTCTGACCTCTCTTCCCCTGTCTTTTGAAAAGGAGTAGTGGTTTATCGCTTGTTCCCTGTTTTAGATTTGGTTTCCGGTTCCTTCTAAAGTCTACTTCAACTCTATACTTCTGACCTCTCTTCCCGTGTCTTTTGAAAAGCAGTAGTGGTTTATCGCTTGTTCCCTTTTTTAGATTTGGTTTCCGTTCCTTCTAAAGTCTACTTCAACTCTATACTTCTGACCTCTCTCCCTCTGTCTTTTGAAGGCTACTCCAATTCTATACTTCTGACGTGTCTTCCCCTCTCTTTTGAAAAGGAGTAGTGGTTTATCACTTGTTCCCTGTTTTAGATTTGGTTTCAGTTCCTTCTAAAGTCTACTTCAACTCTATACTTCTGACCTCTCTTCCCGTGTCTTTTGAAAATGAGTAGTGGTTTATCGCTTGTTCCCTTTTTTAGATTTGGTTTCCGTTCCTTCTAAAGTCTACTTCAATTCTATACTTCTGACCTCTCTCCCTCTGTCTTTTGAAGGCTACTCCAATTCTATACTTCTGACGTGTCTTCCCCTCTCTTTTGAAAAGGAGTAGTGGTTTATCGCTTGTTCCCTGTTTTAGATTTGGTTTCCGGTTCCTTCTAAAGTCTACTTCAACTCTATACTTCTGACCTCTCTTCCCCTGTCTTTTGAAAAGGAGTAGTGGTTTATCGCTTGTTCCCTTTTTTAGATTTGGTTTCAGTTCCTTCTAAGGTCTACTTCAACTCTATACTTCTGACCTCTCTTCCCCTGTCTTTTGAAAAGGAGTAGTGGTTTATCGCTTGTTCCCTGTTTTAGATTTGGTTTCAGTTCCTTCTAAAGTCTACTTCAACTCTATACTTCTGACCTCTCTTCCCCTGTCTTTTGAAAAGGAGTAGTGGTTTATCGCTTGTTCCCTGTTTTAGATTTGGTTTCAGTTCCTTCTAAAGTCTACTTCAACTCTATACTGCTGACCTCTCTTCCCCTGTCTTTTGAAAATGAGTAGTGGTTTATCACTTGTTCCCTGTTTTAGATTTGGTTTCAGTTCCTTCTAAAGTCTACTTCAACTCTATACTTCTGACCTCTCTTCCCGTGTCTTTTGAAAATGAGTAGTGGTTTATCGCTTGTTCCCTTTTTTAGATTTGGTTTCCGTTCCTTCTAAAGTCTACTTCAACTCTATACTTCTGACCTCTCTCCCTCTGTCTTTTGAAGGCTACTCCAATTCTATACTTCTGACGTGTCTTCCCCTCTCTTTTGAAAAGGAGTAGTGGTTTATCGCTTGTTCCCTGTTTTAGATTTGGTTTCCGTTCCTTCTAAAGTCTACTTCAACTCTATACTTCTGACCTCTCTCCCTCTGTCTTTTGAAGGCTACTCCAATTCTATACTTCTGACCTCTCTTCCCCTGTCTTTTGAAAAGGAGTAGTGGTTTATCACTTGTTCCCTGTTTTAGATTTGGTTTCCGGTTCTTTCTAAAGTCTACTTCAACTCTATACTTCTGACCTCTCTTCCCCTGTCTTTTGAAGGCTACTCCAATTCTATACTTCTGACGTGTCTTCCCCTGTCTTTTGAAAAGGAGTAGTGGTTTATCGCTTGTTCCCTTTTTTAGATTTGGTTTCAGTTCCTTCTAAGGTCTACTTCAACTCTATACTTCTGACCTCTCTCCCTCTGTCTTTTGAAGGCTACTCCAATTCTATACTTCTGACGTGTCTTCCCCTGTCTTTTGAAAATGAGTAGTGGTTTATCGCTTGTTCCCTGTTTTAGATTTGGTTTCCGTTCCTTCTAAAGTCTACTTCAACTCTATACTTCTGACCTCTCTCCCTCTGTCTTTTGAAGGCTACTCCAATTCTATACTTCTGACGTGTCTTCCCCTGTCTTTTGAAAAGGAGTAGTGGTTTATCGCTTGTTCCCTTTTTTAGATTTGGTTTCAGTTCCTTCTAAGGTCTACTTCAACTCTATACTTCTGACCTCTCTTCCCCTGTCTTTTGAAAAGGAGTAGTGGTTTATCGCTTGTTCCCTGTTTTAGATTTGGTTTCAGTTCCTTCTAAAGTCTACTTCAACTCTATACTTCTGACCTCTCTTCCCCTGTCTTTTGAAAAGGAGTAGTGGTTTATCGCTTGTTCCCTGTTTTAGATTTGGTTTCAGTTCCTTCTAAAGTCTACTTCAACTCTATACTTCTGACCTCTCTTCCCCTGTCTTTTGAAAAGGAGTAGTGGTTTATCGCTTGTTCCCTGTTTTAGATTTGGTTTCAGTTCCTTCTAAAGTCTACTTCAACTCTATACTGCTGACCTCTCTTCCCCTGTCTTTTGAAAATGAGTAGTGGTTTATCACTTGTTCCCTGTTTTAGATTTGGTTTCAGTTCCTTCTAAAGTCTACTTCAACTCTATACTTCTGACCTCTCTTCCCGTGTCTTTTGAAAATGAGTAGTGGTTTATCGCTTGTTCCCTTTTTTAGATTTGGTTTCCGTTCCTTCTAAAGTCTACTTCAATTCTATACTTCTGACCTCTCTTCTTCTGTCTTTTGAAGGCTACTCGAATTCTATACTTCTGACGTGTCTTCCCCTGTCTTTTGAAATGGAGTAGTGGTTTATCGCTTGTTCCCTGTTTTAGATTGGGTTTCCGGTTCCTTCTAAAGTCTACTTCAATTCTATACTTCTGACGTCTCTTCTCCTGTCTTTTGAACAGAAATTTATCCTTTGTTCCCCTTTTAGGATTGGGTTTCCGCTTTCTTCTGAAGTCTATTTTAATTCTATACTTCTGATATCGCTGCCAATAATTTTACTAATAATTTTCGATTTGTAATTATTTTT
The DNA here is from genome assembly GCA_964036315.1 of Acanthosepion esculentum. NCBI lineage: Eukaryota > Metazoa > Mollusca > Cephalopoda > Sepiida > Sepiidae > Acanthosepion > Acanthosepion esculentum. The sequence continues at coordinate 11,913,583 of OZ038490.1, read as the reverse complement.
TCCAAATAGGAATAGATAGGTGCGCCTATCGTCTTGTATACACTCCTCCCTAGCATTCTGTACAGGAGTAGAGGTTTTCTGTTGTATCCTTTTTAGAATTGGGTTTCTGGGTCCTTTTAAAGTCTTTTTCATTCTCTTTAACTCCTAGTAGCCCCTTGCGTCTTAGTGATATTATCGCCATTGTTGGACTTTAATTGATGAAAAATAATACGTTTCAAAAATGCATATCGTGAATATAAGTCGAAGGTAAAATAACAATGCAATCACTGGAGCCCTTTCCAAAATTTCCTCACGGGCTCGCTGACCTTCTTACATTCTTATTCTAAGCGATTGTAATTTGTAAGGGGTAAATGAACATATTCATAAGTCCGGGTCATTAGGTGTGTGTATGTTCGGATGAGTCATAAGTAATTTCCGTTTTAGCAGAAGCAATTTTAATGACGAATGTATCATCCTAACTATGAATCATACGCGTGAGTTAAATGAAGTACACTAACATAGATAGATAGATAGATAGATTAGGTTGAGTCATAAGTAATTTCCATTTTGGGGAATCATTTTTAATGAATATATAATTCTAACTACTAATCCTTGGTGAGCAATAACATGTAATAGATAGATAGATAGATAGATAGATAGATAGATAGATAGATAGATATTAATTTGAGTCATAAATAATTTCCGCTTTGGGGAACCAATTATAATGACGAATGTATCATCCTAACTACTAATCACACAGTTAAATGGAGTACACTAACATAGATAGATAGATAGATAGATAGATAGATAGATAGATAGATAGATAGATAGGAACAGACTTATGTAGATAGATAGATAGATAGATAGATAGATAGATAGATAGATAGATAGATAGATAGATAGGAACAGACTTATGTAGATAGATAGATAGATAGATAGATAGATAGGAACAGACTTGTACAGATAGATAGATAGATAGATAGGGACATACTTAGATAGATAGATAGATAGATAGATAGATAGATAGATAGATAGGAACAGACTTATATAGATAGATAGATAGGAACAGACTAATATAGATAGATAGATAGATAGATAGATAGATAGATAGGGACATACTTAGATAGATAGATAGATAGATAGATAGATAGATAGATATGAGCAGACAGAGATATATAGATAGATTAGGTTGAGTCATAAGTAATTTCCGTTTTGGAGAACCAATTGTAATGATAAGTGCATCAACTTATCTAATCGCCCCTTAAGAGATGAAAAAGAGTTAAATAGGCCAACGTCCAACGGAGAGTGCAATAGATTTTTTTATAGTAAGGTTCGCCCTGTATAAGACCTGGGGGAGCAGTCGAAGCAGAGGGTTACCTTAAGGGTTAGTTTATACAGGTATGAGCAGGAGGATGACGCTTAACTCTACACTTGAACAGGTTAAGATTGTAGTGATCAAGGAAACCTCTTCTTGGGATTCTGTTCCACAGAGCGCGGTAGTTCGCGAGAAGAACCTGCTCGAGTCGGGTACATAACTGTCACCGATGGAATACGGATGGGATACGGATGGGATGTAGGTGGTTTGCTGCAATAGAAGTGAAGGCTAGGCCTGACGGAAACTAGGAATGTAGTTTTTTTCCGACACTTTCCATGGTAGTAACGATTAGAGCAGTGAGACGTTTCCTACATCCAGCCCGTGAGAGAGAGAGAGGTTGGAGGGTGGGAAATATTTCTTCTCCCACAAGTACTCGGAGATGCTTTTGAAGACTGGAAATTGATCAGGACTGGAAAGAGACAACTGGGCAGCTCCCTCCCAAATATGACAGCAGTACTCCATTTTTGGTCGGATCTGAGGAGCCAGGAATTTACTGGAGCGATACAGGGAGCCCTCTATTACCTACATCTGTAGCAATGGATTGCATGTAGCATTTGAGCTTAGCTGCGAGTTTGAGGCCCAAGAGCCGCTCAAGATACGATGCCTCCTCCAGAGAACACCCGTTCATCATGACCGGCGGTAGTTCGGGATTGACAACTAAATCCCCACAAATGACCCCCAAAACTGAGCTACATTGAAGGGTGTGGGGAGGAGCATGAGAGTATTATCCATTTCAATTTCTTAAAACGCAACGAAACACTAAATGCACATTTATTCGTCCAGCAGTACCCCGAATATATGATATGAATAATCAAACCATATTATAATTATCTATGCGTATTTATTTATACATTTTCGGTGTATTTATTTATATATTTCCTGTCTCATTTGTAGTGGGAAGGGAGGTAATCAACTTAAGTTAGTAAATTTATGAGTGATTACTTCCCTTTGTCGTTTTAATAATCTATATGTTATGAACGGGGTGTTTGTTGTCTCATAACCATTAAATGAAATGCCTTGTATGCAGTTTAATTCACGGTCTGAAACCTGCTGACCAGTTGGAGCGCCGTATATTCGTCAATTGGGTACACGAGCAAAGACAAGTCAATGAAGACTTTTCGCAAAAACATCCTCTTTAGTGATGAAGCCCATTTTCATGTTGGTGGATTCGTTAAGTAGAATTGTCGCATTTGGGCTGATGAAAATCCAAGGAAGATTGTTGAAAAGCCACTGCATCCACAAAAGGTCATTGTTTGGTGTGCATTTTTTGCTAGCGGAATCATTGGACCGCATATTCATTCATTTGAACGTCCATTTTCGTAATAGTCCTCGATAAATTTAACACATTGTTTGATTGTTAATCTTTCCTTGGTTGAAATTACCAAAGACTTAAGTTGGTAAATCTGAAAGAAAAAGAATAAAAAAATCATTAGACCCTTAAACTTAATTCACATTTAAAATCGGTCCAAGTTATTGGAACACCATTTAGCTGTTAATATAAACACTGTAAGGCTTGGTAATTGCATCAATGATTGTTTTACAGTATAAATAACTTAAAATAAGGGGGAAAGAATAAGCAGTGGTTAGAAATTAGTGCATGTGTACTTCTATGTGCTGGGTCACTTCAGAACTTTGACGATCATGGCTCTCCACAATTGCCTGTCCTTTGTAGCTCTTAATAAATCCTGTGTTTTTGTTATCTCTCCTAAACCTAGTTCCGCCATCCATTTACTTCTCATTGCGTTTCTGTTTGAATGTTCATTTTCGTAATAGGCTTTGATAACTTTAACACGTTGTTTGATTGTTAATCTTTCCCTGGTTGAATTGACGTCTCTGCATAGTTGCTCCTCGATTTCACCAATATGCCTTATTATCTCATCCTTCAGCTGTTGAATTGTTGTTGGTTTGTTGGTATAGATCTTACTTTTGAGATGACCCCAAAGGAAGAAATCTAAAGGCGTCAAGTCACATGATCGTGGTAGACAATTGACTTCACTGTTTCGAAAGATGATTCGACCTGGGAACTTTTCATTGCGTTTCTGTTTGAACGTCCATTTTCGTAATAGGCTTTGATAACTTTAACACGTTGTTTGATTGTTAATCTTTCCATGTTTGAAATTGCCAAAGACTTAAGTTGTTAAATCTGAAAGAAAGTGAACAAAATCATTAAACACTTAAACTTAATTCATATTTAAAATCGGTCCAAGTTATTGAACACCTTATAGTAAATATATTGATTATTTAAAAGCAGTTCACCCCAAGCAAGGCGGAAGTGCCACTAGCACGAAAGGGGTTACAGAGAATGGGAGCGAGAGTAAAGAGGCGTGATAGAGGAAAGGGTGAAGAGAAGGACGGGGGATTAGATCAAGGTATCAGAAGATGTCGATTGGCATTGCATTTGAATAGTTGGAGATTATAGCTATCAGGGAAGCAAATAAGAGGAAGGGAGTTCCACAGACTGGAAGTGCGAGATATAAAGCTATTGGAGTAGAAGAGATATAAATTTAACAGTTTCGACGCTAAAAGGGTGGGACCGACATGCCAACCTAGTAGCACGCTTAAATTCATGCAGTCTGGGAACCAGCGAAATAGCTTGTCGGAGCAATTACCGTGAAAGTATTTGTAGAAAAGACAGAGGGAAGCGACTGCACATCTGTGAGAAAGTGACTGTAGACGTGATGCCAGATCAGGACCAATCACATTGCATATCCGTCTCTGGATTTTGTCGAAGGCCTTGAGATGAACAGCGGGAGCTCCAGACCATATATGGCAGCAATACTCCATGCAAGGGCGAATGGTTGATTAACAGATTTGAAGGATGGACTCAGGCGAGAAAAAAAAGCTTTCTGACGCGACACAGAACCACAACTTTCCTTGCGGTAGATTAAGCTATTGATCCAATGTATTTGTTCCACCTCAGGTCAGCGGTCAGTGTGAAGTCAAGCAGGCGCAGAGAGGCGCAGAGAGGCGCAGAGAGGCGCTCCCGTGGCATTGAGCATCATACATGCAAATAGGAAGCAAGGAGGGTTCTCTGTGGTGGGTAAAGGACAATTATATATATATATTAATATATGATATAATGTTAAATTATTAATATTTATTCAATTCCAGGAGAATCCAGGTTAGTGATTTCACTCGTGCTAGAATTGTTTAAGTCC
>OZ038490.1:11886571-11904071 GCA_964036315.1 Acanthosepion esculentum | reverse complement strand
GGAAAATATGACTGCTGCTTATTTAGTTCAGGATAAGCACTGTCTACCTTGTCTACCAAGTCGGCATGTCCATGATATATATCCACAGACAGACTGTTTTGCTGTATCACAGTTCATCAGTGTGGCTAGACGTCCGGTTGCCTATAGTAAAGATCGAAACACGGCTGAATTGGCGTCAGTCAAGGATTCTACCACTAAGCTGTTGGCGCACGGCAGAGATGAAGATGAATTTGCGATCCAATAATATTTTTTTTTTCAGATGATAAATTATATAAAAACTGTCCGAATGTTCTTTTTATCCGAAAACTTTCGGCTATACATTGAAAATGGCTAAATGTATAGCCGAAAGCGCTCGGATAAAAAGAACATTCGGACAGTTTTTATATAATTTATCATCTGAAAAGAAAAAACATTATTAGATCGCATGAGAAAATGTATAAAAAACTAAATAAAAGCACCTTGTCAGTCGTTTTTAATGAAATGTGCATGAAAGAAGGATTGCTGCCTAAATACACATGCACACACACACACACACACATATATATACACACACACACACATACATATATATATACATATATATATATATATATATATATATATATATATATTTTAGGATTGGACATTGTCCGACAATTTATTTAAAGACATTTATATTATGTTTAACGTTCTTTTTATAGATACAAGTATTTAAGCAAATGCTCTGTTTTGTAATAAACAGTATTAAATAACATTTACCGGCCTGAATGTCCGAGAAATTTTCATAGAAAATTTTCGCTCTCCGACAGGAATCGAACCTGTATCCTATAAGGAACCATCATTTCGCCTGTGGCCGAAAGGTTAAGGCGCATCACGCGAAATGATGGTTCCGTATAGGATACAGGTTCGATTCCTGTCGGAGAGCGAAAATTTTCTATGAAAATTTCTCGGACATTCAGGCCGGTAAATGTTATTTAATACTGTTTATTATAAAACAGAGCATTTGCTTAAATACTTGTATCTATAAAAAGAACGTTAAACATAATATAAATGTCTTTAAATAAATTGTCGGACTATGTCCAATTCTAAAATATATGACGTCATTTGTTTACATTTGATACGCTAGAGCAGATATGAATAGAAGAGATTCATGGAAGATTTAAGTTTAAAGATAGTAAAATCGACCTTGCTAACCAGACGCCGCTCTGTGGCCGAAAGGTTAAGGCACATCACGCGAAATGATGGTTCCGTATAGGATACAGGTTCGATTCCTGTCGGAGAGCGAAAATTTTCTATGAAAATTTCTCGGACATTCAGGCAGGTAAATGTTATTTAATACTGTTTATTATAAAACAGAGCATTTGCTTAAATACTTGTATCTATAAAAAGAACGTTAAACATAATATAAATGTCTTTATATATATATATTATAAATTAACTGGTTTAAAATATGTTTTTTAATTTATAATATTTATGCTCTGTAAAGTTTGGTAAAAATAAAAAATATCAATAAGAACACCGGATTATATATCTTACTGTTCTTTCTTTTTATATATATATATATATATATATATATATATATATATATATATATATATATATATATATATATATATATATATATATATATATATATATATATATATATATATATATATATATATATATATATATATATATATATATATATATATATATATATATATATATATATATATATATATATATATATATATATATGAAGTGGGATCAAATATAGATAAAATATGGATTGGAATCCGACAGACTCATCAGATATAAAATAGGAAAGGTTTACAAATTAAACATGTTTCGCTTTTATTAAAGCGTCGTCAGAAAATTAAATATGGGGGAGAAATAGAAAATTCTGGTGTTTTCGTTTTTTGTGTTCTTTGTTTTCCATTGGTCAAACAAACCTCACGTGCAAAACAAATAACAAAAAACTCATGAATCTTCCTCTCCTCCATATTTCATATTCTGATGAAGCTTTAATAAACGCGAAACGTGCTAAATTTATACTTAACCTATCATATCATCTCTCTCTTTCTCTCTCTCTCTCTCTCTCTCTCTATATATATATATATATATATATATATATATATATATGCAAGTGAAACAAGGAGAAGGAAATATGCCCATCCAATACATATTGGCAACTGAAAACGAAATGAAATAAAGTGGCATTATGTGTACATTTTGAAAATAAAACCACATTTTTCTTTCTTTAGTCTATTTTGCTTTTATTACTCTTCCAAATGTGTCAGATCATCTTGCCGCACCCTGTTTTTACACACACACACACACACACACACACACACACACACACACATATATATATATATATATATATATATATATATATATATATATATATATATATATATCCAGATGTAATGAGAACGAAAATAATATAAATTCTAACGTTCACAGCATTAATTCAAAAGAGGGCTCGATACCAAGAGTAGCACTATAATTATTTATTATAAATTTTAAATACGGACAAAAACAACTTCTCATTACAAAGATGCATTCTTGTTTCGATGCGACTTCAAATTAAAGATCTCACATTGCAATCTTGCTAAACTTTAAAATTTATAACTCACCTCCTTTATATATATTCTACCTATTCTTATATATTTTCCTACTGATCTATCATAGATTGTAATTCTATATTATTTCTGCACATATATAATACTATCAACAGTATCAGATAAATTGATTTATATCCATACATATTCTATAAGTTGTACAGCTCGGTAGTAGGTCAAAATTTGTTTATTAAAAAATATATTAACTGTTAAGGGGTCTCCCCTTTTTACACAAATGGACTCACCTGAGGTATACATATACTACTACCAGTGAATACCCGGACAGTCTGTAATAGAGGAGGGTAGCACAAGAGTCACAGTTAACGAGCACGTAGACTCAGTAAGGAGTCATACCGCGATACTTCAATATTAAGACTGTATATATATTATTGCTACTAACCCGCATTCCTGGATCTACTAACCCGTATTACCAGTTTGTATTATTATGTTAATACATTTTTTTTCCTTATCCATTCCTGGCGTTTGTTATTTATTGATATCGGATTTCATCCCGTAATCCACAACATTAATATTCCGTACTTTATATGACGTTTTACTTATATCTTAAACTCTGTACTAAAATTTATTGTAAAAAAAAAAACAAATAACTTATGTATTTAACATGCCAAAAAATTTGCCCTGGTTTTGTTTTAAGATCACCGACCCTTCAACTCTCAAAAAAAGCATCTTCAATTTCTACTATGGCCTTCGCCTATACTTATTTCTCCTTTCTTCTTCATCGTTTTTCCTCTTTTCTATTTCCACCTTTCCCTCTTTCTCTCCTTTTTCTTGGAAATTTTGGCGTACTTTGCTTAGATTTCTAACCGTTGCAAGATATTAAAAACTTCCGCTTTGTTTTTAAACTTTTAGGGTCAGTCCCTTGTCTTAACGCCCTAATAATCCTCCACTAACCTGCTGTCAACAAATACTATTGTCTTACTCTGTCACCTTCTTTCTTTTCCTTCTCTTTTCTCCCTTTTCTTTATCCTTCTCCGTTTCTTCTTAAGGTGTCTCTCCCTGTGTTTTTTCCCCCCATAAGCGGCTTGCTTGTAAATAAAATTGTTCTTAACCATTTTCGGTTCTCACCAGTCGAGATGCAGCCACATCGAAACAAGAATGCATCTTTGTAGTGAGTAAGTTGTTTTTTGTCCGAAAGAAAAAAATATATATATGTGTGTGTGTGTGTGTGCGTGTGTGTGTGTGTGTGTGTGTGTGCGTGTGTGTGTGTGTGTGTGTGTGTGTGTGTGAATTATTTTCAGGTAGTGTGTATCTGTTAAGAATCAAAATGAATAAAAAGACAAGAGTAAAAACTATTCTTAACCAACATGTTTTGTACTCTGGGTTACTTTATCATTGTAGGATTTATTTTGTTGTACGTGTTTATATACAAACTCGAGGACGCCATTGGTTTATCAAGGCTTTTAAATTTGAGAACATTCATGAATATTCATAAGGTGGTTGAAAGGTCAAAGCTTGTGGAGGACACAAAGTGTCATAATTCAAAGTCTGGTAAAGAGTAATCGAGCAATATTCAAGATTTGTTTTTAACTGACCTTTCTTTCTTTCTTTCTTTCTTTCGTTACTCCGTTCGTTCGTTTTCTTTCTTTTTTAATTCTTTCTTCTTTCTTGCGTTTGTTCTTTCTTTCTTTTTTTCTTTCTTTAGTTTGTTCGTTCTTTCTTTTTTCTTTCTTTCCATTATCAAAAAAAAAAAAAAATAAAAAAATAAAAAAATAAAAAATAAAATAAAAATAAACTAAAAAAAATAAAACATTTGTTTGTTTCCTTGTTTGTTTGTTTGTGCCTTTTCTTTTCTCTCTTTCTGTCCAGTTCTTTCTTATTCCTTGTTTTGTTTGTTTGTGTCTTTCTTTGTCTTTCTTTCTTTCGCTCTTTCGCCCTTTCGTTACTTCGTTAGTTCGTTTTCTTTCTTTTTTCTTTCTTTCTTTTGTTTGTTCTTTCTTTAGTTTGTTCTTTCTTTCTTTTTTCTTACTTTCCAGTATCAAAAACATAAAAATAAATAAAATACCTTTGAGAATAGGGGCACATTTGTTTGTTTCCTTGTTTGTTTGTTTCTTTTTTCTCTTTCTTTCCAGTTCTTTCTTTCTTATTCTTTCTTTCTTATTCCTTGTTTTGTTTGTTTGTTTCTTTCTTTCTTTTACTTTCTTTCTTTTCTTTTTTCTTCTTTCTAAGAACGCCAGCAACGCCTGAATTATTAACCTGGAAAATCTATAACCATCTTCAAAGTTCTCCTTTTATAAAAAAAAAAAGAAAGACCCACCAAAAAACTTTGAATAAAAAGATAAAAACCGACGGTGGGAGTTCGATATCGATTATTTCTATCATTCAACTTTCATTGATTTCATATTTAAAATTTTTGTTCAATTGGAAGTAACCTTTTCAAACTGTCGTCTGATTTGTTGATAAATTCATAGTAAAAGATACAAATGTCCAAAGTCAATATTTTGTAAGACGTGGCTGAAATAACGTGTGCTTCGCTGTCATATACTAGTTAGCAAGTTAGTCTCACACACTATTAATACTTCAATGAATACTATTCTTGTTTAGCACCCAACACTTTCACGTACGAAGTTTTGGTTAAAATCTTGTTTTTCTTACGTCAGCGGCGGGTGGGAGGTCAAAGATTATAGGCAATTTCAGCGTCTTTTTTGCGGTTGAAAATACATTGTTTTGGAAATTCTTTAAAAAATCACATAATTATTCCCAAATTAATTAAAGTATTAAAAACATGATTTTTAGAAAATCTTGGTAAAAATATATATATATTTTTTACATCTGTTACATCCACTTAATTAATTTTATGAAATTTCGAAAAATTAAAATTTCAACCCTTCATATTTATGTTAATTAAAAGCAGTACTCCTTGGAGAATTTAAATAATTTTTTTTTGTCAAACAGAAACACTAGCGAAAATTTACTCTGAATCGTCAAATAAAAAATGTAATAAAATTATGACATTATTTAAAAAATGTTAATTGCGTTTATAAATAAGATATATTCAGGCCACTATTGTCTAAAGAAAAAATACATTTCGATGAATAATTAATTTTTACAAGAATTGTTTTCATTGTTTAAAATTTTTAATTAGAATAATTTATACTGTTTAAAATCTTTTAAAATTCTGTATTAAGTTCACCATTTTAGATGATATTAATATTGAGTAAAAACCATATTTGCTAATCATAAATGCAAAAGCTTAGTACAAATCATCAAACAGCAATATTTTAAAAAGAATTTTGATTTTTTTGTATGTGTATACAAGTGCCGATTTTTGTAGATACGGAAGTTCTTACACGACATTATCAGAAACTAAGAGCGATAACTATAGTAAATTTAAAGCCAAAATATCTAAAATTCAATAAAACATTAGATTATGGAGAATATTTTCTGAAATTTTTTTTGATCACTGAGTACTTAAATATATACATAAAAGGCGTTCACGTTTTACTGTTCAATTATTTTTTACGGATAAAGCCCCCGTAGAACAACATTAGATAAACATCAATGTGTCCTGAAGCTATTAACACTCAAACAACTTAAATAATTAGCTACCGCTGTGCTAAAAGAATGATTTTCTGCGATGTTTTAAACTTAAAATAAATAAGATTTGTTTCAAATAAAATTAATTATACTTTAAATCAGCTCATATTACTCAAATAAAGTTTCAGAAAAGTATATTTTATTTTTGGAAGATTTTTTGCATAAAGAGAATTACATTGCTATGAAAAGTGATTAAAAAGGGCGTTAATCAGCTATTTTAGCAACCAAAAAATTCCTTCCAGTCAAGTTAAATTAGGTTTAAATTTGTTTTTGAAATACAGCAATGTATTTACTTATTGAAAATATTAAATTTAATCTATTAGCTTGAAATTAAAACTAAAATAAAAGCTTCATGAAAGATTTTTCATTTTTTTAAATTCATTTTAAACCTTCGGTGTCGCGTTTTCTGTGGAGGTAGCTAATTTAAATGAGTAATATATTCAAGTAAACCGTAGCCTTTGCTGGGAACAAATAGCTTGTACGTGAACAGAAAGTGGAGTATAACAAGTATTTATAACCGAGTTTCTTCAACCGATATCGTGAGATGATCCTAAGAGAACTAGGACTCATTAGGATTCATTATCGGGATACATAATCTTAAAAGCATAAGACACCGAGAGGATACCGTGCTGGTGGTTTGAAAGCACTTTTAGGCAATATAACGAAAAGCGAGAATAAAGGACTAGTTATTAACTGTAAGATGACTTGGCTGTCAGCGGAAGAGATTGTTGCATAGCCCTCTCGTTCTGGGGATTTCTTAGTGGACGGGGTCGATTCCATACTCTCTTGGCGGTCTCCTGTCGGTCGGATGTCGAAATATTTTTTTTTACTTCGGAATTAAAATAAGAATTTCGACAAAAACGGATTTTGATTTACTACTTTTTTATTAACACGCCGACGTGTACATTTCTAACTAGCCAGTGGGGGTCGCTCTATCACCCCCAGTAGGGAGCAAGTTCCCCGAGACACGAAATAACCACGTCCGATCTCTTCGACGTGCAAAACATAACTCCTCGAGAACACTGTCTAAATCTAACATTCCCACTTTCGGCTAAGCCAATCAAAATCGAGATCGCTATTTTGTCTACCATCTGACCTTAAAGGTCAGCCCCAGAAGGTCTGAGCCAAATACACTGCCACTAAAAAATAATAGTCTGAAACTATTATTTAAAATTAACCCAAGATGTGAGTTGTATATTGGGGAATATCAAGCTGGTACAGAAATTCAACAATCTGGTGACACACACGCGCGCGCGCACACACACACACACACACACACACACACACACACACACACACACACACACACACACACACACCACAACACACACACACACCACAACACACACACACACACACATATATATATACATATATATATATGAAGAAATATAGTCTTAAAGTGTGCTATATTTATGGGATAAAGTGCTCAATATCAGAGATAGAGCGTGTGTAAATGTAAAAGTGGACATAGAAGTCAGCACTTAGAGGCGACAGTCTGTTTCATGCTAGTGCAGTCGCCTGACGATTGCACTAGCATGAAACAGACTGTCGCCTCTAAGTGCTGACTTCCATGTCCACTTTTACATTTATATATATATATATATATATATATATATATATATATATATATATATATGTATAGAGTAAGAGAGAGAGAGAGAGAAAGAAAGAAATAGAGAGAGAGAGAGGGGTAGAGATATATAGAAGTAGAGGGAGATTGAGAGATAAAGATACAGATACACAGAGAAAGACAGAGAGATAGATAGACAGTGATTGATAGAGAGAGAGGGAAATAGCGATATATATATATATATATATATATATATATATATATATATATATATATATATATATATATAGAGAGAGAGAGAGAGAGAGAGAGAGAGAGGGAGATAGAGAAATACAACGGGTCATGTAACACAGACATCCAAAGACACAAACGAATAGTGAAAGGTATCTTCCAGAAACTAAGCAGAGATGGGAAAATATCGTTAGACAAAGATATATATATATATATATATATATATATATATATATATATATATATATATATATATATATATATATATAAAGATACATATATATGTGTGTGCGTGTGTGTGCGTATAGGGAGAGATTGAGAAAGAGAAAGATGTAAGGAGAAATAGAGAGAGATAGAGAGATAAAGATACAGATATACAGAGAGAGTTAGGGAGATAAAGATAGACAGGGATCGAGAGATAGAGAGGGATACGGAGATATATAGCGATAGATAGATAAATAGAGATACATATATATAGAGAGAGAGAGCAATAGAGAGAGTTAGAGATAGAAACAGATAGAGATAGAGAAAGAAAGAGAGAGAAAGAATGAGAGAAAGATATAGATAGAGGGAGAAATAGATAGTATGTGTGTGATATCTAACCCCTATGTGTCAGTGTAACCCCTCACAAAGGAAGAAGAGACTTCAACCGACCGATGTGAGTCAAACGACGAATTTTAAGGACAAACGGAAAAAGTAGTCAATCTTTTCACTTCTATCCACCTCTTAAAATACCGGCCAGCATTCATATTTATGATTGCTATTGCAATATTTTGTTAAAGTTGTTAAGCTAAAATATTTAATGATATGATAGAGGCATTTCTACCGTATTTTATTGTCGTAGAAGTCGCCATGAGCTTATTTAATCATTAACTTAAGAGTTAAGAATTAAGATTCATCAAAAAATTTAAATAGGGAAACCGCTAAATTTTGACGGGTTTTTCTCGTTAATTTTAATTATAAAAATGAATGTCTGCACGAGATAAAAATAAGTGTTATAAAAAACATGATTTATCGTCCGAAAATGTTTTCCACTTCGGACATATTGTTTTATAGAGATCGACAAACATGAAACAAACACTTATCAACAATAATTTCCCAGAGCATGTTCTTGATGAAGAACTAATATTAGTTTTAAAGGAATTTAGAAACGATAATATAAGCAACCAATTTGATATAAACAAAAATAAAGACTTCATTAAATTGTTTTATTGTAATCAGATGCATTGTAATTATAAAGAAGACGAAAAAGTTTTTAAAATTATAATAGGCAGTTATAGATCCTAACAAATACTTAATAACGTCTAATCTAATTCTTAGAAATAATGCATCACCTCAAATATATATACATATATAGTGAAGACATTTTGGGGGATTTAGACTAATCATATATAGTAATTCATCGAGCCTAGAGTAATCTTCAACAGAATTCACTAGTCCTACTTGGTACTCATCAGCAGTGCGCATCCATTACCGAGAATTGAAATCCGGACATTTTCGATACAACACAAACGTCGTACCAACTGTACCACGGGCCTCGGTAACGGAATCATCACAAACTAGACTCGATACAGCGTCGCTACTCAGTCAGTTCCGCAGCGATACTCATCCAAGTATTCAGATAACCTTGGAACAGTGCCCCAAGAGTCACTACTGCTTATTGACCCTTAGCCACTCCTCACAAGCATTAGCTGGGTCAAGCAAGGATATACAGTGATGACATTTTGGGGGAATTTAGAGTAATCATATTAAGTAATTCATCGAGCCTAGAATAATCTAGTACATTTGGTATTACGTTTGCGTTGCATCGAAACGGTCTGGGTTTCAATTCGCGGTAGTGGATGCGCACTGCCGACGAATCTCAAATACGACGAAAGGGCCATCCACTGCATTCTGTTGAAGATTATTTTAGACTAGATCAATTACTATACATACATACATACACACACGCACACACACACACACACACACACACACACACACATACACATATATATATATATATATATATATATATATATATATATATATACATATATATATTCAAACAGGTTTGGTTAACAATAACCATGGATTATAGTACCCAGCGCAAATTTTCCTCTTTTTAATTACAATTTTCAGTACCTGATTATCTTACATAAATAATATGTTTTTTCAGTTCCTATTAATATTAACTCAAAGTAGAAAGTTTGAAGTGCCTGCATGTAAAGTATTTCAAATAAAGATTTATATTTAATATTTTTTTTTAATATTTTCAAAATCGGGTATGATATACCCATGGTTAGTGATTTCAAAATCGTGTATGATATACCCATGGTTAGTGATATTTTCAAAATCGGGTATGATATACCCATGGTTAGTGATTTCAAAATCGGGTATGATATACCCATGGTAAGTAGTGGTGTAACTTTATTTGATGGTTAGTGTTCTAGGGTTAAATCATTTAGAAATATCATATCGATTAGTTTTCGCTGTGATCATTTCAAGTTTGGGGATTAATTTTTTGGTAGCCTTAGAAAATTGATTAAGAAAAATACCAAAATTTTCTTTCAAATGGTTTTTATTTTCTCAAGTACTTTCAATTTCATTTGAGACCATCTTCAAGAGGTTAAGTTGTCTGTGAGTATGTATATGTGTTTCTGTAAATTCAAAACATATTCCGAGCGATTAACCACTGCATCATCCGCACATCCAGCATCTGGTATTCCCAAGCTGTCACCCATCTAGGTACTGACCAGGCTCGGCTCTGCTTAACTTCGGTGATTGTATTTGGGACGATATTCCAACGAGATATGGCCGTAAGCAGCACCACACAAAAAAAGCAAAGTCCGCACAGATATAAAATAGGTGTTATAAAAAAGATGAATTATCATGCAAAAATGTTTTCCTCTTCGGACTTATTGTTTTATAGAGAATTGAGAAACATAATGCAAGCCCTTAACAATATCAGACCTTGTTGATGAAAAAGTGAGATTAGCTTTAAAGAAATTTTGAAAATATAATATAAGCAACCAATTTGATATAAAAAAAATAGAGACTTCATTAAATTGTTTTATTGTAATCAAATGCACCCTAATTATAAACAAGACGAAAAAGCTATTAAAAGTATAATCCGCGGTTATATAATAAAATATAGTTTTAAGGTAAGCTATATCGAGGTCGGCAACCTTTTGCTATGTGCCGACTTAGGGTTTTAAAATCATTCAGTGTCCCAACAGCATACGTATTTTTATACAAGTCAAGGTCAATATACCTGTTCTACAATATATTTTACATAGTAATATATACTTTATATTAAAATTCAAACAGCTAAATATCTTCTTTGCATTGTAATAGTCATTGGTTCGGACTTTGTGATGTCATTTGCTGCTGCGTTCCATTGGAAATTGCTTGGCCTGCCATATGTGGCCGACTCCTGTTCTAGTAGATGCTAATAATAATAATTTTATCACTTCAATATATATAAATAAAAAAACCCTCATCAAAAACCATGTCTCCTTAATTATAAAAGCGAAAGTCCGCACAGATATAAAATAGGTGTTATAAAAAACATGACTTATCGTGCAAAAATGTTTTCCTCTTTGGACATATTGTTTTATAGAGAATCGAGCCAACATAAAACAAACACTTATCAATAATAATTTCTTTAGCCATGTTGTGGACGAAGAAATAAGATTAGGTTTAAGGAAATTTAGAAAAAATAATGTGTTGTAGCACACCTACGGACAGTAATGAGTATATGCCCATTCACATAAATACAGTAGTAAATACTGTATATTGGTCTGCAGTCGGAGCTGTGCTAGTCAAACTCTCTGCCTCCGTGCAGACAGGATCCACAGACGAGGATATGTCGAAGTCTAGTCTCGGGAATCAGCTTCCCGACCCCGTTTTATACGTGGTCTACGGGGAAATTTTGGCCGAGGCTACAGGCTCGGATACCCCACATTAAATTCGGCCTTGTGCCACATCTGACGGCATGGGGCGGTTGATAGATATCCTAGAGTTGGAGATTCGTCTCTAGCTGTGCTGGTCAAACACTCTGCGTCCGGGCAGAGAGGATCCTCAGACGAGGCTCTGCCGAATGGCAGAGACTCGTCTCGGGAAACAGCTACCCGACCCCGTTTTATGTATATTGACCTTGACTTGTATAAAAATGGGTATGTTGTTGGCACACTGAATGATTTTAAAACCTTAAGCCGGCACATAGCAAAAGGATGCCGACCTCGATATAGCTTATACGGGGAATTTTTGGTCGAGCCTACGGGCTCGGATACCCAACATTAAATTCGGCCTTGCGCCGTGTTGGGCGGTTGGTAGATATCCTACAGTTGGAGATTCATTGTTGAAATCACTGACTCACTTCTATCAGTTGACTACTTCTACGCGCCACTGGCGAATCTTATATGTGTTGGTCTTGTCCTAAGTATTATCGTTCATTAGCAACCTTCGTGTGATTATTCTATTCAATAACCTTCCCTAGGTTACAACAATAAGCAATCCACTTGATTAAAACAAAGATAAAGACTTCATTAAATTGTTTTATTGTAATCAGATGCATGGTAATTATAAAGAAGACGAAAAGGTTATTAAAATTATAATCCGCCGGTATTTGATCCTAACAAATAACTTAGATTTATGATCTATTATAAAATATTCATAGCAATTTAATTCTTAGAAATAATTCATCACCTCAAAAATCTACCTTATGTAAAAAATAATGTTGTTTGTGAATTTTGATGTCCTTTGGGAGATTGTATCTCCAACACTAACAATCAACCAACAACATTAAATTCTTACATTGACCACACATGTACTACACTCTCTCGTAGGTTAACCTGTCTTTTGTCAAAGTTTAGTGCAATTCGTGCACATACAGATGAATATAAAACAAATAAGCAAAATATTAACACAAGATAAATTTTAGTAGATAACTCCAAAATATCATAGAGAACTCAATACAAGTACAGGCTCAAAATCCTGGAAGCCATTGTAATGCAAAAGAAGCAGCCAATCCTAAATAAAGTATCTTTCTCGATAGAGGATTGTATATTGAAGTATGCATAAAAAAGTCAAGTTTATTAAGTTTGACTGTAATAAATGATGTCACTTTGAGTGACTTGAAATTGATTCCAGCAAATGATAGATCATCAGAATTAGCCCAACACACAAAATCATTGAAAATGAACATAGCAACATTCAGGATTACTCGGGGAGGACGAAAATTAATTCATTTATAGACACATATATTTGAATTGTAGAACTGAGTTATTTTCAAATGTTCCATTTAGGCTTTTTAATTCACACACACACACACACACACACACACACACACATATATATATATACTGAAAAAATCAAAACGTCTAATCTAATTCTTAGAAATAATTCATCACCTTAAAAATCTACTTTGTGTAAAAATAATGGTGTTTATGAATTCTGCTGTCCTTTGGGAGATTGCATCTCCAACATTAACAATCAACAAACAACATTAAATTCTTACATTGGCCACACATGCAACACACTCTCTCGTAGGTTAACCTGTCTTTTGTCAAAGTTTAGGGCAATTCACGCACATATAGATGAACATATGACAAATAAGCAAATAAGTATCAACATATGACAAATTTTCCCCAAAATATTATCCAGGACACAATGCAAAGAAAAACTCCAAATTTTGGAAGCAGTTGTAATAAAAGAGGAGTAGCCAACATTAAATAAGCTATTCTTTCTCCATAGGAAATCGTATATAAAAAAAATTAAAATACACATAAAAAAATCAATTTGACCGTTTAAATGACGTCACATTGTTTCCAACAATGGCATTACCATCTTCACTTTTAAAATGGGTAAGTCTTTGATTTGATGCGACCTGTGCGGATACATTTTCGGCCGGTAATTTGATCAGGTCCGCGGTTGAGCCGTGGTCCGTCGCCCGAGACGCAGAGATGAAAAAAATAGTTAAATATTCTTCTCTTGCTGATAGATTTTTTAAAAAATCCTGTGGCAGTGGAGACTTCAGGGGTTATTGTCCCTCGTTCGATGGCGTTCCTTTGGGGGATTGGCGCGATTGCGTCTCGATTAAGGGACGAGCCTCGCGAAACGGAGTGGCTCTTGCAGCGTGTCTCACTGGCAATGGTTCGAGGTAATGTTTTCTTCATCATTGCGGCTGGCAGAGGATAGAAAAAAATTGTTTATAGTTACGTTGTTTTGGAATTGTCATCAATGGTCGACTGAACTTGCTTTGTTTCAATGACTTTTGTTTTGTTATTATTAATTACTTTGTTCAATAAAAGACATATTCAGCAAATTCGTTTAACTGGTGAGTTAACTTGCGATGTTTCCTTTCGAAATAGAATATTTTCTGGTGTGTGTTATGCCGCAGATAATTCGAAATTAAATTTAATTGCTCTTGACTGGATAGAATAACTTAACATTCTGAATTCAACATAGTGATAAGCTAATTCTAACACACATCTGGAACTCATGGTTTAAATCCAGACAAATATTTGCTATTCCAACAAACGATTCCCTAAAAAGAAACATTTGGAATTCATTGGCTGAGCAACCAGTACTACATTCGGTTGAAATTTATAAAATCTTTCAGCAAAATAGTTTTCCCAAGTTCAATATCAGTTATCACTCTTTCCAGTATTGATAGAGGTTTCCTTCCTAACCTTTTATTTGACGTAGTGTGGAAAGCCAACATCTTGATTATGTCATTATTTTCTCTTTGATTTACGAGTGTTATCCATTTTAGTTGTTGCTGCTTTTGGTTGTCCTCAAGTGACGTGGTTTCTCTTATTCAGTACAGTTCCTTGCTTGGTACCAGTCCACAATATTCAGAATGATTTTTGCCAAGAACCACAGGCTTCACTAGCTGAAAGCCTTTTTCAACCATTGATCAGAGAAAGCGTTTGTATACAGACTTCTTCTTCTTCTTCTTTACCTCCTCCTTTTCCTTCTTTGCCTCCTCCTCCTTTTCTTTCTTCTTCTTCTTCCTCTTTGCCTCCTCCTCCTTCTTTTCAATCTTCTTCTTTGCCTACTCCTTCTTCGTTTCCTTCTTCTTTGCCTCCTCCTTATCCCCCTTCTTCTTTGCCTCCTCTTCCTTTTTCTTCTTCTTCTTCTTTGCCTCCTCCTTCTCCGTTTCCTTCTTCTTCTTTGCCTCGTCCTTTTCCTTCTTCTTCTTTGCCTCCTCCCCTCCTTTTCCTTCTTCTTCTTTGCCTCCTCCTCCGCCTTTTCCTCATTCTTCTTTGCCTCCTCCTCCTTGTCCTTCTTCTTCTTCTTTGCCTCCTCCTCCTCCTTTTTCTTGTTCTTCTTCTTCTCCTCCTCCTTTTTCTTCTCTTAATCTTCCTCCTTCTGATTTCTTCCTCCTCCTCCTCTTTTCCAAGAGCAAAAGAGTAAAAGTGGAACTCTTTTCCCCCCTTTTAACCCTCCACTACTTTATCTACCACTACTTCATTTTCTTCCAGTTTTCCGAGTAAGGGAAGCAAAGGGAAAATCCTCCTTCTACATTTGTGATTCTCTTTCTCGTACAAGAAAAAAAAGTAAGAAAAAAGCGAAGGGTTTTCTCTTCTATTCCTTTTTATTTCTTCATCTACTGCAACGCATCCAAGTAACAGAAAAAGAAGGGAAAGAATGAAACGAGAAAGAGAGAGACAGACAGAGATGAATTACTTAACCTCATTTTTCTTCTTCTTCTCCTCCTCCTCCTCACACATATCTGCACTTATTTATTTATATATTTTTTATATATATATTTGTTTATATATTTATTTATATATTTCTTAAAAATTTATTTTATATTTTTATTTATATATTTTTATATACTTATTTTATATATTTATTTATATATTTTTATATATTTATTTTATAAACTCATTTATAGATTTTTATATATTTATTTTACATATATATTTATATATGTTTTATATATTTATTTATGCATTTAATTATATATTTTTCATATATTTGTTGTATATATTTGTTTATAAATTTTTATATATTTATTTATATATTTATTATTATATTTTTTATATATTTATTTTATATATTTATTTATATATTTTTATGTATTTATTTATATATTTATTTAGATATTTTTATATATTTATTTTATATATATATATTTATTTAATATACTTATTTATATATTTTTTATATTTATTTATATATTTTTATATATTTATTTATATATATATTTATATATTTTTTATATATTTATTTATATACTTATTTGCCTACTTTTATATATTTATTTTATATATTTATTTGAATATATTTATATATTTTTTATGTATTAAATTATATATTTCTTATATATATATATTTTATATATTTTTATATATATATTTATATATTTATTTTTTATATTTATTTATATATTTTATATATGTATTTTATATATTTCTCTCTATATTTCTTATGTATTTATTTTATATATATATTTATATATTTTTTATATTTATTTTATATATTTATTTATATATTTTTATATATTTATTTATATCATTATTTATATTTTTTCATATTTATTTTTATATTGATTTATATATTTCTTATATATTTATTTTATATATTTAATTATATATTCTTTATATATTTATTTTTTATATTTAATTATATATTTTTATATATTTATGTTATATTTTTTTATATATTTTTATATATATATTTATTTATGTATTATTTATATATTTATTTTATGTATTTGTTTATATATTTATTTATATATTTATTTATATATTTTCATATATTTATTAATATATTTTTATGTATTTATTTTATATATTTATTTATATATTTTTCTATATCTTTATTTGATATATTTATCTATATATTTCTTATGTATTTATTTTATATATTGATTTATATATTTTATAGATATATTTACATATTTATTTATATATGTTTTATATTTATATTATATATTTATTTATATATTTTTATATATTTATTTTATATATTTATTTATATATTTTTATATATTTATATATATATATATATTTATATATAATTTATATATTTATATATATACTTATTTACATTTTTTTATATATTTATCTAATATACTTATTGATATATTTTATATATTTTTTATGTATTTATTTATGTAATTCTTATATATTTATGTTACGTATTTAATTATATATTTATTTTTTATGTAATTTATATAGTTTTATATTTATTTTATATATTTATTTATATATTTTATATATTTATTTTATATAGTTATTTATATATTTACTTTATATATTTATTTATATATTTTTATATATTTATTTATATATTTATTTATGTATTTTTATGCATTTATTTTCTATATTTATTTATATATTTTTTATAAATTTATTTTATATATTTTTCATATAATTATTTTATATAATTATTTATATATTTTTTATATATTTATTGATATGTATATTTATTTATTTTTATATATTTATTGATATATTTATTCATATACTTTCATATATTTATTTTATATTTATTTATATATTTTTATATGTTTATTTTATATATTTATTTATATATTTTCATGTATTTATTTTATATATTA
>OZ038490.1:11881571-11884071 GCA_964036315.1 Acanthosepion esculentum | reverse complement strand
GTAAAAATAGATTAAAAATAATGGAAGCATTAATAATAAAAAAAGAAAAGGCCAACTCTTAACAATACTAACTACGAACAAAGCCACAATGTGCTCACTGTATTCGGAAATTAAAAACATCCCTACTACACACTAAGACATACACATAACGCACACACTCAATTAAGATGAAAAATCGAATCATCCTTGATAATGGCTAAAGGTATAGCCGAAAGCGCTGGAAATATAAAACATTTGGACAGTTTTTTACACACCCTTTGTCCAGAAAAGAAAGCTCTTGTTGGAACATAAGAAAAATTAAATAAAAAGTTTAACCGTAGTACCTTGTCTGTCGTTATGAATGAAACATGAATAAACGAAAGATTGCTGCCTAAATATACAACTATATATATATATATATATATATATATATATATATATATATAAGGCTCAAACACTAATATTTCATGGTTATAATTACGATCCAATTCATTAGACCTACAAATTCAAAAGGAAATCGGAAAATATTTTCATTTCCAAGAATTCACTTCCAATTTCTTTTTGAATTTGTAGGTCTGATGAATTGAATCGTGGTTACGATTCCAATCTAATAAATTATACCCATGGAATATTAGTGTTTGAGCCTTTTATATTATATTTTTGCTCTGTCCTGGACATTGAGCTCTACCTGGATTGTATCCTCTTGGAAATTTATATATATATATAGGCCACTAATATTATATATATATATATATATATATATTAAAATGCATTTTTTTTATAACGCCATGGATAACATAATGCAACAGAATTATGGCGGTGTCAAAGGTCGGGCTAATTGTTTAATTTTCAAGAAAATATATCCGTACTAGGGATGAGTTGCGTGCGTGCATTTTATAGAATTTTGTAAGCAAAGGTGTACTTTTAACGAGAACCAAAAGAACAATTCCACACAACCTCTACATTGATACTGAGATATAAAAAATTACCTCAATCTGTGTTCTAATTATGAGCTGAACCCCCCTTATTAACTGGAGTGGTAATATGCAAGCATTTATATGGCGATTATGATGGCAACATCCGGTAAAGGGAGGTTACTCGTTACCGGAAATCATAATGGAAAGTAATTTAATATTATGAATTTATGTTAGCCTCTCTAACTGTCTTTAAGGATTACAGTATCAATTTATTTAAATGTTTTTCTTCACATGTAAAGCAGAGGAGACGTTGATCTGTGTCGTTTGTGCAGATATATTATAAGTATTATTTCATACAAAAGCAATAGTATATAACAATAAACAGTAGCTAATAAAATTTACAATGCTTGGTCTGAAAGTAATGCAACTTATTTATTTAGACGTAAGCGACACCAGATACAGAGTGTACAATAGAAAAAAGGAAGTTTCCGGCTTTGCCCATTGTCTAACTATGGTGATTTTCTAAGCGTAAAGGCCGAAATTATCGGGCACCAAGTGAATATCGAACTTACTAATCAGTCGTAACTGATCTAGCGACACAAGCTTGTTAACCATTACACCACGTCGAAATGCCCCCATCGGTTATGTTATCAAGGACTGAACATGTGCGTAATGAAGAATTTTTAAGGAAAATGGATAGAAAATAGTAGGTCACTTATACTGAGAATTAGAGATAGACAATTGAACTGCGGAAATTTAAATATCTGGGATGTGTTTTAACAGACGACGGAAAGTGTGTCACTGAAATCTGAAAGCGCATTGGGATGGCTAAAGATGCCTTCCAAAAGCTAAGCAGAGTACTAAGAAATATGAAAACTTTTCTAGAAACAAGGAAAAGACTATTAAACTGTCAAGTGATATCTGTCTGGCAATGAGTGCTAGACAATCAATCTCCTCAAAGATAAAGAAGAAACATGAAGCAAGAGATAAATAGTGTATATAATTACCATAACTCATCTCAGAAATATTGACAAAATTATATATATATATATATATATATATATATATATA
This sequence comes from Acanthosepion esculentum, assembly GCA_964036315.1. Taxonomy (NCBI): domain Eukaryota; kingdom Metazoa; phylum Mollusca; class Cephalopoda; order Sepiida; family Sepiidae; genus Acanthosepion; species Acanthosepion esculentum. The sequence continues at coordinate 11,882,104 of OZ038490.1, read as the reverse complement.
TATATATATATATATATATATATATATATATATATAAAACAAGTGATGTCTGATGATCCAGCGTCCTTTAAAAGGGCTATGGTGAAATAAATTATTACATGGAGCCTGAAAGTGTTCTTTTTTTTCTTTAAATTATTAGCTCTGAATTTACACTGAGCTCTCAGGATTTCCTCCTGCTTGGGAGTACCCATACGGATTACCAAGTTTTTCGTAACTTATATATATATATATATATATATATATATATATATATATATATATATATATATATATATATATATATATATATATATATATATATATATATATATGTATGTATGTGTGTGTGTGTATTATGAAATGGACAAATTCCGACAATTATTTTAAGACATTTTTTATGTTTATACATTTTTTATAGATGCAAATATTAAAGTAAATGTTCTGTTAAGCGGTTAAGGCACGTCAGGCCATATGATGGTTCCGTATAGGATACAGGTTCAATTCCTGTCGGAGGACGAATATTTTCTATGAAAATTTCTCGGACATTGTGGCCG
>OZ038490.1:11861571-11876571 GCA_964036315.1 Acanthosepion esculentum | reverse complement strand
TCATCAAAGTTAAGCAGTATTGACTTGTGTTAGAGCAGGCGGTAAATTACAAAAATACTATTACCCATCAGAGTGAAGGTGATCATGGGTCTCCACACATTTCTAAGGCCTTTAATAGTATCTTTTTGTTAGCAACAACGATGTTCTAGAGACAATAAGAAAAAAGGACACTTGTAGTTAACATCAGGAAGTGATAGTTGAAATTTCTAGGGCACATAATGAGGAAAGAGGGCTTAGAAAATGTTATACTCACAGGATAATCAAAAGGCAAGAGAGGTAGAGAAAAACAACGCATAGAATACCTGGTCACTTGAGTGAATGGTGGAGAAGGAAAAATAGCGAAAAGACAAAATATATTGAGAGCTACAAATCACAGTAATTTGTGTAGAGCCATGATCACCAACGTATTGAAGGGAGATGGTACATAGAAGAAGTGGAATGTATACCCATTGCCTACTCCAAATTTGAATTCAGATTAGTTCTGAGTCAATGTAAGAAAAAACAGTGCAAGTGAAAGTAAAAGTGAAAGTAAAATTGCAAGTGAAATTGAAAGTGATAGCAACTGACGTATCAAAGTTTTGTAATTAAGAATGAGTACGAGCTGAAATACTCGTCTACCTTGGGTAAGTGCATCGAGATTTAAAACTCAGCTGACATTAAAAACAATAAACGATCCGTTCGCATTCATGGTAGTCGTGTTTCTGCAAGAGTCAAATTAGTGAAACTAACTAAATATGATACATTGGTACTTTAAGATCCAGTTCAACGTTGGTCTCTGAATGAGAAGCTCAGAATGTCGTAAGCAAAGAAGAGATGACCTGCCTGATACTAGACAATGCTATGCATCAGGTCTTGGGGTAACGGCGTGAGAAAGCTAAAAATTGCAACACACACACACACACACACACACACACACACACACACACACACACACACACACACACACACACACACAGATATATATATATATAATGTTTGAGTGAATTAATTACAAAAATTATGTTTGCTTATTTTTATCATAATCCTTTCATAATCACGAATATTTTTCCGTATAGTACAATTAAATAATAAAAAAATTGCTTGCCTCTTTAAATTGTAATATACGGAAAATATTCATGATTATGAAAGGATTATGATAAAAATAAGCAGACATAATGTTTATAATTTATTCAGACAAAAGAGAATGAGTTACCTAAACTCTCTCTCTCACACACACACACACACACACACACACACACACACACACACACACACACACATATATATATATATATATAATTGTGTATTTAGGTAGAAATTCCTCTTTTATACGTACTTCGTTAAAGATGATTTAAGCTTTTTACTTTTTAACATTTGTACGAAAACAAGAAAATTTAAACAAAAAGCTTGGTCGTAATACCTTGTCAGTCGTTTTTAACGGAACATGTTTATGTATATATATATATATATATATATATATATATATATATCAAACATGCGACAGGCTGTTTCCTGCTAGATGCAAACGTCTAGCATGAAAACAGCTTGTCGACTCTGCGTGTTGGCTTCAATGTTCACTTTTATATTTACATACGCTCTATCCCTGATATTGAGCACTTTATTCCATAAATATAGCACACCATAAAACTATATTTCTTCATATATATATATATATATATATATATATATATATATATATATATATATATATATGCAATAGCGATAAAAAAGATGATGTGAAGTCAGAAATGCTGTCAGTCAGTGGAGTCAGTGGAAGTGGAAAAGAAAGGACACTTAAAGCAAGCAGTCTCTGCAATAAAGGGTTCGGCATCAGAGATAGAGCATTAATAGGACTAATGTCATTTAGGTGATTGATGTTATATTCAATCGTAATCGTTCGGTTCACTCGTCAGGAGGTATCAGCAATTGTCTGCAGATTTTCTCATTTTTCCCTATTATTATAAAAAATGATTTATGCTCTTTTTATTGGTATAAAGTTGATTATTTCTTCTTCCTTGCCTGTGCATATGAGGTTGTATGTGCGTGTCAGATAGATAGATAGATAGATAGATAGATAGATAGATAGATAGATAGATAGATAGATAGATAATAAACAGGCTGAGATATATATATATATATATATATATATAGATAGATAGATAGATAGACACGAACAGACTGAGATAGATAGATAGATAGATAGATAGATAGATAGACAGACACGAACAGCATGATATAGATAGATAGACAGAATGATACGGAAAAATGTGGTAGATACGAACAGAATGAGATAGATAGATAATAAACAGGCTGAGATAGATAGATAGATAGATAGATAGATAGATAGATAGATAGATAGATAGAAACAGAATGAGATTCAAAGGTAATTAGAAAAAGAAGGGTAAGGAAAAGTAGAGAGGAAAATTATTAAAAACACGAACTTATGAACTTCTGCACGTATATATACACTCTCGTAGAGATGTACACACATACCCGCGCATATGTACGAGTACACACACACACACATACACGCGTACGCAAACACACGTACACAGTTTAAGAAGAAAAAAAAATCAGCCTAACACCAACGAAAAGCATTCTTTTTTTTAACTTATTCTAAAACACATATCCTCGTGACCTCAAAGAAATTGCAATGTATTGTCAGAGTTAAATCATTGATTCTTCTCGTAAAATCATTGGAAATGCATTCTTAAGGTAAAAACAGAGTGCGAAATGCATTTCTATGGCAAGACCACTTGCCATCTATTCCTATCTGCTATATTGCTGGAATCAGTTGACACACACCAAAATTACAATATATTATTAGAGTTTAAATACATCGGAAAAAAGAAAATGTGATTTTATCTTGTGCCAGGAGAATACGGGATAAGAATTCATGGCAACTGGCTTTACTTTTGAAAGGCATTCATTATTACTTCTTCTTATAATATATTCTCTCTACTTATACTCTACTTATATTTCCTTGCTTTTTTTCGCATCTATCTATCTATCTATCTATCTATCTATCTATCTATCTATCTATCTATCTATCTGTTGGTATCTATCTATCTATCTATCTATCTATCTATCTATCTATCTATCTATCTCATTCTGTTCGTATCTATCTATCTATCTATCTATCTATCTATCTATCTGTTGGTATCTATCTATCTATCTATCTATCTATCTATCTATCTATCTATCTATCTATCTATCTGTTGGTATCTATCTATCTATCTATCTATCTATCTATCTATCTATCTATCTATCTCATTCTGTTCGTATCTATCTATCTATCTATCTATCTATCTATCTATCTATCTATCTCATTCTGTTCGTATCTATCTATCTATCTATCTATCTATCTATCTGTTGGTATCTATCTATCTATCTATCTATCTATCTATCTATCTATCTATCTATCTATCTATCTCATTCTGTTCGTATCTATCTATCTATCTATCTATCTATCTATCTATCTATCTATCTATCTATCTATCTCATTCTGTTCGTATCTATCTATCTATCTATCTATCTATCTGTTGGTATCTATCTATCTATCTATCTATCTATCTATCTATCTATCTCATTCTGTTCGTATCTATCTATCTATCTATCTATCTATCTATCTATCTCATTATGTTCGTATTTATCTATCTATCTATCTATCTATCTATCTATCTATCTATCTATCTATCTATCTATCTATCTATCTATCTATCTCATTCTGTTCGTATCTATCTATCTATCTATCTATCTATCTATCTATCTATCTATCTCATTCTGTTCGTATCTATCTATCTATCTATCTATCTATCTATCTATCTATCTATCTATCTATCTATCTCAGTCTGTTCGTATCTATCTATCTATCTATCTATCTATCTATCTATCTATCTATCTATCTATCTATCTATCTCATTCTGTTCGTATCTATCTATCTATCTATCTATCTCATTCTGTTGGTATCTATCTATCTACCTATCTATCTATCTCATTCTGTTGGTATCTATCTATCTATCTATCTATCTATCTATCTATCTATCTATCTATCTATCTATCTATCTCATTCTGTTCGTATCTATCTATCTATCTATCTATCTATATATCTATCTATCACATTCATAATCACCATTAGACTCATCAAACTCTTTCCGAATCCTCTGCTCTGTCCTCGAATTGACTGCTAAACACACTGAAATGTTCGTATTGGAGCTTCCGGTACAACATGCCGTTTACAAATTTCTGGCGGAGTTAATTGTGTCATGGTGCTCTTTTTCTCAGAGACGGTGCGCAACTGACCCTACTATACAGTGCAGTTAACAAAATCAAAAGTAATCCAAAGTTATCAGAAGCAATGATAGCCATGCCATGTGTAGTAGGAGCAAATTTATTATTATTATTATTTGTAGTCGTAGTAGTAGAAGTTGTTGTTGTTGTCTCCTGATAGGAGCTTTCTTACTAAATCATTGCTAATGACTCCTATTGACAACAGGTGTGAAACATCAACTTTGTGACAAGTCAAATAATAATCATAATAATAAAAATTAACTGACAGGGAAATAAATGCCAACAGACCTGATATTATAAAAGATAAGAAATCCGGGAAGTCTATGCTTACTGAGAATAGCAGTAACATCTGAGAGAAACACTTCCATGAAAATTATCGAGAAATTGTCAAAATACAGGGACCTGGAGATTTCAGATTAACAGGATGTGGGAAATGAATACTCAGACTGTACCAATAATAGTCGGAGCACTGGGCCCCGTGAGAAAAGGAATGGACAATTTTACTAACAGTGTCCCAGGTAACATCTACATGGAATTTGCCCAAAATATCACCCTACTAGGAACATCCCATATACTAAGAAAAGTGGTATCAATTAAATGGCATAGTTTAGAAGGAGGAGAAGAAGAAGAAGAAGAAGAAGAAGAAGAAGAAGAAGAAGAAGAAGAAGAAGAAGAAGAAGAAGAAGAAGAAGAAGAAAGAAAGAAAGAAAGTAAAGGAGGAGGAGGCAAAGAAGAAGGAGGAAGGAAAGGAGGAGGCAAAGAAGAAGAAGAAGAAAGAAAAGGATGAGGAGGCAAAGAAGAAGAAGGAAGGAAAGGAGTAGGCAAAGAAGAAGAAGAAGAAGAAGAAGAAGAAGAAGAAGAAGAAGAAGAAGAAGAAGAAGAAGAAGAAGAAGAAAACCGTTTTTAAGTAACTCGGTCATAAGCAACAGTATTTAAATTTAAATGACGTCATTGAGACTTAAGCAAATAACAAAAGGAAAAGGAAGACAATGAACAAAACTAAATAAAAATTTATTTTTTAAATTATTTAATATTAAATATTGTATTATTATTATTATTATTTCCTTTGGTTTCTGGTGTATACTCATTTCCTTCCGGGTCCCAACAAGAGACCTAAGGTCAGAAATGGCATCATGACATTTTTGAACAAAGAAATCTCACATATAGATAAAGCCCTTCGTAAGGTGTGGGCTGTACTCGTGAGAACAATTTTTTTTCGTATTTCTTTAAGGCATGGACTACCACGATTTTTCTTCAATTAGTCTATTGGAATCATTTCCAATCAATCTGAGGGCTCCAACTACAAAAGGGATTGTTGATGTTCTCATGTATTATTATTATTATTATTGTAACATTACTGTAAACGAAAAGAGATTTTTTATATTGTAGTAAAAAATTCTACCAATTCTACTAGTTTAGTAACACTGAAAATGTCTTTATTTTTTCTGTTTATTTAACACATGCATTAAAAGATTTCAGCAACTTGAATACTAATTCCTGCGCAAAAGTTAAGCAACCTATGTACAGGTCAAAATCTCAACTTGCTTATAAGAACAATTGTCTATTTTCTGTGAATTGCGATCACTCGTGGGGACATATAACAAAGTGATTCCTATTTATCTAAAAAGTGATAGACATTTAGAAAAAAGAAAAAAAAACTCCACTACGATTGCCAGAGTGGCTTAAACAACAGAAAATAAATAAAAACAAAGCTAAAAGAAAACCTTATAATTCTGCTAATGCTACTAATTTACTTACATTGAAAAATTTTTTTTTTTAATTATTAGACCAAAGCATAAAAATATTGTTTCACGCTAAACGCAATCATCAGATCATGATTACGTTTAGTATGAAACAGTCTGTTGCCTCTATATATATTCATATATATATATATATATATATATATATATATATATATATATATATATATATATATACACATTATGAAATGGACAAAGTCCGACAATTATCTTAAAACATTTTTATGTTTAACATTTATAGATACAAATATATATTCTGTTTATAATAAATGTCATTTAATACTGTTTATTATAAACAGAGCAAAAGCTTAAATATTTGTATCTATAAAAAGAATGTTAAACATAAAAATGTCTTAATACATATATATATATATATATATATATATATATAGGGGGTAAAAAACCGTGTGTAATTAATCCAAGTGAATCCTATTAATAAAAAAATATTAAAACTGATACAAAAAAGAAAATTCAATACATTTATTACAGAGTATAGAAATGAATTACATAAAAATGAAACTCAATTCTACTTCATTTTTATGGCCATTTCCCTCCTCGGGATAAATTCCCTCGGGCTTGTCAATACTAAATCGTTTGATAAACTTTTAGTATTTACAAGCTCAGTGGAACTTTACCCGAGGAGCGAAATGGCCATAAATTGGGGTACAATTGAATTTCATTTTATATAATTCATATACATACATACATACATACATATATATATATATATATATATATATATATATATATATATATATATATATATATATGGAGAGAGAGAGAGAGAGAGAGAGAGAGAGAGAGAGAGAGAGGGGGAGACCCAACCGTATTTTTATAGATATTGCTGATAATGGTATTATTAGGCATTTCCTTACAAGGAAACTTTTGTCATTTATTGATCGGGTACTGCTGTCGATTGACATTTAAAAATATTTCAGTAGCTGTTATGGCTCTTTCCACTACCGAAGGTGGGTGGGATCCTTAGTGTCAAATTATTGACTTTGCCGTTCCATATGATACAAGAGTGGATACCAAAGAAACTGAAAAGTTAGAGAAATATACCAGGATCTTACTAGAGAGCTGAAGAGGCTATGAAACATGAATGTAGAACTAATTCCTATATTAATGTGTGCGCTTGGAGCACCACCAAGAAAACTGAAAAAGAGCTTGGAACGCCACCTACAAAACTGAAAAAGAGCCTGGAACACCACCTACAAAACTGAAAAAGAGCCTGGAACACCACCTACAAAACTGAAAAAGTGTTTTGAAAACCACGTAGATAATTGAAAAGGCGCTTGGAACACCAACGAAGAAAACTGAAAACTGAAAAATGTGTCTGAAACACCACCCTACAAAACTGAAACAGAGCTTGAAACACCAACGACAGCACAGAAGAGTCTTGGAACACCACCTAGAGAACTGAAAAGGGGTTTGGAATACCACCTAGAAAACTGAAAAAGCCTGGAATACCACCTTGAAAATTGAAAAGGCTCTTGAAACACCACCGAGAAAACTGAAAAGTGCTTGGTGCACCACCTAGAAAACTGAAAAAGCTCTTGGAGCACCACCTAGAATATGGAAGAGCATGTGGAAAATCACCTAGAAACCTGAATAATTGCTTAGGGAGAATTGGAAACGAAGAGGTTAGAGCTGCCGAAAACTGTCTTTATTTAGTCTACGAGGATTCTCGGAAAAGTTCTTGAGTTTTGAGGAATCTTGTACACACCATTTTGCAAGAACAGAATTCCCATTGATTACGTCAATTTGCGACATCAACAAAAGAGAATTTTGTTCAGGTGGAGATCCACTGAAAGTAACATCATCTATGAATCCATACGATTAATATATACGAACAAGTTATCCCAGTTTATCGCCTCTCCTTATGTTATGGTGAAAGAGACCTAGTCTATAGATAATAGACTCTCCCATCTATTATAAGTAGGAGTCAGTAGGAGTCGAATGGGGAAAGTGGTCAGCTACCACAACTCGATTACTCTGCGTACAAGTTCCTAACGTTTTGTACGTTGAACCTATTTAGGACCGAATTTAGTCCAAATACAGTTTCCACTAAGGAAATAACTCTCCAACACCTTACTAAATTAGTATCTTTGTTGATGTTTGCTACTCTGTCTCTCGACGATGTGAACTTTGATTTGTTGGAGTAGGATCTACAGATAAATATTGAATACTTTTCTTTGATTGTTTTAGCAGAGTAGAAAATTAACTTTCAGATGTTACTATTTTACGAATTAGCTTAAACACGCCGTCAAAAAAAAAGAAAAAAAAGAAAAAGAAATGGCGGCTCTATTTAAGTAATTTGACGATTGGATTAAACATGCGAAATATCAAAAAACTAAGTTAAAGTATTTTCTAGTTTATGTTTAATATCCTCTACGTTTTTAAAAATCATTTCACTCCCTTTTTTTTATCATTTGACTCATTTTCACTCTCTGTAAGACTGTAACCAGGATCACAGAGAGTTAAACTCTGAGAAAAGACTGAATATGGGGAGGATTGAGGAAAGGACTAAAGATGAACAGGGGTCAAGAAGATAGGAGATAGCGATTGATGCTGCATTTAAATTTTTGAAGATTGTAGTTATCAGGAAAGAAAATAAATGAATGATTGGATTTCTCTGTATCCTTGGAAACAGGAAATTATGAATTTATGTGTGCGTTTAAAACTCAGTAAATTTAAAAATAAGTTATTCTAATATTCGCTTGAAGATGAAACAGAACTAATGCTTTTAATTTAATTATATGATTAAATTTAAAGTTTTAACTTCCATTTTTGAAACATGGTTATCTGTGAAGCGAAAAAAATATTTCGTCATAAACGCAGCTAATCTACAATATACATATGTATATATATATGTATATATATATATATATATATAATATGTATATATATATATATATATATATGTGCAATTTTTTATATATATTATTTATATATTATATATGCGCGGTACTTATTGGAAAGCGCTCAATATCAGTGATAGAACTATATATATATATAGTTGGTTCTACATTCAACATCATCACTTGATAATACACCGGAGGTGTTGAAACAAAATGGCTATTTTTGTAGTGATTTTAAAACATATTTATGTTATAATTTTTAAATAAACAATTATATATATATATATATATATATATATATATATATATATATATATATATATATATATATATATATATATATATTCAGTATATTTTTCCTTACCGGCAGCATAACTCATGCACAATGCAACCATCAGCGGCTGATTGAAAACTGGGTGTTGCATAATGCAAATAGTGACAATTATACTGTACTGTAATGACAGTGGTACACTCCATTTATTTCCAGGAGTGGCAGTAATGAATTAATAATAATAATAATAATAATAATAATAATAATAATAATAATATATTATTCTGTGGATAAGAACAATTTGTCTTCTGCACAAAATTCTCCCGGGAAATTTTACTATATTGTCAACATGGAAGACAAAAAAACAAACTCTGAGTATAAAGAAAGTTACCATTAGCCAGAAAGAGGCTTTCGCAGGAGTGACTTTGGATTTAATGTAACTATGACAACAAAAACATTTCGCTTTCATTGTTCGAATTCCAGTCGAATCCATTACATTCACTTACGTGCTAATACTCTTGGGAAATAAATGAATCCTCTCCTTCTCACCCCACCCCAGCTATATGTAGAATAACAGGACAGATCGGGTTCTATAGCCATGGATGGCAACTGGTCTACCGCAGAAAGTAATGTTAACCTTCTACGGGAATGAAATCTGCATTGTCAGTTATGTATCGAAAGATACATGATCGCCTAAGTGTGTATCACGCATGACACATAACTGACTGACTGTTTTCTTGGTAAAGTTGGAAGACGAAAAGCGTCGGAAAAAAATAGGATTTTTCCAATTGTTATTTCTTATACCATATATATTATATATATATATATATATGTGTGTGTGTGTGTGTGTGTGTGTGTGTGTGTGTGTGTGTGTGTGTGTGTATGTATATCCAAGTACAGGGTTGGTATAGATATACATTCCGATAATCAAAAACACTATTTTTTAAATATTTTTAAAAGTGCTCAATACCGAGTAGAGAAAATTATATTTATTCAGAATTATAAAATATGCATGTGAGATCATCGCTATATTATAATTTTAAATAAATATATATACGTATATATATATATATATATATATATATATATATATATATATATATATATATATATATATGTATATATACACGCACACGCATACACACAATTACAACATCTCCGAATATAAATAAGTAGATTTTAAATAAAAATATACATTGAATATGGAGTTTCAAATATAAATATATTTATTAGCACCAGCATTAAATGTGCGATATTATATATATATATATATATATATATATATATATATGTACATATATATATATATGTGTGTGTGTGTATGCGTGTGTGTGTTAGTGTGCGTGTGTGTGTAAGCATGTGAGGTGTGTGTGCTTGTGTAAGTGTGCGTGTGCGGGTGTGTGTGATTGCGTGTGAGTTAATGTGCGTGTGTGTGTATGCGTGAGTGTGTGCGTCTGTGTGTGTACGTGAGCGTGTGCGTGTGCATGCGTGTGTGTTACGAGTGCGTGTGCATGTGTTTTAATGTGCGTGTGTGTGTATGCATGTGTGTCAGTGTGTGCTTCTGCGTGTGTGTGTACGTGTGCGTGTGTATGTGCGTTCGTGTGTGTGTGTGCGCGCATGTTTGTGCGTTTGTGTGTGTGTACGTCTGCGTGTGTGTGCGTGTGTGTGTGTACGTGTGTTTGTGCGTGTGTGGCGTGTGCTTGTGTGTTTTAGTGCGTGCGTGCGTGTGTGTGCGCGCGTGTGTGTGTACGTGTGTGTATGTGTATGTCTGCGTGTGTGTACGTCTGCGTGTGCGTGTGCGTGTCTATACAGGATGTATCCAAAATACTTTTACAAACCTTGTGGGCAGGTTCCTTAAACCAAAAAACTATAAAAGTTTGGATGACTTGGCTGCTTTCGGTATATATATATATATATATATATATATATATATATATATATATATATATATCATTTAATCACCAGTTGTTTACAATCGCGTGAAGAAGTACAAAGTATTGAAACATGAAAGCTTTTGTGTAGCGATTTCAACATGTTTTTATTATAATCTCTTACACAATATATATATATATATATATATATATATATATATATATATATATATATATATATATAATAAAGATGCTGAAACACTAATATTCCATGGTTATAATTGATTACATTGGAATCATAATCACGATCCAATTCATAAGATCTACAAATTCAAAAAGAAATCAGAATATATAACTCCGAGTAGAAAAATACAAAATTTTAATGAGAGTGTATGTGTGGGAGTGAGAAACAAGTGTGAGAGGGAAATGTATGAAAGCTCTAGAGAGAGGTGTAACAGAAGAAAGAAGAACAGGAAGGCCTAAAGGTAAAGGTGGGGATTAAAATTAAACAGAGAGAAGTTTTAAAGAGAGGAGTTAAATAACGGTTTAAATGAGTGAGATACAGATAAATATGAATTATTTTTCGATGCATAATTCGCTACCGATTCACTGACCTAAATCAAAATAAAAAAACAGACACCGGAAACGTGTGTATTTTATTATATTCTTATATTTATATTGACCAGTAATATTATATATATATATATATAGTTGTATATTTAGGCAGCAATCCTTCGTTTATGCATGTTTCATTAAAAAGACAGACAAGGTACTACGGTTGAGCTTTTTATTTAATTTTTCATCTGTTCGAAGTAGAGCTTTCTTTTTTGGACACAGATTGTTTAGAAACTGAAAAAATAATAAAATATCAAATTAACTATCTACTATAAAAACTCTAACCTTATTCTAAAAAATAACAATACACCAGCTAAGTCAAAATTACAACGAACGAACATTATCTATGAGTTCAAATGCCCCTTAAGGAACTGTGTTCCTGATCAAACCGGACTCACAAATAATTACATCGGTTACACCACTACATGCTTATCCAGACATCTTACGTTGCACCTATCTGATCACAGCTCCATTAGAACCCGTTTAAACACGCACAGACTTACCAGACCCCATTAGAAACATACTAGTACAAAACACAAATATATTAACTGCATCCATCTGCAAAAAAAGATTAAAAATAATGGAAGCTTTAATAATAAAAAAAAGAAAAAGCCAACTCTTAACAATATTAACTACGAACTAGGCCACAATACATATAACGCACACACAACTAAACTGAAAAAATAAAATCATCTTTGATAATGGCTAAAAATATAGCCGAATGCGCTCGGAGCTATAGAACATGTGGACACTTTCTGCACACACACACACACACTCTCTCTCTCTCTCTCTCTCTCTCTCTCTCTCTCTATCTATCTGTATATATATATATATATATATATATATATATAATATTTTTATTGTAAGCGATTATAATAAAATCATGTGGCAATCACTACACCAAGATTTCATGTCTCTATACTATGATTGTCTTTCTTCAGGCAATGGTAAGTAACTGGTGATTAAATGATTTTTAAGTAAATTTAAAAACAAAGTTTTACCTCTTTTCCAAAAGTTTATCTCTTTTCCGAAAGTTATATATATATATATATATATATATATATATATATATATATATATATATATATATATAGTTTTAAGGTGTGCTATATGTATCGGATAAAGTGCTCATTATCAGAGATAGTGCATATGTAAATATAAAAGTGAACATTGAAGTCAACACTCAATGGCGACATATATATATATATATATATATATATATATATATATATAGCAAGGTTCTTGATAAGATCCAGAGGCGGATATGCAACGTAATTGGCCCTGATCTGGCATCTCGTCTGCAGTCGCTCTCTCACAGACGTGCCATCGCCTCTCTCTGTCTTGTTTACAAATACTTTCACGGAAACTGCTCCGATGAGCTGCTCTCGCTGGTTCCCAGACTTCATGAATTTAAGCGTTCAGTTGAACGCTTAAATTCATGAAGTCTGGCATCTCGCTCTCACCCTTTCACTGACGAAACTGTTAAATGTAGCCGTCTCTTCTACTCCAATAGCTTCATGTCTCGCACTCCTCGCCTATGGAACTCCCCCCCGTTTTCTTGTTTCCCTGATAGCTATAATCTCCAACTATTCAGATGTAATGTCAATCGACGTCTCCAGATGCCTTGATCTATCCCCTATCCTTCTCTTCATCCTTTCCTCTATCACTCCTATTTGCTCTAGCTTCAACTCTCTGCAACCCCTTGCGTGCTAGTGGCTTCCCGCCTTGCTTGGGGTGAAACGCTTAATATATATATATATATATATATATATATATATATATATATATATATATATATATATATATAATGAAAAGAAAGAACAGTAAGATATATAATCCGGTGTTCTTATCGATATTTTTATTTTTACACAATAATGCTCAATGTAAATTTACAGAGCATTAATATTATAAATTAACTGATTTAAAATATGTTTTTTTTCGCTACACAGTAATAACCATGTTTCAAAAATGGAAGCTAAAAGCTTCGAATTTAATTTTGTTATTAAATTAAAAACATTAGTTCCATTTCCTCGTCAACTACAAAATTCGCTTGACGAGGAAATGGAACTAATGTCTTTAAGAAAATTAAATTCGAAGCTTCTAGCTTCTATTTTTGAAACATGGTTATTGCTGTGTAGCGAAAATAACATATTTTAAATCAGTTAATTTATAATATGTATATCACCGACTCTCCCGTCGAATTCGACGTATGAGGGTCAAGCAGATCAGTTCCTAGAAACTGAGATCCCGACGCCGACACATGAGATTTGATTATAGTGGTGAAGGTTTCATGCAGGACCATCCACACTTTTTGAAGGGACGAATACGGAGACCTGGTGCACTGAGTGCCACAAGGTCCACAAACGACCCTCCGCAGGTTTTGAATTCAGAGTTGTCCTCCTAGACCAGTTGCCATACAAGGCTATATATATATATATATATATATATATATATATATATATATATATATATATATATATGCGAAAGATTCTGAAATACAATCATGAAATTTATAATCAAATTGGGCGCATTATCTGTGAAGACATTTGTCCCGTCGGAAAGATTAATGGCACACTTTACAAGAGACATTTTAATCGATATTTATTATTAATAGATCAACCCTATCGACTTCCGATTCTGCCTTGTGCCATATTAATGTAAAGATCATTTTCTGTCAAGAATATATGTCAGGATCAAATTTTAAAACGAAAAAACATCGTCCATTGCTGCTCATGGTAATAGAAAATTTTATTTTAATCATTCAAAATGGAAAACACACACACACTCAAAACCCCCCACCCCCCAAAAAACACCAGCTCTCGTACGATCACCAAAGTTAAGCAACATCGAATTTAGTCAGTACCTAAATAGGTGACCGCTTGAGATAACCAGGTGCTGTAAGCATGGATGTCTGAGTGGTCTAAACGATAAAGCCGAGTTCTAATTCCGGTTGGGTTCGTTTTATTCACTTGCGCGCACAGAGCCTTAGAAAATGTATGAATCTACCTGTTCCGCCCCCCCCATCTATGAGTTAATTAGTAGGTTTTATATCAGCAAACTATTATTACCTAAAAAAATTCTTACAATCTAAAAATATTTTCCGGCTTTAAATAACCTGCAAAGGGTTGATAAGCCATAAAAAACGAATCAATCAATGAATCAATCAAATTGATTACCTACACAGGCATGTCTTTTAGATTTATTTACATTCCCTGGAATATAAATGTATAGAAACTAATGTGGCCACAAAATGAGGGAGGATGCTTATATATTTAATGTAATATAGAACTGATCCCCCACTTTATATCAGTTTTATGATTATTTGTTTGTTTATCGAATTAGAAGATATGAAT
>OZ038490.1:11844071-11849071 GCA_964036315.1 Acanthosepion esculentum | reverse complement strand
ATATATACTTATATATATATATATGTATATATATATTTATATCTTTATATTTATCCAGATGAAATGAGAAGAGAATAGAATATAAATTCCAACGTTCGTAACATTAATTTAAAACAGCGCTCATTACAAAAGTACAGCTGTATTTCTTTATTTTAATGACATCAACATTAAAAACAACGTTACATAAACATCTATGTAGTGATGACTCATATTTCTGTAATTATCCTAAAATAAATCATATATATATATATATATATATATATATATATATATATATATATATATATATATATATATAATGATATTATATTAAATATATTATTAGATTTATATAATGTTTGTTCTTCACCGTTAGAATAGCTCTGAAGGGCTGTGTTAACGTAGCAAACTGTATATTTATTATTATTAAAAATGTTCGCTCTGTTATTTTGCATCAATCTCTTTTTTTATTACGACCAGTATTCTATTTGCACTCATATTATATATATATATATATATATATATATATATATATATATATATATATATATATATATATATATATATGTATGTATGTATGTATACACACTCAAAAGGGAAACGATTATATAAAATAATAATAATTTTCCTGTCATAAAAGTAACGATTTAAATAATGTTATTGTATTTAAGGTACCGTTGAAATTATACTTCAACCTTTTTAAAGGTATCGTCTGCATTTGGTTTTTTAAATGTAATCTTTAACTGTGTACCAAAGCTAAGATTTTTTTTTTAATCTCCTGATAATTTAAATCGTTTAATTACATTTCGTGCAAATAATGAAAGCGAAATTTCATTTGAAGTAAAATGCTCGACATTATTTTCTAAACCAAGATGGACTAAACAGAAAAGCACAGGACGAAAAAGAAATAATACAAAAAAAAAATATTGCCGAGCCAAGTGTGTCGTTAAATTGTGAAAGAGAGAAAACTACATAGATAGGCGCGAAATTAATTAAAATATGGCTGGCTGAAAATGTTTGCACCTTGTTTAAATGCGTGAAGTGTCGGTGTTGGAGAATAGGATTTCGTTCGAAGGTTGATTTTTAAGGCTTGATATTTGGGCAACAGAATCTTACGATGTCTAATACGTCCACCGTTTGACCTGGTGTCGAAATACGTCTAAATGTCTCAGTGAAATAATGACAGCATAAATACATATTGATTAACGATTAATTAAAATAGTTTATGATAAATTCAAACATCAATCACTGTTTGTTTAATGTTTTATTATCTGTTAAAATTTTCAAGTAGAATGCTGTACATTCAATTGGTGTGTATATATATATATATATATATATATATATATATATATATATATATATATATATATATATATATATATATATATATATATATATATATATGCAGCAAGCTTTCATTAAGACATGTCTTATAATGACATTGTTTTATGTCCCAAGTACTCGGAATAAAATCAATATACATCAACACTCGTCCTTCAATAGCGACACCGAGTTTATCCGTGAATATAAAAATAAGTAGACAGAACATGTCTAAATTATCTAACGAGACATGTATCAATATATATATATATATATTATATATATATATAAAATTATCCTTTTCGAATAAATATGTCCCAAGCTTAGAACATCGACAAACAAATTTTTTTCCGAATATATATATATATATATATGTATATATATATATGAAAAATCCTATTGAAGAAATATATGGAGAAAGCCCATATTTTCTTTAATTGAACGTTTTCATATATATATAAAAATATATATATATATATATAAATGTGTATAAATATATATATATATATATATATATATATATATATATATATATATATATATATATTTATATATATATATAGGGAGTGAGAGAGAGAGAGAGAGAGAGAGTGAGTAGGTCCTAGTAATGTAAAAATATTAAATATTGAAATATTAAAAATTTCCCCACATGAAGTGAAAAGATTTTTTTGATTATTCATATATATGTATATATATATATATATATATATGTAAATTATTAAATCGCATGAGAAATTGTATAAAAAGCTAAATAAAAGCACCTTGTCTGTCGTATTCAATGATATGTGCATGAAAGAAAGATTGCTGCCTACATACACAAATTTAAAATATATATATATATATATATATATATATATATATATGCATACATATATAGATATATATGTCTGTATGTATATATGTATTCAGGTTTGATGCAAAGGTCTCGTGCGCCCTGAAACTCTAATACACCACCTCTGAATTTATCATACGCCCCACCCATTGTAGTACATCTTAATTTTCATAAGGTAGTATTCATATAAAATACAAATTTGATTGTAACCTAATTATATACAATAATGGATCATATGCAATATAGGTGAAGAATACAACTAGAAAATTTGAAAATAAATACAATGTATCTAAATACAAATTAGAGACCTGTCAGAATACATCATTCCAAGTTAAATAAACCAACAATGTTTTACAGTAATTATTAACATCAACTTCAGATTTCTCTTGTTAAAATGTTGTAGAATTTAATATTTCAACATTATGGATAAAAAAAATAGTGAATTTCATATCGCGTCTTTTTCGAAACTTAGTATGAGAAAACAACTTCGAGGATTTGAACAAAAAAGAGCCCAGAATGACGGCAAAATCAGTGAAAATATTTCGTCCATTAACCGTCAGTTGGGCTAAGCTTTATTTGTAACGTATTTAAATGTAGTCAGAAAAAAACAAATGTTGATAAGATAGCGAGGGTCAGAAAGTATTTCCTTGGGCCCCGAATCAAGCTTGCCGTCCTCCATAGTTGAAACCATTTTTTTTTCTTTTTGCGGGAAGATTTTGAATATGACTAGATAGATGTCTAAATAGATAGAGAGAAAGTGTGTAGCGATGGAAGTGAGCCCCCTCACACGCACATACACACACACACACACACACACACACATATATATATATATATATATATATATATATATATATATATATATATATATATATATATAGATATATAGATATATAGATATATATAGAGAGAGATAGGAAAGGATAATTCACGCTGATGCTAAATTTTTACACGAGGTTAATTTTCGATCCCACACACGTGGTCACCCACACACACATATTAAGGAACACATCAATATTTAGCTATCTTTATTTATATATACATATATATATCGGCGTATACACATACATACATACATACATACATACATATATATATATATATATATATATATATATATATATATATATATATATATATATATATATATATGTAAAAGGTTGTGTGTGTGTGTGTGTGCATACATATATATATATGTATATATACAAGTGTGTGGGTATATATATATATATATATATATACAAGTGTGTGTGTATATATGCACACACATATATATATAATATATATATACATATATAAAGATATATATATATGTATATATATATATCACTAAAATATAAATTGAAGTATAATATATATATATATATATAATATATATATATATATATATGTAATATATATATACATATATATATATATATATATATATATATATATATATATATATATATATATATATGTATGTATATATATTATCAGTAGTCAAGCATTTTATACCGAGATATAATCTCAGCTCTGGCACCTACGATACTTCATTTACATCTAAAATAGAAAGCATTGTCGCCTCCTCGATAGAAGTTCCTCAAGATGGGAATAATTTCAGACTCTATTTATCACCATGATTCAAATGGAAGGCACCATGTTACTGTAAATATAACACTATACATTCTCAGTGGAATATTCTGGAAGGGTTTCAGTCCTAACGAATAGTCGATCCGTTGCAACTGAAAACCAGCGAAGGATTCTTTTTAAAAGCTCGACACAAATGTTAAACTGACATATAAGTTTAGTAAATTTAGAAACGATTCAATAAGAAATACGAAATGATATTCGTTTAATGGCGAAAATGCTTTTTATTTAATTACGAAATCCCAAGACAGGATTTTGTTTTGTTTTAAAAAATAAAGAAAATTAATAATTAAAAAACCTAAATAATTGCAATTAATCATGAATTAAACTAAAAAAAACAAAAAAACATTTTGCTTATCGTCTGATAGAAATAAAATGTCTTCCGTTTCTCTCATATTTTATTTTAATTAGGCGGAGAAAACTTAAATTCTGATGCTTAAAATCTACAACACAAATGCATTTATCAGTTTTTATATGACTCGCCGTCAGAGGATGAATTTTGCTCTGAAATTTCACTGTATAATATTCAATTTTTGGAATTAATAATAACCACCATTTTAGAAAAAATAAATATTGATTGTATAAAAAATATGCTTTTTCAGCTTTAGAGTTGAGGAAATTTTGATGAACCTACACACACACACACACACACACACACACACACACATATATATATATGTATTAAGAATCAAATGCATTTAACTCATATGGGGAATATTGTATTTCGGCAGACGACAAATGTGGTCGTCTGTCTTTTCAATCCCGTTATGGAATGAAGTTCATGAGATAGTGGAATGTAGAATGTTAATTATGTTGGATTATATCAACGGATGTTTTACCTTTATATATATATATATATATATATATATATTTATATAGGGTGACCCCAAAAAACGGGAACAATCGAATAAAACCAAGAGTGATGGAAGAAAAATATTTCATTCATAGTAATTGAAACCTTAAAACATGCCATTTAAGAAACAATGATGGAATTTTCATTTTTAAAAAATTACGTCCTGTAGATGGCGTCTTCCTTTACGAATGCATTCTTGAAATCTGCTGTTGAGATTCCTCATTGACTGCTGCAACATCTCAGCTGTGATACTGTGAATTTCACTCTCGTTACTAAAATGGCGAAATGTTTACTTGCTCAAGATCACTGTCTGGCAGTGTTGCCACTTGCTCATGTCTAGCAATACGCACTTCAAAAATTCCCGTTTTCTTGGCTCACCCTATATAT
>OZ038490.1:11836571-11839071 GCA_964036315.1 Acanthosepion esculentum | reverse complement strand
TCACAGTGAATATGGCGTCAGAAACTTTCACAGCGCGATTAAGAAAACAAAGACGATCTATTCGTATTTATTTAGAAAAATTATATAATTTGCAATAATCACTCAAGAAAAATAAAAATGGATCAAATCATTTGCAGATTAAGCTAATTAAGATAGCAATCATAAAACTTTCAAATAATTACAACGATTATTAATTAGGAAAAACTTGTACAAAAATGCGAATATGTTGAAAAGCAAAGAGGAAAACATCAGAGGTTCACATATATTTAAATTTAATGATATTTTCATGGTTTCCCTGATATACTGTCAATTAACAAAAGAACACCTCTTCAGTAATGTTCGACCCCCAACATAAACACCTTTATTTGTGGCCTTGTGCCAGAAAAAGTCAATTTTTTGACGTTTTTAAGATTATTATCATTAATAATTAATACAGTTTTATTTCTCCCGCTGAATTCTTTTTAGCTATTTTATTCAATGACTGGCAAGGAAAAACATTCAAAATGGAAATACACCGGAGATCAGGTGACAGCAAGTCTCCTCAATAATTCACCATTTTCTGTCGTATGAGAACTATTTTTGTTAATTCAATTCTGAATTATTATTATTATTATTATTATTATTATTATTATTATTATTATTATTATTAGCAGCAGTAGTAGTAGTAGTTTGGTTCTATTTAAAAAAACAGAACCATATTTACAAAATTTTGTAGCTCTGCATTTTCTTGTTTATGTTCAGTACTTCCTGAATATGGTCGTCTCGAAGTGAGGTTATGGTTATCGAGCTAGTCGTCCATTCCTATTAAGTAGCGAGTTCAGTGAGGGCTCTATAACACTGGCCTTGTATCCAAATAACCTAGCTTAGTAAGCACCTATATTCTATTCCTCATCGGATAATTATAAGTTCTACGTCATCGGAGGTGGCCACTACAGAGATGGGCAACTCACACATCTATAATGTACTTGAGACTTCATTAGGCTTAAAATGTCATCCACACAACATAGACAAACAAAATAAAAAGTTGATGAAATTTTTTATTTATTTTTAATATTCTTGCTTTTTTTTTCGTTCGGTGAGAGTAAATGAAAAAATGTAAGAATATTTGAAAAACCCAATAAAAATTTCATCAAATTTTCCTTGTTTGTCATATTCAACAAAACATATTTGAAAAAAAAGTTGCTGCCCAAATATATATATATATACATATATATATGTGTGTGTGTGTGTGTGTGTGTGTGTGTGTGTGTGTGTGTGTGTGTGTGTGTGTGTAAAATAGATAGGTTAGTTTCTCGAAAGAAAGGAGACCAATATAATCTGTACGGTAAACAATTATTAAATATTAATTATTAAACAAGTGACAGAAATGAATCACGGAAAGAAAGGTTTTAAGTCCGGAATTTTCGGACACGCCTGTGTCCTTTATCAATGGACTGAGTAATAAACAGAGAAATGGGAATTACTCACTGAAAATTACTGACATGATTTTATACCGATCCAAAATTTAAATTTAAATTCATTTTTATAAGAAGTTTCGCACAGGGAGTATTAAGCAGGGATCGAGTCTTTGGTAATAATATGATCTTCGCCAGAATTTACAACTCAAACAAAAAACATCGGTGTGTAATCCTATTTCTTTGTTTTTTTTCTCGCTTTATCGTACTGATTAAATTGGTACCCTCTCGTTTGTCCTCGTTTTATTAACCAACCTATCCATTTTACATTATATATATATATATATATATATATATATATATATATATATATATATATATATATATATATATATATATATATATATGCGTATTTCATTAAAAACGACTGACAAGGTGCTTTTATTTAGCTTTTTATATTATTTCTCGTGCGATCTAATAATATTTTTCTTTTCAGATGATAAATTATATAAAAACTGTCCGAATGTTCTTTTTATCCGAGCGCTTTCGGCTATACATTTAGCCATTTTCAAGGATTATATTTCAACTGTTAGAATTAGAAATAGTTGATTAATAACGGATTTCCTAATCAATTGTTGGATTTCCACCTTAGGCGTTTCTTGTCTAAGGTAACTAATAGCAACGGCGAGAATAGAAACATAAGCAATAATATTAATATTTTTTATAAAAATCAGTGAACGAAAATTATAAAGAGAATGAATGCAGAATTAATAATATTAGAAAAAAAAAATGCATAACACCAGTTGACAACAGCAAAAAAATTAGATTAATTATTTATTATAAAAAAATTAAAACTTCTAACCTTATAGTTAAAAATAATAATTCACCTCCTAGAACAAAATTAAATAGAGCAAATATTATTTACGAATTCAAATGCCCATTAAGGAATTGTATTCCTCAAGAATCAACTTTCGCTAATAATTATATAGGCCACACTACAAATTGTTTAACACGCAGACTGACTCTACACCTTTCTGACCATAGCTCAATTAGATCTCATTTAAATATTCATGGAGACCTACCGGACACTATTCGGAACATACTTG
>OZ038490.1:11799071-11834071 GCA_964036315.1 Acanthosepion esculentum | reverse complement strand
TTCCCGTACTAAAAAAGCATGACTTGTACTCATCGTAGGTTCTCAATATAATCTGACGAAGGCAAACATACGGTCGAAATAGTGTTAAACATTGTTAAAGCCTGTCGTTTCTTAACTACATGGAGATGGAAAATTCACTCTTATTTAAGGATAATATTTTGATTTTGCAGTAATTTACCCTGTTGGACGAAGCCATCCTTGGAGCAGCCTATTTCATTTTCAATTTCTTTCCTTTTGTTGTGAGGAAGAATATTTCCCCACTAGGCTGGATTCGGCCGTCGGACGAAAGACATAAAATTACTCACTATTTACATTATTCGAACTATTGTCCATCTTTGTTACCATATTTATCACAACGTTTCAGCCGTTGTACACTCCAGGTCGAATTGAACCCTATATTTCGCTCCCAGGGATAGACTGTTCTAGTTCCACGTACCATGTCTAATGGATGTCAGTTATCAGTTATCTCCTGTTAATTCCTCTCTCCAAGATCTCCATTGCCATAACTAGATATTGAATTCACAACTCTTTGGGACCTGTCACTAGATCTAGCCAACGCCTTTATCCACTGTGACACGTGTCCTTAACGAAGGAGAGGAGTTAACAAGTGATAACTGATAATTAGCCATTAGACATGGCACATGGAACTAGTACAGTCTACCCAAGCGAGTTCCAAAGGTTCAGCTCGACATTCCAACCACCTGAAGAAGGCCGGGCTGTACATCGGCCGAAACGTAGTCCGAATAATGTATATAGTGTACATAATACCTCATCTCAGAAATATAGACAGATACTGAAAGGCCGAAACGTTGTAATAAATATGGCGACAAAGATGAGGACAATGGTCCGAATAATGTAAATAGTGTACATAATACCTCATCCCAGAAATATAAACAGATACTGAAAGGCCGAAACGTTGTAATAAATATGGTGACAAAGATGATGACAATGGTCCGAATAATGTAAATAGTGTACATAATACCTCATCCCA
Organism: Acanthosepion esculentum; assembly: GCA_964036315.1. NCBI lineage: Eukaryota > Metazoa > Mollusca > Cephalopoda > Sepiida > Sepiidae > Acanthosepion > Acanthosepion esculentum. Next base: position 11,833,080 of record OZ038490.1, on the reverse strand, counting down.
GAAATATAAACAGATACTGAAAGGCCGAAACGTTGTAATAAATATGGCGACAAAGATGAGGACAATAGTCCGAATAATGTAAATAGTGTACATAATATCTCATCTCAGAAATATAGACAGATACTGAAAGGCCGAAACGTTGTAATAAATATGGCGACAAAGATGAGGACAATAGTCCGAATAATGTAAATAGGAGTATCAGGAGGAGCTGCAGTCTTTCACAGCTAAACATTCTCTTCCAATGTTTCTATTCTACATTATGTTTCCCTTTACCAAAAGGTAATAAACTTGTTGTTAAACCAATTTCGTTTCTTTTTTTTACTGATGTTTTGATACCTCAGTTACAACACCCTCCTATGGAAAGTTTGTTATAACTGATCCAGACACCGATTCCTTTGAAGTGCTTGGTATTTGCTATATCCACATCCTGAATTTTTATAATTTACTCAGTGTATGTGTCTTCACTGATTTTATTTCAATTCTAATCTCTATCTGGAAAGTTTAATCGTGAGTCCTATTTCAGGGGTTGATACTGATTTTCGGTTCAAGATGATTCTTATCGCAACTATGAATACCTATGCCATCAGCATGGCCTCTCCTCATCATCAGTTTACTGGTCTTGCAAGGGAAATCAGGGTCTTTGTTTTCTATAAGTAAATTTGTTTGGGATGGGATATGGAATATTTAAAAAGTCAGGGCCCATCTCGTCACATCTGCGCAGGGCATAGTCTAGGAAAAGATTAAATAAACTGAGGTTCTCATTTCCTCTGTGGCATACTCCTGATGAGAAATGTTTCCGTATTGAGGTCCTCGCCAGACATGTAAGCTTTTGTGGAGTAATAAACTTTCTCTATTAGATCGATGTATTCAGTGGATTCGGAACTCGTATAGAGCGCGCAGCAAAATCAGGCCAGAGATAGGACAAGAACAGTGCAGGTTCGTTAAAGACACCGGAACAAAGAACGCGGTATTCATGCTCAGGATGTTATCATCAGAAAGAGCGATACACATGCAGAAGGACGTGTACCTATGTTTTATAGACTATGAAAAGGCCTTCGACAAAGTATGCCACAAGGATCTGCTGGTACTGCTCGGCAAACGTGATATATTTGGGAAAGATATTAGAATAATCAAGAACCTATACGCCCTGCATAGAAAATGAGTTCAGCAGATATATAATAATAGAAAGAGGCGTAAGGCAAGGACGTGTCTTCTCACCGGACTTATTCAACCTATACAGCGAGGCAGTTCTGAGAGAATTGAAGATCCTACGGGGATTCATCATTGGCGGCCACAATCTTACCAACATCAGAAACGCAGATGACACACTGCTGATAGCAGACACGAAAAAGAAATTACAAAACCTCCTACAGAAAGTAGCGATTGAAAGAGAGAAGAAGGGACTAGGCACAAACTACAAGAAGACAGAATGGATGGTCATCAATAAAATGATGAGCTCCAAATGTGATTTGCAGGTCGGGGACATTAAAATCAAGCAGGCGCGGAAATTTAAATATCAGTGAAATGTTTTTGACAGAGGACAGTAAGTGCGACGCTTAGATCCGAAGACGTATGGGGATGGCCAAAGACGCATTCCAAAAGCTAGGCTGAGTATTACGAGAGAGGAGCATTTCTTTGTTAACAAAGAAAAGAGTACTGAACTGCTACGTGATATCTGTCCTCATTTACGGCAGCGAATGTTGGACAGTCTCCTCAAAGATGAAGAAGAGACTCGAGGAGGCGGAGTTATGGTTCTACAGAAGGATCCTGATATCATGGATCGTGCGTGTGATCAACGATGAGGCTTTGGAGAGGACGCAAACAAGGAGGAGGCTTATACTTAACATCAGGAAGAGGCAGCTGAAATTTCTGGGACACATAAAATAGAAAGGAGGGTCTGGAGAATGTGATACTCACTGGTCGAATAGAGGGAAAGAGAGACAATGGAAAACAACGCCTGACATACCTAGCGGGCTTAAGCAAGTGAATGACATAACGTGTTCAGGAGGAGGTTGCAGATCAATGAAACTTATTAAGAGCTACAAGGGATAGGAAGAAGAGGAGAGCCATGATCGCCTACATCCTTAACGGACACGTCACATAAAGGTCGAATAGAGGGAAAGAGAGACAAGGGAAATCAACGCATGACATACCTAGCGGGCTTAAGCAAGTGAATGACATAACGTGGTCTGGAGGAGGTAGCAGAGCGAGGAAACTTTATTGAGTGCTACAAGGGATAGGAAGAAGGGGAGAGCCATGATCGCCTATATCCTTAACGGACACGTCACATAAAGGTCGATGAGAGTGAAAGAGAGACAAGGGAAAGCAACGCATGACATACCTAGCGGTTTTAAGCGAGTGAATGACAGAAAGTGTTCGGGAGGAGGTGGCAGAGCGAGGAAACTGATTGAGACCTACAAGGGATAGGAAGAAGGGGAGAGCCATGATCGCCTACATCCTGAACGGCACGTCACATAAAAGTCGAATAGAGGGAAGAGAGACAAGAGAAATCAACGCATGACATACCTAACGAGATTAAGGTAGTGGATGACAGAACGTTGTCTGCGGGAGGTAGCAGAGGGACGAAACTTATTGAGTGCTACAAGGGATAGGAGGAAGAGGTGAACCATGATCGCCTACGTCCTGAAGGGACACGGCACATGAAAAGAAGTCGGTTTCTAATGGTTGAGAAGGGGAAGACTCTATTGATGTGGTCGTGTGCTGCTTGGAATACTAGGCATACAATTTCCTACTAGAGATGCAACCTAAATGAGATACAATGGCTTTTGGCCTGCATATTTGTTTGCACCTTTCGATATCACGCACAGAGTATCACGTAGCAACAGGTAACGTTGTCGCCTTGAGATGACGTATGCTACTGATTTCTGTTAGCATTTTTTGGATCCCTATATACTAGTGAGACAACCAAAATGAGCTGACTCATTTTATAGTTCGCCAATAGCAGTTTAAGCAATCAGATGACTTAAAATATTCAATCCGACGTGTATAAAGGCGGCCATTTTGTTTTTTCTCCGAATATCTACTGCCGACCTCTGATATCGATGACCAGAATAACTACTGAACTACGCTCGGCTACTTTCTCCGAATATTTACTGCCAACCTCTGATATGGAAGACCTTAAGAATTACTGAACAGCTGCTACTAGATATTGGTGTTGTTCCATTGAACACATTACGTACGGCACTTGATTTTACATTCAGATTACTGTGAACATGTATAACAATTTCTACCTTGACATCCTCATATTTACTTAATTCCTCGAACGTTTTCTATGATGGGATTGCAACATCTGTCAGGCGACATGTATTTTCAACCTGATTTGCCATATTTATGTATGGTCGATTTGGCTGGACTTCATTACCAGTCTGAACTTTGAGATTCCACAGGATAATAACCTTATATTTTTTACAGCGGTTGTCATTGCGAGGGAGGTTGAATGTGCGACTTATTGTCCAATGTGTCTACTAAGTAACCCTATTAAATCATTGCAAGTATTCTGTTGGCGACAGTCGGCTACACCCATATATTTTGCAATCAATTGTATCGGGGTGTTCTCCACATACGTGGCAAGACGAGTTGCAGTTAAGTTTTAGGATATTCCTTTGGTTGTCCCTGGTTGGAAAGGAACTGACCCTAGGCAGCAGTTATGAACCTCTCAGTTTCTGGTTTATTATTATTATTATTATTACTACATATTTACATGTTCACAACAACTTCAAAGATTTCTAGGACCTTTCTCAGTCTCCTCACATATACCATCAATATTATTATTTGCCCGAATTGAGTTTTCACGCCACTCATATCCAGCAGCCGAGGTCAAGTGATAGCAAGTCTCCAGCACTTTCCTTAATATTTTATTTTTCGATAACGCTGTTGTTTGTTTCTGACCCGCGTCTTCCCCTTATTTGCAAATACTTCAGCATTCTTCAGAGGCTCTTTGTGACCGTTCCTAACGCTCCGATAACGCCGCTATCTTGTTCCAGAAGATTCTATTATTATACAAAGGAAAATTATTATTATTATTATTATTATTATTATTATTGTGATTGTGTCGGACATTGGCGTAGTCAATGGGGACCCTATTCTTGAGGCCTGGTGTCAACAAGACTCCTTAAAAGTCAAGAACGTTTCAGAGAATCCTCACAGAGTAAATGATGGCAGTTTTCTGGAGCTCTACAATCTTATTCTCAATTCCAAATTTCCCTACACGCTCCTTCAATCTGCCCGCTGGTGTTTTGGAGGCTTTAAAATTTACAAGCAATTTCCTCTCTACCTCGAGGGGCCCCCGGAACTTATACAGGGCGAGGGTTACTCCTCTTCATCGCTTGTTATGATATATTTAAGGGACGGTTGAATTGGAAAAGGTTCTGATAGACTCATTAATGGAATCACTAGTAGCCCATGCCTTAAAGAAATACAAAAGTAGAGCTCACACCCTACGAAGGGCTTTGTCTGTAAAAAATGTGTGTAGTCTTCAGTTGCTTTATTTATTTTAATTTTCATTGACAGTATTATAATGCCATTTCTGATCTTAGGTCTCTGCTTGGGACCCGGAAGGAAATGAGTATAAAACAAAAATCAAATAATATAAGATTGTTTGTTTGAAGATCTTCAAAAAGCCATGAAAATACTACGTAGTGCGGAGTTAAAAGCTGAAACGGAAGGAATACAATATCCCCAAATGAAGGAGAAGGAAGTACTACAGGCGTATGCGTCTGATACTAAATACCGAACTGAACTGAAAAAACAGAATATCAGCCATAAACACTTTGGCTGTCTCTGTGATGCAATACAGCTTTAACATCCTTAACTGGACAATAGCTGACATGGACGCCAAAACAAGAAAGCTTCTCACTTGCTACCGCATGCATCATCCCAAAGTTGATGTTGATCGCCTGTATGTGCCCAGATCCGAAGGAGGCAGTGGATTAGTTCAACTAGCACTGTCCTACAAACTACAACAATTGGGCTTCAAAGATACCTTGAAACTACAGAAAACTGGATGATGATGTCAAAGAACATGAAAGTAGTAAGCGTCTTTATTCCGTAATAAAAGAAGCCAATAAGTTCAAAATGGAGTTTCAAATGGATTCAGTAATACAAGTAAAGTGCAATACACCGACTGAAGCTGCAAAATACATAAAAAAGAAAGCAAAAACAAATGCAACCGACCAGATACAGAAACGATGGCAAGATAAACCGATTCATGGCCAATACTCTGCCCGTACCAAACAAGCTGATGTAGACAAACCCTGTACCCACTTGTGGCTACGTAGTGCGGGGTTAAATGCTGAAACGGAAGGTTTTATTCTTGCTGCACAGGATCAGTGCTTGTTAGCTAGAAATTATCAAACACACATACTAAAATACTCTGTTAGCCCAAAATGCAGGTTCTGTGATAATTACCGAGAAAAAAATCGATCATCTTGTATCAGGTTGCACGGTATTGGCACCCACTGAATATAAAATCCGGCATGACAGAGTTGGCCAAAATCTGCATTGGAAAATCTGCAACTTCTACGGAATGTAAACTGAAAGAAATTGGTATGAACACCACCCAGACCCGGTTACGGAGATTGGACCTGTAACAATGATGGGACTACACAATACACACAGACAGAACAATCAAAGCTAATCGCCGAGACATCGTGGTCAGAGATAACAAAAACAGAACGCACCTTCTTATTATTATGGCAGTCCCTGAAAACTGTAATGTATCTTTGAAGATCTTCAAAAAACTATCTAAATACAAAAACCCTGAAACTGAAATCTAAAAATTGTGGGACATAAGAACATTAATAATTCCAGTTGTAATTGGGTGCACTCGGATTGATTGGAAAAGATTCCAATAGACTCATTGAAAGGATCCCTGGTAGACCATGCCTTAAAGAAATACAAAAAGTTGTACTCCCAAGTACAGCACACACTTTACGAAGTGCATTATCTTTGTAAAATGTGTGTAATTTTACGGTATTTTTTTTTCAAAAAATGATGGAAAATGTCATGTTGCCATTTCTGACCTTAAGTCTCTGATTGGTATTTGAAAGGAAATGTGTATACAACAGAAATCAAAGGAAATAATAATAATGATAATGACGGCGTGGAACAAAGCCTCTCAAGCAAATCCTATCGCTGTCACATAATCAAGGATGGGACTAAGCGAAATGCAGGGCCTGTGGAAAATATGATGAAACCGTCGGCCAATAATAAAACTATCGGTCGATAATAATCTCAGGATGTCCGGAACCAACCAGACACAGTTACCGAAAATAACGATGTAACTATCCACTGCGACATGCCAATTCAAACTGACAGGGAAATAAGAGACAACAGACCTGATATTATCATATGAGACAAGAAATTCAGGAAGTGTATGCTTATTGACATAGCAGTACCATTTGAGAGAAACACCTCCATGAAAATTATCGCGGAATTGTTAAAATACAGGGACATGGAGATCGAGATTAACAGGATGTGGGGAATGAAGACTGGGACTGTACCAATAGTAATAGGAGCACTGGGCCTCGTGAGAAAAGGAATGGACAATTTTACTAACAGTGTCCCAGGAAACATCAACATAAAAGTTGCCCAGAAGATCGCCCTACTAGAAACATCCCTTATACAAAGAAAAGTGCCATCAATTAAATGAAAATTCTCCTATACGGTCTAAGGACAATAGCTTGGAGCCGGGTCTACAGGATACAAAGCAGGAAACATAATATACACAAATAATAACAACAATAATAATAATAATGATAATAATAATAACAAGGGCTTAAGGACCAGAGTTTGGACCCGGATCTACAGGATAAAAAGCAAGAAACATAACATACACAAATAATAATGATAAAATAATAATAATAATAAGGGCTTAAGGAACATAGTTTGGACCCGGCTCTACACGATACAAAGCAGGAAACAAAAGATACACTAATAATAATAATAATAATAATAATAATAAAATAATAATAATAATAATAATAATAAGGACTTAAAGACCATAGTTTGGACCCGGCTCTACAGGATACAAAGCAGGAAACATAACATACACAAATAATAATAATAATAATAATAATAATAATAATAATGGCTTAAGGACCATAGTTTGGACCCGGCTCTACAGGATACAAAGCAGGAAACATAACATACACAAATAATAATAATAATAATAATAATAATAATAATAATAATAAGGGCTTAAGGACCATAGTTTGGACCCGGCTCTACACGATACAAAGCAGGAAACATAACATACACAATTAATAATATTAATAATAATAATAATGGCTTAAGGACCATAGTTTGGACCCTGCTCTACACGATACAAAGCAGGAAACATAAGATACACAAATAATAATAATAATAATAATAATAATAATAATAATAATAATAATAATAATAAGGGCTTAAGGACTATAGTTTGGACCAGGCACTACAGGATAGAAAGCAGGAAACATAAGATATACAAATAATAATAATAATAATAATAATAGTAATAATAATAATAATAATAATAATAAGAAGAAGAAGAAGAAGAAGAAGAAGAATAGAACTTTATGAAATTAGCTGATTTTACTAAAGTTTTCTTATTAATTAAATCTGCATAAAAGTTTTTTGAATAATTTGATTCTCTGATTGTAGTAGTAGTGCTAGCAGCTTTAGCAGCAACGGCTATGGTAGCAGTAGTAATAGTCGGAGCATTGTTATTTCGATATCAAGAACGAAGCGCTAAACTTGACATCTTCATTTGTGTCTTACTTATCCGAATTAGACTCAATTTCAATGCAGTGAAGTTAAAATTACTTGTTTCTTGTTTCCACTTTATTTAATTTACATAGGTAGATAGTTCTTTTTTCGCTGTCCATGTCTAGGGTTTTTTAAAAATCATTTCACCCCCATCAAGGCGAGAATGCCACTAGTACGCAGGAAGTTGCCGGAAGTGAACGTGAACTAGCAGACTAAGAATAGGGTGGATGGAGGAAAGGACAAAAGATGAAGGGGTTTCAAGAAGATAGAACATGGCGATTGACGTTTCATTTAAATTTTTGAAGATTGTAGTTATCAGGGAAACAAGTAAACGGGAGTTCCAAAGGTGGGAAGTGCGAGAAAACAACTACAGTGCTGTTCGATAAAAGCGACTCACCTTATCCTTTGAATTTAGCTCAACTTTCGTTTCATCGGAGAAGAGAACATTCTTCCAGTCTTCTACAGTGAAATTTTTGTAATAGTGAGCCCATTCAAGTCTCTTGGCTTTGTTGGCTTTGCTTATTAGCGGCTTAAACCTTCGTGTACAAGATTTGTAGCCTTGTTCTAACAGCCAACGACGGACTGTTGAAGAGGCAAGACTAACACCTTGCTATTCGCTTAGACTGGCTGCAATTTCTTGGCTAGTTATAGTCCTATTCTTCGCAACTTCTCTCTTGATTACCCTGCCAGTTCTATCATCAATCTTTTTCTTTTGTCCCCTTGTTTCCTCCATTGGAGCAGGAGTGGCATCATTATGTGCCCTAAGCCCTCGAGAGACAGTTGATTGCGAGGTTATAGTAATTTCTGCAATTTCTCTCGTACACGTGCCTGCTTTTGAGAGGGCAATAATAGATGCCTTAAGTAATTCTGATGCGTGTTCATCTGGTTAGTGACTTGAGTGGCTATTTCAAGCTGTTTTTATACAGTATGAGGCTTTCTGGAATATTCTGGAATATTCTAGATTTAATTTAAGCTGTTCTAGAATTCTCTAGAATATTGTTCTGAGTGTATTGTAAAATAGTTTTTAATATTTTGTCAAAAGCTCTTTAAATTTACCAGTTTAATCATTAGAATGCGATATCTGAGTCACTTTTTTTGTACAGAGTTTTGTCCTGAATCTCATTTATATCCAAATTTATAATTAACAATAGAATACCTTAGGGTGAATCAACTTTTTTTCAAAGGTGGTCGGGAAGGGGTCTTTATATTAGTAAGACTCAAAATTATTTTAACCCCAAAAGCAATAGACAAAAAATATTTTTAGTAAAAAAAATCAGGCGAGTCACTTTTATCGAACAGCACTGTATTTGAATAGAAGTGGTTGTTGCATTTAGCTATTTCAACAGTAAAACGGTGGAACTTGGATGCTAATCTAGTAGCATCCTTAAAATTCATGTAGTCGAGGCCCCCGAAGCTTGTTAGAGAGGGTTGCCATGAAAATATTTGTAGAAAAGACAGACGGAAGCCACGTTACGTCTGTGAGAAAGTGACTGGAATCGAAATGCCTCGTTAGGATCGATTGCATTACAGACCTTTCTTGGGATTTTGTCAAGAATCTCACGATGTAAAGACAGCAGGAATACCAGTTTTACTTTTTCAAACAAGTCTTATCTGGCGGCTCTAACCAGAGGTCAAGAAACCATCACCATTAAAAAGATTCTTTCTTTCTTTTTTTTAATCATTTCACCCCAAGCAAGGCAGGGATGCCACTAGTATGCAAGGGTTACAGAGAGTGAAATTTTAAAAGAAGACTGAGAATAGGGAGGATGGAGGAAAGGATCAAAGATGAACGGGATTCAAGAAGACAGAAGAGGGCGATTGATATTGCATGTAAATATTTGACGATTGTGGTTATCAGGGAAACAAATAAACGGAAGGGAGTTCCACGGGTGGGAAGTGCGAGAAAAGAAACTGTTGGAGTAGAAGTGGGAGTTGCATTTAGCTATTTCAACAGTGAAAAACTGGGGTATAGATTTAAATCTAGTAGCACGCTTAAATCCACGTAGTCCGGGCACCGTGGGGAAAAAAGCTTGTCAGAGCATTCGCCATAAAAAAGATATTTGTAGAAAAGACAGAGGAAAGTAACGTTACGTCTGTGAGAAAGGGACTGAAATCGAGATGCCAGGTCAGGATCGATTACATTGCAGACTATTGTTTGGATTTTGTCATAAATCTCAAGATGTACAGCAGGAGAACCAGACCAGATATTGCAACAGTGTTCAAGGCACAGACAAATGGTAGAGTTGTAGATGTGCAAGATGGACAATGACGAGAAAAAATTTCTGGCACGACACAGTGAGCCCACTTTCCTTGCAGTAGATGCAGCTATTGATTCGATATAGTTACTCCACTTCATGTCATTTTAAAACGTGAGGCCAAAATGGCGCCCTGTGTTGCTCTCCATGAGTCGAGTGACATCCATGCTGATGGCAAGAAGAAAAGGTTCACTGTGGTGGTTCAATGAAAGCAGCTTTGTTTTGGAGGCTTTACAATTTACAAGCCATTTCCTTCCCCAGTTAACCACTGATTCTAGTTGATTTTAATAGTACATCTATCCTGGTGGTGGTGGTGGTGGTGGTGGTGGTGGTGGTGGTTCTTCTTCTTCTTCTTCTTCTTCTTCTTCTTCTTCTTCTTCTTCTTCTTCTTCTTCTTCTTCTTCTTCTTCTTATTATTATTATTATTATTATTATTTCCTTTGATTTCTGGTGTATACTCATTTCCTTCCGGGTCCCAACAAGAGACCTAAGGTCAGAAATGGATTCAGGAGATTTCCCACTGATCATTTTTGTAAAAGAAAAAAGATTATTATTATTATTATTATTATTATTATTATTATTATTATTATTTCCTTTGATTTCTGGTGTATACTCATTTCCTTCCGGGTCCCAACCAGAGACCTAAGGTCAGAAATGGCATCAGGAGATTTCCCACTGATCATTTTTGTAAAAGAAAAAAGATTATTATTATTATTATTATTATTATTATTATTATTATTATTATTATTATTATTATTATTATTATTTCCTTTGATTTCTGGTGTATACTCATTTCCTTCCGGGACCCAACAAGAGACCTAAGGCCAGAAATGGCTTCAGGAGATTTCCCACTGATCATTTTTGTAAAAGAAAAAAGATTATTATTATTATTATTATTATTATTATTATTATTATTATTTCCTTTTATTTCTGGTGTATACTCATTTCCTTCCGGGACCCAACAAGAGACCTAAGGTCAGAAATGGATTCAGGAGATTTCCCACTGATCATTTTTGTAAAAGAAAAAAGATTATTATTATTATTATTATTATTATTATTATTATTATTATTATTATTATTTCCTTTGATTTCTGGTGTATACTCATTTCCTTCCGGGACCCAACAAGAGACCTAAGGTCAGAAATGGCTTCAGGAGATTTCCCACTGATCATTTTTGTAAAAGAATAAAGATTATTATTATTATTATTATTATTATTATTATTCCGTTGATTTCTAGGTATACTCATTTATTTCCGGGTCAGAAATGGAGGCATGATATTTTCTACTGAGCAATTTAAAAAAAAAATAACAAAAAACAACACACATATTTTACATAGATAAAGCCCTTCGTAAGGTGTGAGCTGTACTCGTGAGAACAAAATTTTGTATTTCTTCAAGGCATGGGCTTCCAGGAATCCTTCAATTAGTCTATTGGAATCTTTTCCAACCAATCCGAGGGCTCCAACTACGACAGGTATTGTTGATGTTCTCATGTTTCACGTTTTTGAGAGTTCAGTTTCTAGGTTCTTGTATTTTGATAGCTTTTTGAAGATCTTCAAAGATACATTGCAGTCCGCAGGGACTGCCATATCAATAAGGAGGCACTTTTTTGTTTGCGGTCTCTGATAACGATGTCTGGGCGATTAGCTTTGATTGTTCTGTCTGGGTGTATTGTGTAGTCCCATAAAATTGTAACAGGTATTATCTCCGTAACCGGGTCTGGGTGGTGTTCATACCAATTTCTTTCAGTTTCCTTCACGTAGAAGTTACAGATTTTCCAGTGCAGATATTGGCAGCTCTGTTTTGCCGGGGTTTATATTCAGTGGGTGCCAATATCGTGCAACCTGATACAAGATGATCGATTGTTTCTGGGTAATTATCACAGAACCTGCATTTTGGGCTAACAGAGTATTTTAGTATGTGTGTTTGATAATTTCTAGCTAACAAGCACTGATCCTGTGCAGCAAGAATAAAACCTTCCGTTTCAGCATTTAACCCCGCACTACGTAGCCACTGGTGGGTACAGGGTTTGTCTACATCAGCTTGTTTGGTAGGGGCAGAGTATTGGCCATGAAGCGGTTTATCTTGCCATTGTTTCTGTATCAGGTCGGTTGCATTTGTTTTTGCTTTCTTTTTTTATGTATTTTGCAGCTTCAGTCGGTGTATTGCACTTTACTTGTATTACTGAATCCATTTGAAACTCCATTTTGAACTTATTGGCTTCTTTTATTACGGAATAAAGACGCTTACTACTTTCATGTTCTTTGATATCATCATCCAGTTTTCTGTAGTTTCAAGGTATCTTTGAAGCCCAATTGTTGTAGTTTTGTAGGACAGTGCTAGTTGAACTAATCCTCTGCCTCCTTCGGATCTGGGCACATACAGGCGATCAACATCAGCTTTGGGATGATGCATGCGGTAGCAAGTGAGAAGCTTTCTCGTTTTGGCGTCCATGTCAGCTATTGTCCAGTTAAGGATGTTAAAGCTGTATTGTTTATGGCTGATATTCTGTTTTTTCAGTTCAGTTCGGTATTTAGTATCAGACGCATACGCCTGTAGTACTTCCTTCTCCTTCATTTGGGGATATTGTATTCCTTCCGTTTCAGCTTTTAACTCCGCACTACGTAGTATTTTCATGGCTTTTTGAAGATCTTCAAACAAACAATCTTATATTATTTGATTTTTGTTTTATACTCATTTCCTTCCGGGTCCCAAGCAGAGACGTAAGATCAGAAATGGCATTATAATACTGTCAATGAAAATTAAAATAAATAAATAAATAAAGCAACTCAAGACCACACACATTTTTTACAGACAAAGCCCTTCGTAGGGTGTGAGCTCTACTTTTGTATTTCTTTAAGGCATGGGCTACTAGTGATTCCATTAATGAGTGTATCAGAACCTTTTCCAATTCAACCGTCCCTTAAATATATCATAACAAGCGATGAAAAGGAGTAAGCCTCCCTCTGTATAAGTTCCGGGAGCCCCTCGAGGTAGAGAGGAAATTGCTTGTAAATTTTAAAGCCTCCAATACAAAACTGCTTTCATTTAACCACCATAGAGGAACTTTTCTGCTTGCAATCAGCATAGATGACACTCAACTCCTGGAGAGCAACACAGGGCGTTCAGGATTAGTTTATACAGATAGGAGGGGGGATAACGGTTAACTTGAACAGGTTAAGAGTGTAGTGGTCGGGGAAACATCATCTTGGGAGTCGGTTCCACAGATGAATGGTTCGCGGGAAGAAGCTACTCGAGTGGAAGTTAGGTCTCAGCGATAGAAATATGGGGGAAATGCGGATGGTTTGCTACAATGTACGTGGCATGGTGGGTCCTAGCCGTGAAGGTTAGAACTGGTGGAACCAAGGAATGTAGTTCGTCCGAGCACTTTTCATAGTGAAAGAGAAAGTAGCGATAGAGCAGTGAGAGGTTCGCCACATCCCGCCTGCGAGAGGGAGGTTGGAGAGTGGAAAAGAGTTCGCCACCCACAAGGTTTTGTAGTCGATTTTAGACTCTATCAAGACTGGAAAGTGAGGACTGGGCAGCTCCGGCACAAATATGACACTGTATCATGCTATATTCCAGTCGAATCCATTACATTCACTTACGTGCAAATGCAATTGGGAAAGGTATGGATCCTTTACTTCTCCCCCCCCAGCTATGGGTAAATAGCAGGAGAGACCGGGTTCTATAGCCTTGGATAGCAACTGGTCTACCGCAGAAAGAAATGGCAACCTAGTGCGGGCAAAAAAATTGTCTCGTCAGTCACGTACAGAAAGATACATGATAGCCTCTGCTTGTATCACGCATGGTACATAACTGCTAATACCCTTGGGAAAGGTATGAATTCTCTTCTTCTCCCCACCCCAGTTATGACATAACTGACTGACTGACGTGCTAATAACTTGGGAAAGGTATGAATCTTCTTCTACCTCCCCCCCGCACAAACTATGAGTAAATAGAAAGACAGACCGGGTTCTATAGCTTTGGATGGCAACTGGTCAACCGCAGAACGAAATGGCAAAAACTACTGCGGGAAAAAAATCTACCTCGTCAGTCATGTATCGAAAGATACATGATCGCCTAAGTTTGTATCACGTATGACATATAACTGACTGACTGACGTGCTAATAACCTTTCGAAAGGTATGAATCCTATTCTTCTCCTCCAAACTATGAGTAAATAGCATGACAGATCGAGTTTTATAGCCTTGGATGGCAGCTGGTCTACTGCAGAACGAAATGGCAACCTGCTGTGGGAAAAAATCTGCCTAGTATCGAAAGATACATGATTGCCTAAGCGTGTATCATGTATGGTACATAACTAACTTCCATCGATGGTAAAGACGCTGGTTAGAGTGTGTGACTTCAGAAGGGTGGATTATTTTATTTACGGTGACAGACACATTAATTTGGAAATTCCTACAAAATTCAAATAATTGTCGGATTTTAACGAAATTTTCAAAAAAAAAAAACATTTATTAGACAGTCTTGGTAAAAAATATATTTTTTTTTACATGTGTGTTACTCCCCCTGATATTTCATTTTATGAAAACTTGAGAAATTCAACATGATAATTTTTAGTGACTACATTAGTTAAAAGAGGAGGCAGGGTGGAGTAAAATGGATAGCTGCTCGGATCGAGGAATCGGAGAGCCGATTTCGAATTCCAGTCAAATTCTATATCCCCGGTCGACCGCAGAAATGGCAACCGACTGTGAGAAAAAAATCTACCTTGTCATTCATTTATCGAAAGATACATGTTCGCCTACGTGTGTATCACGCATGCCACATGACTGACGGACCACCCTATAATTAAGGATATTTACTATAATTTATATATAGTGAACGGACATGTTCTTTCTTTTGTATGTGCCCTTTCAGGACGTAGGCGATCATGGCTCTCCACCTCCCTCTATTCCTTGCAGCTCTCAACAAGTTCCTTCTCTCTGCTTCCTCCTCCAGACTACATTCTGTCATCCACTTGCTTAAGTCTGCTAGGTATGTCATGCGTTGTTTTTCCTTGTCTATCTTCCCCTCTATTCGACCTGTGAGTATCAGATTCTCCAGGCTCGCCTTTTTCCTTATGTGCCCCAGAAACTTCAGCTGCCTCTTCCTGATGTTAAGTATAAGCCTCCTCCTTGTTTGCATCCTCTCTAAGACCTCATCGTTGCTCACACGCTCGTTCCATGATATTCTTAGCATCCTTCTGTAGAACCACATCTCTATCGCCTCGAGTCTCTTCTTCATCTTTGAGGAAATCGTCCAACACTCCCTGCCGTAAAGAAGGACAGATGTCACGTAACAGCTCAGTATTCTTTTCTTCGTTACCAAAGAAATCCTCCTGTCTCGCAATACTCAGCCCAGCTTTTGGAATGTGTCTTTGGCCATCCCAATACGTCTACGGATCTCAGTGTCGCACTTACCGTCCTCTGTCAAGACGCTTCCCAGGTATTTAAACTTCCGCGTGTTATAGACCTATAATTATTAGGGTAATCTGTTTCACTTTTTTTTTTCAGGTGATATATAATATCATCAGTATGGGAACCTGGAGGCGGTGCAGTGTTAAGAAAGCTTGTCTCACTAAAACAATAATGACTGATTAGTGAGTTCGATTCTCACGAGGTGCCCCAGACTTTCAGCCTTGTGCCACACCTAAGCTACGCTTAGTAAATCCCTATAATGTCATCAGTAATCCAGTCTGGAGTTTCATTTTTATTTATTGTCATTGATAAAGTTTGCGCAAGAGTTTAATGGATTAATGAAAGATGATAGTTCCAAAAGTTAGGTACCTTGTCATTTCCTGGGGATTTCCATTTTGCCTTACATAACATCCTTGTGCAAATTAATTGAAGCAACAGCTTTAGTTTTCTTTCTTTCACCATACGGTCAGTTTAAAACCCACTGGAGTGAAAAGGTGTAATCGATTTCTATTATTTCCTCAGATTAGGTCATTTGCAGTGGTGTGCAGTAATATGAACCTGTTTTCGAGGTGCATGATGAAATTTGTTTGGCCTTGAAAAATATTGCGTCATCCGTGACTACGTCAGATTTTTATCATGCCCAGACATTATTGTCTCGATTGACGATTAGTTGTCCTACGTCCATTGTCTGCGAAGAATACGAAAATTTTAACGCGGTACGAACACACTGGCAAGCCTTACCAGTAGTATAGTTGATTTTTAACCAATCGGGAATTTGTGGTCAGTCTGCAAGGAACGACTTCGTGGAATGGACATACGAAGTACTAGTATGTGAACTGGGTCATGTTTCATTGGAATAATACGAAAAAAAGTAAATAATAACGGAATTATTCGTTTTGTTTCAATTAATTTGTAGAAGGAACTAATTGGTTATATTTTTCCATTCTTTTGCAAGTTTATACTTCTTCATTTGTTGTTCTCTTTTGATAAACTCTGCATTGGGATTATATTCGATTGGGTTCTTCCAAAATTGGGCAATTCTTCAATCGATGAACGTTTTTTAACTTCTATAACGTCTTAGTTTGAGTAAAGTTTCTTGAGTTCTCTTTGAAATATCTCATTTTGGTATCTGACTATATTTCTGAGATGAGGTATTATGTACACTATTTACATTATTCGGACTATTGTCCTCATCTTTGTCACCATATTTATTACTGCGTTTCGGCCTTTCAGTATCTGTCTATATTTCTGAGATGAGGTATTATGTACACTATTTACATTATTCGGACTATTTCACTCATCTTTGTCGCCATATTTATTACAGCGTTTCGGCCTTTCAGTATCTGTCTACTGACATGAGGTATTATGTACACTATTTACATTATTCGGACTATTTTACTCATCTTTGTCGCCATATTTATTACAACGTTTCGGCCTTTCAGTATCTGTCTATATTTCTGAGATGAAGTATTATGTACACTATTTACATTATTCTACTATTGTCCTCATCTTTGTAATAAATAATAATAATGTAATCCACTGGTTCTAAGCCAATGATGAGGGATCCTGGGAATTTTAAATTTACTAAAAAAAAATGTGTCTTGGGTCTATAATCTTCATTCTTTTCTTTTTGTTTCCACACACAGACACACACACGCACGCACACACACACACTCGCACACACACACACACACACACACACACACACACACACATATATATATATATATATATATATATATATATATATATATGTAGTGACGGCTACAGATCATTATTCAAACATACAGTGCTGTTCGATGAAAGTGACTCACCTGATTTTTTTTACTTAAAAAATTTTTCGCCTATTATTTTTGGGGTCAAACTAATTTTTAATCTTACTAATATAAAGACCCCTTCCCGACCACCTAGTAAAAAAGTTTACTCACCCTAAGGTATTCTATTGATAATTATAATTTTGTATTTAGGTTCTGGCAAATCTCATCTTCAAGCATTGAATTCCATTCGGATATGAAATTCACAATCAAATCCTCTTTGTTGCTCAACTGCTTTCTCGAGAGCCTGTACTTTATAATGCTCCATAAGTTTTCTATGGGGTTGAGGTCAGGAGGTTGGGGCGGCCATGTCATAACACTCACCTGCTTCTCTTCAAAGTATTCCTTCATTAATTTTGATTTGTGACAGGGAGCATTATCCTGCATAAAAATGAGCTTGGTGGGGTTGATTTGCACCCTTTCAGCAGAAGGGAGCAGACAAGACTCTAAAATTCTCTTGTACTGCTCGCTCCTGAGGGTCTTTTCAATAGATTTTAAGAAACCAGTTCCATGAAAAGAAAAGCATCCCCAGAACGTTATACTGAACGGATGCTTGACAGTACTTACTGCTAAATTCAAAGAGCTTTCAAAGCTTCTTCTTCGGATTTTAGATCGCTTATCGTTTGAATTTAGTTCAACTTTCGTTTCATCGGAAAAGAGAACATTTATTAAAAAAAAAAATCAGGTGAGTCACTTTTATCGAACAGCACTGTGTATTGTTAAATATAACAGACAACGAATGTCTATTATGTTTGATCATGAGCCGTTCTAATCGTGGCTTTAGTTTCGGGAGAAAATCAAGAAAAAATCGTCTTTAAGCTATTCCGCGACCGTTATCGTCGCACAGCAATCATCTATGTCAACATAACAGAATGTCATCTTTGATGGTGAATATCTTTGTTTAAATGTCCGTATAACCACACTGAAGATGGTGAGCTTAGATCAAGGAAATGCATAATAAAAATATATACAAATGTCGGACAATTTAAAGCAACTATACGAAGTTTATAACGGCTCGTGGTCAAACATAATAGACACTATAATATATGTTTGAATATATATATATATATATATATATATATATATATATATATATATATGTCGAAAACACAAGGCATTTCGTGTCGATTAATTTTTATGATCGATTTTTCCAAATTACGATTACTCCTTCTTATAAATTATAAGTTCATTTAGGAAGAAAATTACCAATGTACTAGTGTCCTGAGTATGAAGATAAACAACATCCGCGTCCTGGGTATGACGATAAACTACATCCGCGTCCTGGGTATGACGATAAACTACGTCCAACAGCAAGGCCTCTGATAATACATTTTTGGAAAAATAATGTTGCCAGCTGTACAATTTTGGAAAATATTACCGGCTATATTTTTTTTTGAAAGAATAGTGTTGCCGGCTATACATATTTGAAAAAACTTACCAGCTATACGTTTTTGTAAAAAATAATATTACCAGCTATACGTTTTTGGGAAAAATTATATTACCAGCTGTATGTTTTTGAAAAATAATATTACCAACTATATGTTCTTTGAAAAAAATAATATTACTAGCTATACATTCTTGAAGAAAAAATATTACCAGAAATAAAAATTCTTTTTCGGCATTAAATGACCCATTGAGGTTGATATACCGTAAAACAAACCAAACCAAACCAAACCAAACCAATGTACCAATGAACTTTGGGCAATTTTCTTCTTGTCCGAAAAGATTATTCGTAATTTTGAGAAGTCGATCATAAAAAATAAGTGACATAAAATATCTGTTGTTTTTTAATAAACTTTTACTCCCTAAATACACAATAATATCTATCTATGTATCTAACTATCTATGTATGTATTTCTCTCTCTCTCTCTCTCTCTCTCTCTCTCTCTATATATATATATATATATATATATATATATATATATATATATATTAAAGAAAAACAGACCACTTTAAGGCTCCATGTAATAATTTATTTCACCATAGCCCTTTTAAAGGACGCTGAATCATCAGACTACACTTCCAAAAGTGAAAAGAAAAATGAAATGAACATTTACACTTTTGACGGGTATTATTAAGTTCATGTAATTTAACAGAGAGGAGAGTGATATATATATATATATATATATATATATATATATATATATATATATATATATATATATATATATAATAGCCGAATTACCTGTGCCTTGATGCGTGTCACACATTTTATTTGTAAGAAAATGATGATTGACTTTAAATAATTGTCATAATTTGTGGAGAGAAATGATGGATTTCAATATTACTCAGTGATCATATCGATGTGACCTCCATCTTCTGGATGTCTCCTTCTATATCTTAGATAGGAGTCATTCCTTTGTTCAAATTTAAATTTTATTTAAATTAAAGGCAAAAAAAAATCAAAGGTAGAGGTTGTGCCAAACAGTTTGGTCTGAACCCTTGGATATGAATTTGATGCAATACTTGATTGAATGCATGGATGAGCAGAATTCAACATTAATATGACAGTTGAATTGTCGCAACAAATATGTACTGTAAGGCACTACGCAATAATTGGTGATTTCTTGCTCAATTTGGCATCCATATTGTCTCATTTTGACCTTTCCGATGTGACCTCCATTTTATGGCTTTCTCCGTCTATATTGTTCAAATTTAAATTTAATTTAAATCAATGGGAAAAAAAATTCAGTTGGAGGTGCACCCTCCCCGACCTGCTTTGATCAAAATGAAATATCCAAGTACCCTGGGTAATATAGTTGGAGAATATAGATGATTACGGGGTCTATCTCCAAAACCCTAGGAGGAGTTCGATAACAGGCAGAAGCTACAACTTTACATATATATATATATATATATATATATATATATATATATATATATATATATTTCGATTTCTTTTTGAATAGGTCTGTGGAATTGGATCGTGTTTACGATTCCAATGTAATAAATTATAACCATGGAATATTAGTGATTGAGCCTTTTATATTATATTCTTGCTCTGTCCTGGACATTGAGCTCTACTTGTATTCTATCGTCTGTATATTTGTATATATATATATATATATATATATATATATATATATATATATATATATATATATACAGTGTAACCCGGATATAAGAGAGTTGACGGGACCGGAGAAGAAGTCTCTTATATCCGGGTTTATCTTATATCCGGGTTTGGCCTATTTTGTTTTATTAACACAGGCTCTAATTTGGGACCAGAGAAAATCTCTCTTATATCCGGGTTTCTTATATCCGGGTTACACTGTATATATATATATATATATATATATATATATATATATATATATGAAGAAATATAGTCTTAAGATGTGCTATATTTATGGGATAAAGTGCTCAATATCAGAGATAGAGCGTGTGTAAATATAAAAGTGAACATAGAAGTCAACACTTAGAGGCTCAAAGTGTTGACTTCCATGTTCACATATATATATATATATTCACCACTAATATTATCTATCTATATAATTTTGTTATATATTATTTGTAGTTTTATTCCTATTAATATCAGTCCGTTTCTAACTGAAGAGTCACTGGTTTAATAAAACGGTAGAGAAATCAGTCGAAGAAGATGCTTATCGCACTAATTTCATCAGAAGAGATTTTTCGCGGCAGGCCAGCATCGAAAATCAGTATTCTAAATTTTTACACCTGGGCTCGAACCCTGGCATCCAGCAGCAGAACGGAGATACGAAACAATTTCAACCAGATTGCCGACCACATATCTTCTGATCTAATTACATTTCTTGGAAGACGTAAGGAAGAAAAAGAGGAGTAAAAAATGGCGTGACGCGGACGAAAGAGATGGATCTTTGTTATTTAACGTGCAAATGTATTTCCGAGATGTTTTGTCGATTCCGACCACAATTAAAAGGTTTCTATATTTATCGCCGGAGATATTGTCGCCACTGAAAACCGGAGAAATGACATTTGCGTCTTTCTGCAGACGACAATCACCAATCTATTGTAATTGTCCATCATTGTTTATTTAAACATTGAGTTATCATATGATCCTACGTGTCTCGCTGCTTCAAACAACAAACGTTCGCAGAAACCTTTCAGCGACAACCACAAAAACCGGCCCACGTCTGTATATATATATATATATATATATATATATATACACACACACACACACACACACATATATATATATATATATATATATTGATATGTAAAAGACATTAATTCTATATGTATATTCGTATCTATGTTATATATAAATATAACAACCTAACCCATTCTGTTCTTTATCTATCTATCTATCTATCTATCTATCTATCTATCTATCTACTTATTGCAGTCTGTTCGTATCTATCTATCTATCTATCTATCTATCTATCTATCTATCTATATATCTATCTATCTATCTATCTATCTATTTCAGCCTGTTCGTATCTATCTATCTATCTATCTATGCATATGTATATATATATGTATATACATAAATATATTTATAGATATATGTATGTCCGTATATATATGTATATATATTTATATATATATGCATGAATAATTACTGTTTTTATATATATGCCCATATCTATGATATATGTGTGTGTATATAGATACATTATTATTCTTCACATCTATCTATCTATCTGTTCAGTTCCTATCTATCTTCATTTTATATCTACATTCATAGGTATACATATATCTATGACTAATTGTTTTCATATATATACCCATATGTATGTTATATATATATATATATATATATATATATATGTATATATATATATATATATATATATATGTGTGTGTGTCTGTGCGTGTGTGTGTACATGTTTAAATATATTATTAGTATTCATATCTATCTATCTATCTATCTATCTATCTATTTCAGTCTGCTCGTATCTATCTATCTATCTATCTATCTATCTATCTATCTATCTCATTCTCTTCATTATCAGTCAATTCTCATTTAATATCTAAATTCATATGTATACATATGTACATGTAAATAAACATTGCTTTTATATCTATGCTCATATCCATGATATATCTATATATACATAGATTTATTTATATTTACGCTGCCATACGTGATATTCCTTTAGGTCATCATGTCTCTTTCAATCAATGACTGACATATTTGTCTTTTCCTCAATGCTCCGCATTCTAAGTTTTCTCATTCTCTTGCACTTTCACTCCCTGTAACCCCATGCGTTCCAGTGTCATTCTCACCTTCCATGGAGTGACACGATAAAAATAAAAAAATAAAAATATCACAAGGTCCATCTGATTTCCGACGTCCCAACTCTCCTGGAGTACAAACTTAGTGATGTTTTTATCACAGCCAGGGATGTCTCAAGACTTATAAAAAGCCTTGGCCCTAAGAAGGCCATCGGTTGCGATAATATCACGGCGGCTGCCATCGGTTGAGACAATATCACGGCGGCTGCCATCGGTTGAGATGATATCACGGTCTCTGTAGCTAAATAGTAGAGCACGTCAGATCAAATGACGGCTTCGGAATATCGGAATACAGGTTCGATTCCTGTCGGAGATCGCATATTTTCTACGAAATATCTCGAACATTCAGACCGTTAAATGTAATTAATTCTGTTTAATTTAAAACAGAGAATTTACTAAAATAAATTTTATCTATAAAAATAACGTATAAACAGAAAATATATTAAATAATTGTCGGACTTAATCTATTTCATTATATATATATATATATATATATATATATATATATATATATATATATATATATATATATATATATATAGAGAGAGAGAGAGAGAGAGAGAGAGACTGAGACAGAGGCGACAGTCAGTTAAAATATCACGAATACTGGGTGGTCAAGTTAGAAAAAACAGTCGAGGAGGCCCTCCTCGCTTAAAATATTACAGCAAAATTATCTTTGTACCCTATTTTCTCTACGTACAAAATTTCTACCCTATTTTCACCACATAGAAACTTTGTTCCCTCATTTTTTCTACGTATAGATTTTGTACCCTATTTTCTCTACGTAGAAAATTTGTACCCTATTTTCACTACATAGAAACTTTGTACCGCATTTTTTTCGACGTAGAGACTTTGTACCCTATTTTCACTACGTAGAAACTTTCTACCCTACTTTCTCTACGTATAAACCTTGTACCCTATTTTCTCTACGTATAAACTTTGTACACTATTTTCTCTACGTAGAGACTTTGTACCCTATTTTCACTACGTAGAAACTTTGTACACTATTTTCACTACGTAGAAACTTTCTACCCTACTTTCTCTACGTATAAACTTTGTACCCTATTTTCTCTACGTAGAGACTTTGTACCCTATTTTCACTACGTAGAAACTTTGTACACTATTTTCACTACGTAGAAACTTTGTACCCTATTTTCTCTACGTATAAACTTTGTACCCTATTTTCCCTACGTAGAAACTTTGTACACTATTTTCTCTACGTAGAGACTTTGTACCTTATTTTCTCTACGCAGAGACTTTTTAACCTGTGTTCTCTACGTAAAGCTTTGTACCCTGTTTTCTCTACGTACAGACTTTGTACCCTATTTTTTTCCGCGTTGAAAATCATTGTTCAGCAGTTATTTTGGAAGAGATATTAGTATAATCTAGATTCAACACTGGGAATAAACAGCCTGAATACGGATAGAAAATTCATTCATTGAATATGCAAAAATAGAAAAGTCTGTAGGGCAAGGAAGTATCTTCTCGCCGGACTTATTTAACCTTTACAACGAGGCTATTCTGACAGAATTAGTGGTTCGACCAGGATTCATTATTGTCGACTAGAATCTTAAAAGCATAAGATATGCAGATGACATAGTGTTGGTAACACAGAAATGAAGCTACGGGGACTCCTACAGAAGGTAGTGAAGGACAGCGAGAAGAAAGGACTAAGCATCAATTGTAAGAAAACAGAATGCAAGTTTTTCAGCCATAGGAGCAGCCCAAGATGCAAACTACAAAATGGAGTTACCAAAATCAAACAAATAGAAAATTTTAAATATCTACGAAGTGTTTTAAGCAATCAGTTATGTGCCATGCATGTTACACGCTTAGGAGATCATGTGTCTTTTGATACATGACTGACGAGGCAGATTTTTTTCCCGCAATAGGTTGTCATTTCTTTCTGCGGTAGACCAGTTGCCATCCAAGGCTATAGAACTATTTACCCATAGCTTAGAAGAAAAAAATCCAAACCTTACATAAGGATATTAGCACGTAAGTGAATGTAATTGCTTTGACTGGAATTCGAACTCGGCTCTCCGATTCCTCAATCCGAGTCCCTATCCATTACACCATGAAAAGGCAACAGCGGAGCACGAAGGCATTGAGTTGTGTTGATGGATTTTGTTTAGCGGCATATCAATACCTCTATGGGTTATTTAATAACGAAATCTAAATATTTTGAACACTATTTTATGACTTCAACTAAATATATCTTGAACCCAATTGTATGCCTTCAACTACAGATAAAATGTATTGTTGGTCATTTTGTTTAGAGGCATATCAACATCTCTATGGGTTATTTAATACCGAAATCTAAATATGTTGAACACTATTTTATGACTTCAACTAAATATATCTTGAACCCAATTGTATGCCTTCAACTACAGATAAAATGTATTGTTGGTCATTTTATTATATAAATATGTACAGCTGGTATTTTTACTATAAAAATGGACTTATTTCACTTTCATAATGTTTTATTTTGTTTTTGCTTGGGGTTTAGTATTTGCCCATAGCTGGGACCCTAACAGGTGCTACCACCCAGAGTCAGAGTGAATCTGAAACAACAATTAAGAGGTGGTTACATGCTCCCCAAAATCTCCAATCTCCCAATCAGAGACCTTGCTGATGTAGTTTATCGTCATACCGATGACTACCGAAGACATTGTGATAGCGAGGGAGACCTTCCAAAAGTTAGAATAAAGAAAAAAGTACTGAAATATTATGTAATATTGGTCCTCATATATGGCAGTGATTGCTGGACAATCTCCTCACAGGTCAAAAACAGACTTAAGGCAACAGAAATGTGGTTCTACAGAAGGATGCTGAGAATACCATGAGCTGAGCATGTGAGCAACGTCGACGATGGAAACAAAAAGACACTTGTACTTAACATGAGGAAGAGACATTTGACATTTCCAGTGTACATAATGAGGAAAGATGGTATAGAAAATTTGACACTCACAGGACATATTGAAGACAGGAGGCACAGAAGCAAGCAGTGAATGACCTACCTAACGAGCTTGAGTAAATGGTTGCCAGAAAGGGAAGCTGAGGAGGACAATGATCACCCACGTTCTGAAGGGACACAGCACATAGAAGAAGAATAGTGTTGGTGAGAGTTAAAACTACCCAAGTAGATATTTAATAAGCCTAGGTTAGTTTGTTAAAATAGTAAACTGAAGCAAAGAAAGATTGTGTTGCGCCAATCTTTCGTCTATGGAAAAAGTGATTCTCGACATGCTGGAGTTAATCTAAACTCGAACAATGACTGTTGGGTTTTATGGGAAATATGTAACTAAATGGTTAGTTATTTTAGTGTAGCAGAGTAAAGTAAGATTGTGTTGCGCCGATATATTTTTACTTGGGTCAAACACTAGTTAGTAGAGTACGATACTAAATATAGGAGAAAGAGTGTGTTACACCAGATTTCCAAGTGAAGAGGCCCCGTCGGGCTCGAGAATCAGCTTGTGAAATCCAGGCCTGGGATTAAAAACTGGCTACTGAGGCGCGTAGGAAGCAGGCAGCTTTCTCGCCCAATTCATTTAACTGGATAATGTCCACTCCAAAAGGTCCAATTTTGCGCTATGTTTTGACTGTACAACGTAAGACCTCTCACTTCAAAGTAGAAGTTGCTTTTAGATATTTCGGCAGCTGCCTGATAAAGGGGCCAATATCAAGATGCAAGCTAAATTGGCAACCAACAATAAGTATAGTATGAAGCGGTTATCAAACTCGAAGAACTGTACAAGGAGAGGAGTGATGATTATCCACCATTTTGGATTCTATCGGAAATGAAAAAAATTAAGTCATTTCCGGTGTCTATGGCTGAAGATGCGTACAGCTTTATTAACAATCTTACACGGAGAAGGAAATAAAATTGACACTATCTCATTTTATGGCACTTCTTGTTGCTTTTCCACTTAAAAACGATGTCTCGTCTCTTTTCGTGTCCGTATCTGTTTCCTCTTGTGATGTTTCCTGTATTTATATGAGCAGTCCATCTTGATTTCAGGACGCAAGTTTAATTTTCGTACTATATTTTAGAAAAATCTATGGTAAAGTCGAAAAATATTCATGTGAAGCGTTGGGTCATTTAGGACTTCATCTGACTAAAGTGATTTTTATGTGATTTCACATGCGCATGAAGAAGAGGGGGCGCTATTATTTTTAATTTAAATTTCATTTGTTTTTTTTTTTAAATATGATTTGGTTTATTTTGTTTTCCGGCATATCAACCTCAATGGGTTATTTAATGCTGACAACATTTTTAGGATAGATTCGTACGAATAGAATATGTATTCTTTGGTTTGGTTTGGTTTCGTTTATTTTGTTTCACGGCATATCAACCTCAATGGGTTATTTAATGCCGTCAACATTTTTAGGATAGATTCATACGAATAGAATATGTATTCTTTGGTTTAGATTGGTTTGGTTTATTTTGTTTTACGGCATATCAACCTCAATGTGTTATTTAATGTTGACAAGATTGTTAGGATAGGTTCGTATGAATAGAAGATGTATTAATAGTTTTTTTTTTTTCCAAAATGTATTTGTGGTAATATTTTTTTTTTAATTTCTGGGAATATTTCTTTTTTAAAAGTATTGCTGATAACATGTTTTTTCAAAAATGTATTTCTGGTATTTTTACTATAAAATCTATTCTTATACTTTCATATTGTTTTTTTCTTTTACACCAGTTTGGGGGTTAACTATTTACCCAGAGTTGGGATCCTAACAGCTGCTACCACTCCTGGGTCATGGTGGACCTGGGAACAACTTCAATTAAGAGATGATCCCACACTCCTTAAAGCCTCACGACCCGATTCCTTGCTGTCAGATTATTTTTATATATGAGATTGGGTATATAGTTTAGCTGAATTAAATTAGATTCTTTTTCATTTTATTTTTTTTAATCATATTTGTTATTACTTTTGTTTTTAGATATCCCACATAGATAATAAATTACTTTGAGTCCTCTCCTCATCTGTAATAAAATTTCCCAGCATTCATTGCCTTATAGAAAGATTGATATTACATAGCAGTTAGTTGCTCTTTTCTTTGTTTTAATAATAAAAGAAACTCCCCTGTCTTAATAGATTGCTTAACTTCTGGTAGGCCTTTTCGCTATTCCGATGTGACTTCGGATCTCGGTCTCATATTTTCAGTTGTCTCTTATTACACTACCCAGATAATTGAATTTCTGTACCTGTTTGATATCTCAATTTCGTAGCTTCCACCTGCTCTCTTGCTGATTGTCACACATTCTGTCTTCTTGTAGTTAGTCCTTTCTTCCCGCTTTTTTTGTTGTTGTTGTCTTGTTTGTGTGTTTTTGTAGTTTTTCTTCTACTGGTGTGAAAGGCAAACAAAACCGAGAAAAAATAATAGATGTCACGTCCATAAGTGAATGCAGAAAGATACAAGTAGGACTGAGTGGGAATAATAATCTACTGAGAACTGTGCAAACGACTTAGCTTCAACTGTTTGAACTAATGCTATCAACAAAAAGCAAAGGCTGGCGTAGAAAATAAAAAGAATAAGATAGGAAGGGTTCTTTGATAACCAGACCGATCACCCCCAAAAGTGCAGACTACGCCTGCGAATCGTTAGGAAAATATAAATTTCTTCTGTGTGCCGTATCTCTTCAGGACGTAGACGATCATGGCTCTCCACAATTTCCTGCCCATTGTAGCACCTAATAAATTTGATCTTGTTGTTATCTCTCCTAAACTTTGTTCCACCATCTATTTACTCAAGCTCTTTAGGTAAATTATACGTGGATTTTCTCTGCCCACCTTGCATTCAATCTGTCCTTTTGAGTATCAAATTTTCCAAACCCTCTATTCCTCATTATATACCATAGAAATTTCAACTGTCTCTCTCTGATGCTAAGTATAAGTGTTCTTTTTGTTTCTGCTTTCTCTAAAACTTCATCGTTGCTCACATGTTCGGTCCATAGTATTCTCAGCATCCTTCTGTAGAACTACATTTCAGTTGCTTCAAGTCTCTTCTTCATCTGTGAGAAGATTGTTCAGCATTCACTGCCATAAAGGAGGACATATATCACGTAACAGTCCAGTACTCTTTTCTTTGTTTCTGTTGCTTCAAGTCTCTTTTTCATCTGTGAGAAGATTGTCCAGCATTCACTGCCATAAAGGAGGACATATATCACGTAACAGTCCAGTACTCTTTTCTTTGTTTCTGTTGCTTCAACTCTCTTCTTCATATGTGAGAAGATAGTTTAGCATTCACTATCATATAGGAGGGGTCGATATTACATAACAGTCCAATACATTTTTCTTTGTTTCTAACGAAACTTTACTGTTCGTTAATATTTTGCTTAGAGTTTGGAAGGCATCTTTCGTTATCCCGATACGCCTTCTGTATTCTGTGCAAAATAGAGGAGAATAAGTTAAGAGGTAAGAGGAGAAAAAGATGTCCCAAGTAAAAAGAAGTCACACAGGTTGTTGGAAATATATCTCATTTTTGAAATACAATATATTTGATAGGGTCTGTCGAAAGTTACATGTCTCGCAAAGAATTAAAGGAAAAAGAAGAATGCAGATGGCACCTTTTCATTTGTCCGTGAATTGACGAATCAGCAATTAGCGCGAATGCGAAACATCCTGGTTTATTAGTAGTTTGTCCTTTATAGTATATGGATCTGCAACTGCTACGATTGGGATGTTTCTCTCACTCACTTTATCATCTGACACAATCAGACGGCAAAATTTCTCTACTGGGGACCATAAAAGTAGCCAATATAAAACATGTGCACTGTGCTATCTAATATTACAACAATAAAATCTTTCTTCTGGAGAAAATATGGCTGATTTAACTTTCAGTAAGAAAGAGAGACAATGTGACTTAGGTTTATTGGCGCGGGGACAGCCGTGAAGACTAACACAGCGACAAAACCGATACAGCCCACAACGGAACCACAACCGTAGTCACCAAACACCAATTCGAGTCATATACTTAATCACATAGTTTTGTGCATCGCAAAAAGACAACTTGATTGGTTGAATTTTTTGGTTGCACCAAAAAGGGATGAAAAAAAAATTAGAAGGATATTGACAAGAAGTTTAGGAATGTTTGAAACTGGAAGCGTGTCAACATACGCAGACAAGAAAAGATGAATTTTTGTCTGCGAAGAAACAAAGAAGAGTGCTTAAGTTTTGAGGATATTTGCTGTCAATCAACCCCCCATCAATAATAAGTATTAGATGTCTGGTGTGAGTACGCGAGTTCTAAGTTGTTGCTGTTGATGTGGACACCTTTGGAGGAGTGACACAAAATCACAAAATAGGCGGGTACAGTTGTGACTCTGGTTTGAATGGAGATGCTTCAGAAAAAAGCACTGGTTCGAAAAGCCATAAATCCGAGAAAGGTTTTGTTAATATAGAAAGGTAAATAAGACTTTGTTGATATAGAGAGGTAAATAAGGTTTTGCTGATATAGAGAGGTAAATAAAGTTTTGTTGATATACAGAGGTAAATAATGTTTTGCTGATAGAGAGTGGTAAATATGTTTTTTTGAGGTAGAGAGGTAAATAAGGTTGTCTTGATATAGAGGTAAATAAGATTTTGTTGATATAGAGAGGTAAATAAAGTTTTGTTGATATACAGAGGTAAATAATGTTTTGCTGATAGAGAGTGGTAAATATGGTTTTTTGAGGTAGAGAGGTAAATAAGGTTGTCTTGATATAGAGAGATAAATAAGACTTTGTTGATATAGAGAGGTAAATAAGGTTTTACTGATATAGAGATGTAAATAAGATTTTGTTGATATAGAGAGGTAAATATAATGTGTTGATATAGAGGGAGGTAAATAAGGTTTTTTGATAGAGAGTGGTAAATAAGGTTTGTTGATAGAGAGAGGTAAATAAGGTTTTATTAATAGAGAAAGGTAATAAGATTTTGTTGATATAGAGAGGTAAATAAGGTCTTGTTGATATAGAGAGGTAAATAAGGTTTTGTTGATAGAGAGAGGTAAATAAATGAGGGGAGCCTTTGGGATTTGTTATGACTTTCTCTTGATTATTTTTTTTATTTCACCCCAAGCAAGGCGTCAATGCTCCGAGTGTGCAGGGGGTTATAGGGTGTTACAGGGTGTGAAAGTGAAAGAGAAGACTGAGAATAGGGAGGATTGAGGAAAGGACAAAAGATGAACAGGATTCAAGAAAACAGAAGATGGCAATTGATGTTCCACGTAATTTTTTGGAGATTGTAGTTATCAGGGAAGCACGTAAACGGAAGGGAGTTCCACAGGCGAGAAGTGCAAGAAAAGAAACTTAGCGGAGAAGTGGCGGTTGCATTTAGCTCGTTACTACTTAAGATGCACTTGAGAAAACGATGATAATAATAATAGTTAAGAGAATTTCGCCTTTTAAGAAAAGATAAAGAAAGAACTATCTGAATCTACAAAAAATTATAAGTCTTTGTACAAACGTTGCTTGTCTTGTAATGAAAAACA
The DNA here is from genome assembly GCA_964036315.1 of Acanthosepion esculentum. Lineage (NCBI taxonomy): Eukaryota > Metazoa > Mollusca > Cephalopoda > Sepiida > Sepiidae > Acanthosepion > Acanthosepion esculentum. Next base: position 11,802,118 of record OZ038490.1, on the reverse strand, counting down.
AAACGGTTATACTGATAATCAACGCGCCAAAATGAATGAAACGCCGTCAACGTGAAGGCATGCAACTGAAATATGCGTTATATAATGGGAATCTTGTTCATCTTGAAATTTTCCGTTAGTTGATTCGTTACTAAGACGAATTAATCAAACAGTTTAGTATAAATCTTATGGAACTCTCCTGTCATTCTGGTTCATTCCTCCGGGCCGGGAAGTTAGTAATTTGCTTGCGTAACCATCCTCATGTGCTTTAAAAGTTGGTAGATTCTGAATATTTTTCAGAATGTGTACCTTAAGATGTATGTCGAAATTACATTCGTTTATAATAAAATGTTCTGCACATTTGATGTTACATTATTGTGTCTGACAACGTACATGCGTCCATTGAATCTTTTATTTAATCTTTCTGTTGTGCAAAAAAAAAAAAAAATCATTAAATCTCAAAAAATTAAATCGCGCTCTTCTCGTAAGTGTTGAAAAATATTGGAAGAGTTGCGTTAGCCATTTTGTTTGCTAATAATAATAATAATGATAATAATAACAATAATAATGTCGTTTTTATCAATAAACTGAGAAAGTTGTAGAATATGAAGGTTGCAGTCGTGGCAGCCATAATTGATGTACTGGGAACAGTCCAGAAAGGCCTAAGAAAAATGTTGAAGGAATTCGAAATCAGGGGAAGGGTCTGGACCATCCAGTTGACAGAATTACTGAAAACAACTAACATATTGAGGAGAGTCCTGGCATATTGAGCAGACTTGTTGTCACTTAATCTTCAATGTAAGCCACCGGTAATTACTGGTTTGAATACCCGATGAGAAATAATAATAATAATAATAATAATAATAATAATAATAATAATAATAATAATAATAATAATAATGTACCTGGTATGTCCTTATCAGATTGTGCTTTGCAAATTTGGGCTACAGTATAATTTGTTAGCGTGTTTCCTCTCACTCAATAATAATAATAATAATAATAATAATAATAATAATAATAATAATAATAATAATTCTTATTGACATGACCGTCCCTGCAGACGGCAATGTATCTCTGAAGATCTTTAAAAAACAAAAATACAATGACCTTGAAATCGAAATCTCAGAAATGTAGCCCATGAAGACATAAATAATTCCAGTCGGATTGGTTAGAAAAGATTCCAAAAGACTCATTGAAGGGATTCCTGGTCGCCCATGCCTCAAAGAAACACAAAAATTGTTCACACGAGTACAACACATACCTTACGAAGAACTTTATCTATATAATTCTTTTTTCAAAACTGCCCAGTGAAAATGTCATGATGCCATTTCTGACCTTAGGTCAGGTTATAATAATAATAATAATAATAATAATAATAATAATAATAATAATAATAATAATAATAATAATAAAAAAACCTGGACAAACTTAGTTTTAAAATAACGTAGTATCTTAAAGATTGTCCTTGTGTATTAAGTAGACTTACTGTCACTTGATCTCTGGTTAGAGCCACCATATTCGACTAGTGTGAAATAATAAAACAGAAGTCGCACTGGGATAGCGAAAGATGTATTCCAAAAGCTAAGTAAAGTATTAAGAAATAGAAAAGTTTCGTTAGAAAGAAAGAAAAGAGTACGGAACTGTTATGTATTATCAATTCTGTTATATGTCTGGGCAATTTCCTCTGAGATGATTAAGAGAATTGAAGCAAGAGAACTATTGTTAGACAGGAGGATGTTAAGGATGCCATGGACCGAAAGGCGAGGTTTTAGAGAAAATGGAAACAAAAAGAACTCATATACATAAAAATCAGGAAGAGATACTTGATGTTTCTATGTTACATAATGAGGAAAGAGGGCTTAGAAAATTTGATACTCACTGGAAATAGTGAAGGTAAGAAGTTAGGGGGAAAATAACTCATAAACTACCTAGCAAGTAAATGGATGTCGAAAAAGATTTAGGAGAGATAACAAAAAAGACTAAATTTATTAAATTCTATAATTGAGTGGAAATTGTGGAGAGCCATGATCGGTAACGTTGTGAAGGGACACGACACACAGAAGAAGAAGAAGAAGAAGAAGAAGAAGAAGAAGAAGAAGAAGAAGAAGAAGAAGAAGAAGAAACTATGTTTAATGAAACATGAAGCGAGTAATTTTAACTTCATTGAGACAAAATTGACTCACATTCAGAAAACTAAGATACAATTGAAGATGTCAGTTTTAATTAATCTGGTTCCTTGATATCGAAATAACAGCGGCCCTACTATTACTACTGCTACCACAGCTGCTAATGCTACTACTACAGAGAATCAAAATTTTGAATACTTTTATGTATATTTAAATTAATATGGAAATCGTAGGAAAATGATCGAATTTGATAAAGTTCTACTCCTGTATTTATTTTTAAAAAAGAAAGGAACCCAAGAAACCTCACAAGTAAATGCTTTTTCTTCTTCTTCTTCTTCTTATAATAATAATAATAATAATAATAATAATAATAATAATAATAATAATAATAATACGTTCTGAACATTTGCCTCCAACCTGGGTTGAATGCGACAAGTACAACCAGAAACCAAACAGCAACCCGTAATGGAAAGGCGAAGGTGTTATGAAATATCAGGGCCGGACAGATGCGTGCAAAGATGGCACCGAACGAAGCCTTAGACAAGTCGCAAAATGAAGACAAGCAGGGAAAATTGGAAGGTCAATATTCTTAAAATTGATAAATCGTGCGCATTAAATGCGATTAATTGATTTGACTCCGCGATGAAAAATAGGTCCCATAATAGGAAGGAGTCTCGGCTCTCTAGTGTTTGGGGGTCTTGGTTGGTTGGGGGGGGGACGCGTTGAGAAAGAGATGGTGAGATCCTTTCTTTTCTTTCAGCGCCTCCCCCTTCCCGACACCACTACTTTTTTTTTATTTTCAGAAAGAATACGAATAATGGACTTCGTCTATTGAAGAACTCAACTTATGGGTCGGCTCCCATCAAATTAAGCAGTTGCTTCTGTTCCCAAGATATTTCCCATTTCTACATGATCTTAAGTAGTGGCAGTGTCGGCGGCGGG
>OZ038490.1:11761571-11796571 GCA_964036315.1 Acanthosepion esculentum | reverse complement strand
GGTAGGAAAAAACTCCGATATATATATATATATATATATATATGTGTGTGTGTGTGTGTAGATAGATAGATAGATAGATTGAGCTAGAAATGAATAGTCTGATATATATATATATATATATATATATATATATATATATATATATATATAGATAGATAGATAGATAGATAGATAGATAGACAGACAGACAGACAGACAGATAGGTATGAACAGACTGAGAGATAGACAAACAGACAGACAGATTGATTGATATGAACAGACTGAGATAGATAGATAGATAGATAGATAGATAGATAGATAGATAGATAGATAGATGGGATAAGAGACAAAGATCTATCCGCATATAATGTGCCATACTCATATAGCTTCACGCAAACACGACTGAAGGCCAGCCACACGCACTGTCATGACACCCCCTCCCAACCTCACCCGTACTCATTTTGAAACAAGCACATCACACCACCAAGAAAAGCCTTCAAAATAAAATCTCTTTCAAATACAGGCACGCGCAGATGTAAATGTTGGTTTGGGTGGGTGCGTGTGTGTGTCTCTCGCCATGCTAACCTTTTTACACATGTTCACGTATACATAACCAGAGAGAGAGAGAGAGAGAGAGAGAGAAAGAGTGAGTGAGGGAGAGAGTGTGAGTGTGAGGGAGAGAGAGAAAGAGAGAGAGAGTGTGTGTGGAGCGCAATGTACAATTTTAAAATAATTGGTATTTATACTTTCTTCCCGACTAAGTTCGTTCTCCGGGAAATTGCCAATTTTTAGATTAAATTAGTTAAAAAAAAATATATATGTATATATATATATATAACCCCACAATATAGAAAATATATTAAGTCTTTAATATCTAAATCGCTTCCTATGGGCCGAAACGGAAACAAGGCGTGAAACGAAGCAACAACACTTCGCGATTATTAACTTTCAGAAACTGAATGCATCCTTTAGCAAGATATTTCGTCTTTCCACAAGACAATGCAGGAAAAAATCGATTTGCCCCAAATCAGAAAATTTCTCATTAGATGAGAAAAGAATTTTAACAAAGGTTTGATAAAGGAGAAAAAAGTGAATGTAATCATATTTTTGTAAGTAGTGAAAGCTTAAATATATTCCTTAATATATAATTATAAAATTGTGTATAAATTAAATTAAATACTATATAAATAAAGTTTTTTAGTATACAACGGGAGCTTCGACAAAGTATAGTGGAAAAATGTTCGTCTCACACTCCTATCCTTGCGACTAGAGTTCGATCCAAGCCTTAACCTCATGGCCACACCAAAAAGTGCGAAGAAACACGAACGAAGATAGGAATCATTTCTCTTAATTCACCCCAAAATATTAACTCACCCCCAAATCAAAAGAATTTACATTTACTAAAATTCATATTAAATTCTCCCAGAGCAAGGCCTTTCCATTGTACTTCGGTTGAATTGACTATTGCGATCGCCCCAAATGTGGGCGACTCGGGTGTGCTATTTCTAAGTGTGGGGTCTCCGTCGCGCTAACCCCGATAAACAAGCCGAGAACAGGTTATTTTCCTTTTATTTTTAAATTATAAAAAAAATTCTTTGTAAGAACCTCGAATATCATCCGCACTTACGAAATGTGAAGAATTCCCCGAGTTTTTTTGGTAAGTTTTCATTCTCAGGGTTGGAGTTGTGGCGAGGGAAGCTAAAGAAATTTTGATTTAAAATTTATAATTTCATAAGAGTGTCAGAAATTTATTAACAAACAAACTTTGATTTAAAATTTATAATATCTAGGCTGAATTAATATTTGCGATAAGTAACTATAGATTATTTGGGATGAATTAAGATCCGAAGAAAAGAGGCCCTTCCACTGTAATCCGGTTGGTTTAACCATTGCGATCATCCCAAATGTGGGCAACTCAGGTGAGCTATTTCTAAGTGTGGGGTCTGCATTCGAAGATCCAAAGACAGGAATATTAAATATAGAGCATTGCATTCATTATTAGAATATTGTGACTATCACAGTGTGAGATGTACTGGTGGCGTAATCGTTACTGGTGCAGAAGTTAGGATTGGTGCGTCCTGTTCAAATTCTAGCCAAGGTCATTGCGTTCACGGTTGTCCAGATATTCTTGGAAGCTTATGCAGGCATTGTTTCTCCACACAGCCGGACAGACTAAGTTCTTTAGTCATAGTTGACAACCAGTTTAGGGAAGAACTAAATTCAAAATTGGTTCGACTTGGGGCTAGCCACCGCAGCAGCAACATTTAGTGTGATGAGGCAGTGACCCCGTACGCCACACGTGTACAGGATATATATATATATATATATATATATATATATATATATATATATATATATATATATATATAATTTTATATATATTTTATATATGTACGGTGCTTATTGGAAAGTGCTCAATATCAGTGATATAGCTAATATATATATATATATATATATATATATATATATATATATATATATATATATATATATATATATATTGTTATACGTTATTTTATAGACGGAAATATTTAAGTAAATGCTCTGTTTATAATAAACAGTATTAACAACATTTACCGGCTTGAATGTCCAATAAATTTTCACAGAAAATATGAATCCTTCGACAGGAATCGAACCTGTATCTTCCACGGAATCGTCATATAGCCTGACGTGCTATACCAGTTTAGCTACGAAGGTCGCTTCTGGTTAGCAAGTTCGAATTACTGCTTTTAAACTACAAACTTCCCATGATTTTCCAAGAATTGTCAGAGGGCACATATCTTCTATGAAAATTTCTCGGACATTCAGGCTGATAAATGTTAATACTGTTTATTATAAACAGAGCATTTACTTAAATATTTATATCTATAAAAATAATGTATACCAATAAAATATATTAAAATAATTGTCGGACTTAGTCCATTTCATAAAATCAATCAATCTCTCTCTCTCTCTCTCTCTCTCTCTCTCTCTCTCTCTATATATATATATATATATATATATATATATATATATATATATATATATATGGTTCAAACACTAATATTCCACGGTTATAATTTATTATATTGGAATCGTAATCACGATCCAATTCATCAGACCTACAAATTCAAAAAGAAATCGGAAAATATAACTCCGGGTATAAAAAATAAAATAAAATTTTACTGAGAGTGTATGTGTGGGAGTGGGAAACAAGTGTGAGAGGGAAATGTATGGAAGCTCTAGAGAGAGGGGTAGAGGTGTAACAAGAAAGAAGAACAGGAAGGCCTAAAGGTGAAGGTGCGGATTGTAATTTAACAGAAAGAAGTTATAAAGAGAGGAGTTATGTTATTATTATATATTATTATATATATATATATATATATATATATATATATATATATATATATATATATTATGAAATGGACAAAGTCCGACAATTATTTTAAAGACATTTTTATGTTTAACTTTCTTTTTATAGATACAAGTACTTAAGTAAATGCTCTGTTTATGATAGACAGTATTAAATAACATTTACCGGTATGAATGTCCGAGAAATTTTCATAGAAAATATTCGTCCTTCAACAGGATTCGAACCTGTATTCTATACGGAACCGTCATTTAGCCTGACGTGCGTTAACCGTTTCAGCCACTGACGATAGTTCGGTTGGCAAGGTCAAATTTACAGCTTTTGAACTTCAATCTTCCATGAATCTCTCACGTACATTCATAACTGCTCATGGCATATGAAATATAAACAAATGACGTCAAACATTATGAAATGGACAAAGTCCTTAAATACTTGTATCTATAAAAAGAATGTTAAATATGAAAATGTCTTTAATACACACACACACACACACACACACACACACACACACACACACACACACATATATATATATATATATATATATATATATATATATAATATTATTGATAATTAGTATGGATCATTCCAAGGAGGAAATAAATACAAACAGAGCTCAATGTAAGAACAGACCAAAAACATTTGCAACAGTAAATGGAATTTAAATTTATCCAGACACAAGAAAAAAAAGAAAAAGAGAAAGTAAAAGAGAAAGAAAGAAAAAGGAAGAAAGAAGAAAGAAAAAGGAAGAAAGAAGAAAGAAAAAGAGAAAGAAAAAGAGAAAGAAAAAGAGAAAGAAAGAAAGAAAGAAAAAGGAAGAAAGAAAAAGGGAAAGAAAAAGAGAAAGAAAAAGAAAAAGGAAGATATGATATGATGTCTCCCTACATGGCAGTGAACAAGAGATTTGAATCTGCAGAAATGTAGTTCTACAGAAGGATGCTGAGAATAACATGGACATGTGTGACTAACGAGAAACAGAGACGACAATGCTTATCATGAGACACAGTTCATCATCAGGTGGGCCACACTACGAAAAAAAAAAAGTAATTTATTTATTAAAGATACCGTACCCATTTTCACAACCAAAGCGCATGCGCATAAGAATTTATCTTAGAAATGGGGAAAATTCGTTTTTTTCTTTTTCTTTAGAGAACAGTTTCCTTCTATAATTAAAAAAGAAAGAAAAGCAAACTGAACTCCCCGTATCACTGGTGGCAGAGTAATAAACACATACTGATATGTTGGATTTGGTTCTAATTTATTCATTTCATGATGCAAAAACATGCTTACACTTATGATCTTCCTTAGTGAAAATCGCCAATGGTTAGAAATACCGACAACGTTACCTAGAACTAAAAGTTGCAAAATTCAAGAAACATTGTACATAATTATTGTTTATATATACGGTTATGTAGGAGAATGTGTGAGTGAACAAGTGAGAATGAAAGGAAACAAACAACATTTTAATAAACGTTATTTTCTTCATGAAATTATGCGTGCCATTCAGAAAGCAAATCAGGCTGCCTGTGGCTCGTGGGCTGCAGTTTGCCGATGAATGTCGTAAGGGCTGAATAAATTCAGTGAGAAAACACATTCTTGTCTTATGCCCCTTTCTATTTTTGCGTACTTACTCAATTTTCTATCCCTATGCGGCTTTCTCAGAGTATAAGTTCTATATTATTCTGACCTCCTTCCTAAGTAAATCTAATTTTCCTAACAGTTCAAAGAGATCTTTGTGATATACTTTATCAAATACTTTTGTATTTAAAAGACAATTGTACATCTTTCGGCATTTGAATTGCTTTTTCTGATATCATTCTGATAATAAATAGCATTTCTTGACAAAGCCAGACTGTTCTTGTCTTATTTTCGGTCTAATTATACTTCACGCTGTGTTCATCAGAATCTGGATTATTAGCTTGGTCATGTGGCTCATTAAGTTGATTGTCCGATGGAGATTTGTAGGCGACATTACTAAAAAAAGGTAATTTTTCATTAAAGATGCCGCAGCCATTTTCCCAACAAAAGAGCATAAGCATAAATGTCTGCCATAGAAATGGGGGGAAAGTTGATTTTCTTTCTTTGGAGAAATGATTCCTTAATAATAATAATAATAATAAACTGCAGTTGTTTTGGTATAATGTTATCACTGATGACAGAGTGATTAACACACACACTGCTGTATATGATTTATTTCTAATTTATTCATTTGCATTTATAAAAATATTTGTAAAAGAAGTATATTTATTAACTAGGGAAAAATAATTATTATTGATGTTTCCTGTTTCTGAAGTAAAAAGATGTTTACACATATGATTTTCCTTAGTGAAAATCGCCAATGGTTTAAAATGCTGACAACCTCAGTCAACAAAAAGTTACAAAATTCATGAAATATTGCATTTAATCATTGTTTATGTATGTGGCTATACATGAGAGAATGTGTGAATGAACAAGTGAGAATGAAAGGAAACAAAAAGCATTTTAATAAATGTTATTTTCCTTATGAAATTAGGCGTGTCATTCATAATACCAATCGAGTCGTATGTAGGCCGCGGTTAGCAGTGTGCCCATGACTATTTTAGATGTTTATGCATGACATCCACATGAAAGTCTCGATCTGATAGAACGATTCAAGAACATGACTCAAGTTTCAGGTTAATCTTTTGGTTTTAAAGCAACTGGAGGTATTGGGCGAAACTATCTACAGAACAGCCTTTTCTACACCCTTGTGCAAATTAATTGCAACAACCGCTCTAGTTTCTTTCACCATTCAGTCAGTTTTAGACCCACTGGAGTGACAGGGTGTAATCGAGTTCTATTTAACTTCAGATTAGGTCATTTTCAGTGGTGTGCAGTAATATTGTTAAGGGGTCTCCCCTTTTCACACAAATGGACTCACCCAAGGTATACATATACTATTACCAGTGAATACCCGAACAGGCAAGAAGTCGAGACGGAACGACAGAAGAGTAGTAGAGTTCAGTAGTAGTAGTAGTAGTAGTAGTAGTAGTAGTAGTAAGTCACACACAGAGACGGCGGCAAGCGTCACAGTTAGCGAGCACGTAGACTCAGTAAGGAGTCATCTTTGATATTTCAATACCAAGACTGTATATATTAGTGCTACTAACCCGCATTCCTGGATCTACTAACCCGTATTACCAGTTTGTATTATTACGTTAATACATTTATTTTCCTTATCCATTCCTGGCGTTTGTGATTCATTGATATCGGATTCATCCCGGAATCCACAACAAATATGAATCTATTTTCGGGGTGTATGATGAAAATTGTATGGTCTTGAAAAATATTGCGTCATCTGTGATTGCATCAGATTTTTATCAGTCCCAGAATCTATTGTTTCGACTGTCGATCAGTTGTCCTATGGCCATTGTCTGTGATGGACGTTACTCCAAGGAAGCATACGAAAATTGTAACGCTGAGAGGAACATACTGGCGAGCCTTACTGGGGAGAAAAATGGAATTACTAGACTGGCCCGGAAAACTCTCCTGATTTAAATCCAATCGAGAATCTGTGATCAGGTTGCAAGGAAAGATTTCGTGGAATGGATATACAAAGTAATCCACTGGGTCATTTTTTTATTGGAAAAATACGAAAAAAGTAAATAATAACGGAATTATTCGTTTTATTTTAATTAATTTGCACAAGGGTGTATATCCAATTTCTTTATCTCATATACAAAATTTATTATAACTGAGCTATGCACTAAGGTATTTGAATTGTTTGGTATTTAGTAATCTTGATTTTTATAATGGATTCAGGGAAGATGCTATCACGGCATTCATTCCAATTTTAAGTCATAGTTTCTATTTTGAAAAAGGTTTATCTTGAATAGCATTTAATGTAACACTTGATAGACGAGTATTTACACTATTTACATTGTTCGGAATTTTGCCATATTCACGACATTTCAGCCGCCGTACGCTCAGCCTTCTTCAGGTGATATATATTGGAATGTCAAACAGAGCCCTTTATTTAGTCCACTGGTTTAAATTCTTCTAGTTTTAGTTTCCACGCCCGTTTCTGTTTTTCTCAGTTTCAGTTTGATTTTAGTAACACAACTCTCCAAGTTTTTGTCCACCTCTACTGTGGCCAGGTATTGAACTCACAGCTCCTTTTGTGTCACTAGATTACTTCAACCAACGCATTTGTCCACTGGGTCATGTGTTACTGAGGACTAGAACAAGGTACTCCAGTGGACTAAATAAAGGCTTCGGTTTGAAATTCAACGTATATCACCTGAAGAAGGCCGAAGCGTCGTGAATATGACAATAAATACGAGAACAACAGGCCGAACAATGTAAATACTGTAATCAGTTACAATACCTCATCTCAGAAATATAGACAGATATTGAAGAAGGTCGGAGCATACAACGGCCAAAACGTGGTGAATATAGCAATAAACACGAGAACAACAGTCCGAACAAGGTAAATAGTGTAAATAGCTACAATACCTCATCTCAGAAATATAGACAGATATTGAAGAAGGTCGGAGCATACAACGGCCGAAGCGTGGTGAATATAGCAATAAACAAACACGAGAACAACAGTCCGAACAATGTAAATAGTGTAAACAGTTACAATACCTTATCTCAGAAATATAGACAGATATTTTGAAGAAGGTCGGAGCATACAACGGCCGAAACGTGGTGAATATAGCAATAAACACGAGAACAACAGTCCGAACAATGTAAATAGTATAAACAGTTACAATACCTCATCTCAGAAATATAGACAGATATTGAAGAAGGTCGGAGCATACAACGGCCGAAACGTGGTGAATATGGCAATAAACACGAGAACAACAGTCCGAACAATGGAAATAGTGTAAACAGTTACAATATCTCATCTCAGAAATATAAACAGATGTTGGTAGAATGTTGAATTTCTTTTGTTCAAGATCATACTTATCTCCTGAATAACGATGTCATCATCATAGTACCCCCTCATCATTAATATATTGGCCTTGGGCGATGAGCAAGTATGCACTTTTCTGTTAGTGGATTCAGCAGGAATACTAAGGGCATTGGAAGTCGGAATTTTTCTCCATATGTAATAATCGGGGAAGTGGGGAATAAAAGTGTAGGTCGGAACATTGTTTAATGGTTAAAAAATAGAGAACTTAGGTAAAAACAAGATTTTTTTTTCTTTTTTATTATTAATACCTACAATAGCTTTAGCATTTTCTTTGGCTTTTTAAACAAAAAGTCAACATTTAATAACATTAACGTTGAACACGGCCATAATGTGCTGACCGTTTTTGTGAAATAAAAAAAAACAAAAACATTCCTATTAATATAGATAAATATATATAAAAATCTCGATATACATTAAAAATAAATGATAAAATAATCCTCCTTGATAATGGCTAAAAAAAAGAAGAAAAGAAACCGCTCAGATATATCGAACATTGAGACACACTTTATGCCCAGAAAAAGAAACACTTATACAAACACAAAATAAAATTGAATGAAAAGCTTAATCGCGGTAACTTGTCAGTTACATATAAATGAAACTCAACAGCACCACATCTGGATGGCTATTTCGCCTCTTGAGGGATTAATCTTCAGCGGCTTTTCAACACCAAAAAGTTTGAAGATAAAATAAAATAAAAATGAAGCATAAAGATTTTTAGAAAAAAATTCAAGAGTCAAGAAGGAGGAAGGAAAAGACAACAAAGTAAGAGAAAAGAAATCTAAAAGGGAGGAAAGAGAAAGAAAGGGAGAAAAAAGAAAGAAAAACAAAATAGAGAGGGAAGGAGAAAAGGAAGTGGGGGAATTAAAATACACAGGAGACTCAGGAACCTGTCTAGACAAAACTTCAAACACAGTTGAAAATTTAATGCCAGTAAAAATAACCTTGACCTATATCAAATATAGGGTGACCCCAAAAAACGGGAACTTTTTAACAATCCAATAAAACCAAGAGTGATGGAAGAGAAATATTTAATTCATAGTAATTGAAACCTTAAAACATGCCATTTAAGAAACAATGATGGAATTTTCATTTTTTAAAAATTACGTCCTGTAGATGGCGTCCTCCTGTACGAATGCATTCTTGAAATCTGCTGTTGAGATTCCTCATTGACTGCTGCAACATATCAACTGGGATACTGTGAATTTCATTCTTGTTACTAAAATGGCGAAATGTTTACTTGCTCAAGGTCACTGTCTTGCAGTGTTGCCACTTGCTCATGTCTGGCAATACGCACTTCAAAAATTCCCGTTTTTTGGGGTCACTCTATATTAAATCTTGTTTCAATAGAAAAAATTATATAAGGAAATTCAATCTTTAAAACTTAGAGGTTTTTAAGATTGTTTTATTAAAAAGGGTAAAAGTTTTTAAATAATATTATATAATAATTTAAGAGATGGACAAAGTCCGACAATTATTTTAAGACATTTTTTATGTTCATACTTTCTTTTTATAGATTAAAATATTTAAATAAATGCTCTGTTTATAATAAACAGTATTAATAACATTTACCGGCCTGAATGTACGAGAAAGTTTCATAGAAAATATGCGTCCTCCGACAGGAATCGAACCTGTATCCTATACAGAACCGAAGCCTGACGTGCTTTATCGATTGAGCTACAGAGGAGTGTTTCGGTTAGCAAGGTCGATTTTACTGTTGGAGGATGAATATTTTCTAAGAAAATTTCTCGTACATTCAGGCCGGTAAATGTTATTAATACTGTTTATTATAAAACAGAGCATTTACTTAAATATTTGTATCTATAAAAAGAACTTATAAACATAAAAAAATGTTTTATAATAAATTAATAAAAAATATAAGGACAAGTATTTAGTAAAATAAAAAGAAATATTAACATTAATTATAAATAAATAATAGGTAAATTTAAAAAATAAAGAAGTATTACTCTGTGATAAATGCATTGAGCTCTCTTTTTGGATCAGTTTTAATATTTTGTATTATTAGGATTCACTTAGACTACTTACCCACGGATATATATATATATATATATATATATATATATATATATATATATATATATGAAGAAATATAGTCTTAAAGTGTGCTATATTTATGGGATAAAGTGCTCAATATAAGAGATAGAGCGTGTGTACATATAAAAGTGAACATAGAAGTCAACACTTAGAGGCGACCGTCTGTTTCATGCTAGATGCAATCGTCAGGCCACGAGTGCTGTTATTTTTCTCGGCTATTGTGCATTGTGAGTAGTCTATTTTGGCGGCTATTTTACCGGAAGTCGTTTATTTGTTTATTTATTTGGGTCAAATTATTTTGCTTGTTTTTATTTATTTTTATTTTTATTTTTTATCTTATATATTTATTTATTTATTATTTTTATTTTGATCGGTGTTTTTTATTAACGTCATAAAAATTTGTTTATATAGCTTATTTAATAGTTTTGTTTTTGTTTGGGAAGATAAAGCTATTTGTTGAATTTTGGGGTTGATTGTTGTGCTTTGTTCTGACTATTATATATATATATATATATATATATATATATATATATATATATACACATTCGTATTTGAATGGACGGTTCTATTTATTTAATGTGCTCATCTCATCCACCGGTCTGCACGCTAGAGAAAACTTAATAAAGGATATACAACCTCTAGCAGGTTCGAACTTGCGCCTCTAGAGACTGATATGGCGTGCCTTGATCGCTCGGTTATGTAATCAAGCAAGGTTTTTATATATAAACATGCAATTGTGTTTTTATAAGAAATGACACATTTGTCTACAGTATTTTATATTTTGTCATTTTAAGCAGACAACAGCTCACAACAATGTTAATAATAATGGTTACTCATCGTTGTTTTAATCACTGATACAGATGACGGAGTTCGCCTTTTCGGGTTATACTAATATTTGATCTCTTTCAATGTCAATCTAAAATACAGCGAAGAAAACAAAAGTAACCGTGGCTCACCAGGAATAACACACAAACATCATTTACTCTAATATCCAGAACGCTGAATGTTTGTTGTGATAGGCGCGGCCCGTTCGTTAGGAAAACATTTTTTAAAATAGCCAAATAATGGGCGGGATAATTCTTATCCATAGCAGTCTGTTTTTTTAATGCTATCATTGTTCCGTTTATTTATTAAAATGCATTAATGGCCGTTACGGGGGTCGCTGCGTTTTCACTGGTGACCATGATGTGGAGATGTTTGTCTGCGGTGAGAGGCCCGCTGTGCTGTAGAGAAACCCACCAAGATAGATTGTGAACAAACCAAGAGAGAAGAAGGCAGGCAACGATCGACGAAGCTGCCACAATTGCTGCTACTGCAGGGAGCTTGCTTTCTTTGATTTAATGATGAAGGTAATTTGTGAATTTTACTCGAAGTGAACCCGGAATAATGCGGGCAAGCAGGCAGTAGATATACACGCATGCGCGAGCTGAGATACACATATGCTCACACACACCCACAAAGACTAGTGAAAAAAAATCTAGTTATCTATATTTATCTATATCTACAAGATATCTAAAAGAAAATATATATATATATATATATATATATATATATATATATATATATATATATATATATTTCTCGGACATTCAGGCCGGTATGTGTTATTTAATACTGTTTATTATAAACAGAGCATTTACTTAAATACTTGTATCTATAAAAAGAATGTTAAACATAAAAATGTCTTTAAATATAAATATATATATATACGTATATATATACAGATATATATATATACATATATATACATATATATAATAATATACATATATATATACATATATACATATATATATATATACATATATATATAAATATATACATATATATATATACATACACACACACACACACATATATATATACACACACACATATATATATATATATATATATATATATATATATATATATATATATATGAATAAAAAGAGACAAGAGGAGAAACTATTCTTAGCCAACGCGTTTTGTCCTCTTTATCAAGACAATGTAGGATTTATTTTATTGCATGTGTTTATATATAAAAGCGAGCATATCACTGGTTTATCAAGGCTTATGGATTTAAGAAATGAATCTTGTTTGGATTGTGATTAGATTGTAATGGTGTGAGATGGACGTTTTTGCTGTACATCATCAAAGGCTAAAGTGATGGATTTAACCGTTTTTCATTTGATTTTACAACATATTTGAACTCCTGTATGTTGCCTTGGGAAAGTAGAATATATATATATATATATATATATATATATATATATATATATATATTGACAAGTTTTGTCTATTCATTTTAAGCAAATTCCTTTCATAACGTCTGATAAGCTTAATAACATTATCATTGAAACACGAAAGAAAATCACCATATTGATACATATTTTTTAATCCTATCTAAGCTTTCGGCTTACATAAGCCATCATCAGAGATGACAAGTACATTACAATAAATTAAAAAATACACGGATATAGCAACAATTATAGTCTGTTTCTGTTTACATGGAAGATTTCTAAGCAACGACAAACTCGTACATATGAGCCACTGGAACCGAGAATCGCACCGCGGTCCATGACATCACACATGACCACGCGAGAGTGTAAACGAGAAGTGTTTAGTATGGGAAGCCGTTGGTATAAACCAATGTCTTCCATTACCAGTTATAAGCATTTAAGTATATTTGTAGAGTTTTCATAGTTTATTTTGTTCAGGTTAGGTTTCAACGGTTTTATGTATATAGCTTCAAGAATTTTTAGTTTTTGTTTATTGTTTTCATGTATAAGTATAGTTGTGTTTTCAACAAGGATTTTCCAGAATTGTGTACGCGGCTAGGCATGTTGTTTTAAATGCCTAAAATGTTAGAGTTATCATTCAAATATAGAGTCAAGCGTTGTGAAAGCGATTTTGTGGTGTGACTAACATAAATATTATTTAATCCGTTGGAGATACATTCTCCCAAAAGGCACTTGAATTTGTAAGCTATGTTGTTTTTTTTGCAAATCGCTAACGTGGGGAGAAGAATCATTGCGAATAATTAAGTTGGATATACTAGATTTAGTGTATATATATGATTAAATTAATTTTTTGCTAGGATTTGTTGTAGATATATTAGTATTTACCAATTTTTTTAGTATATTTTCATCCTGTTTATAATTAGTATGCATTAAGAGATTAATATGTTTGGGATTAGTTGATTAGCAGTATTATGTACTATTTGCTTAGTATTGAAACTTCTCAGAAAGCAGCTTATTTGTTCATCAACTATATAGTTTGGAAAGCTATTATTAATAAGTGTTTGTTTTATATTCTTTAGTCCACTGTAAAAATTCTGTTTTGTAGATTAATTAGTTTCTGCCCGATGTATTAGATTTTTTATAATTGCTATTTTGTCATAATATGGACATTCGCTCTTGTAGTTAAGTGTGCACGAATTTATGCTGGTAGGTTTTTTATATGGCGAAATAGCAAATTTGTTATTATTTGTGTTAAATCAATATGTCAAGGAAGGGAATTTTATTGTTAGTATTAAGTTCATGTGTGAATTTAAGGACAGAATTATTTTGGAAACGTTTTTGAAGTTGAAGTATTTCATCTGTATTTTTAATTAACATAAGGATATCATCAACATATCTTAGGTAGATGGATGGTTTTTTAAAATCTGTAAATATCTTATTTTCGAGGTTCGACATGTAGAAATTGCTAAATGTCGGACCCAGTACTGAACACATGGAGACACCATCACGTTATATATATATATATATATATATATATATATATATATATATATATATATTATTATTATTATTATTATTATTATTATCTAAGAATTCCGTAATATATTAGGATTAATTTTAAGTGGGGGTAAAGATGAGTTACTGTATATATTTCTTATAATTATGTCAATAGTTTCACTAACAGGGACATTGGTAAATAAGTTTTCAACATCAAGTGAAGCTATGATTTCATTGTCGGGTTTTTCACTTTTTAGGATTTGGATTACTTCTAATGTTGACTTAACACTATATTTACTAGAAAGGTAGGGAGTAATGAGTTGGTTGATGTATTTTGTTAGTTGATATACAGGAGTTGGAATTTGTGATATGATAGGACGGAGAGGATAGTTAGGTTTATGTGTTTTTATAGTGCCGTATATATAACGAGGTCTATAATCACCAACAATTTTAGGGAGTGTTAAAGAGTTCTGTTCAGCATTATTAGCATTAATGAGTTTATTAAGCTTTGATTTTAGTCGGTTGGTCGGGTTCTTTTTAAGTTTTTTAAACTTTATGCGATCATGGAGTATGTGGTCAAGTTTTTTGTTGTAATCCAATTTGTTTAGGATGACGATTTTTACAATTATGTCAGGGTGGTTGCGTAGTTCTTGTGCGGCAATTTTCAGTTGTTTAGTAAGTATTTTTGAGGAGTTTCTGCTTTTATCATGCCGATCCTTGAATGCCTCTGCCTTAAGTAAGTCTTTAAATTCTGGTGTTGTCTCTATTAGTTGTTCATCCTGGAGTTTAACAATGTTTAGCTATAGCGTCTCAATTTCTTTTTTTTTAAAGTCGATTATACTTCCGGTATATATGGCAGTTAAGCCGAAGTATCTAAAATTTTTAAAAAATCATTAAATTATGGAGAATATTTGCCTACATGTTCTAGATTGCTGGGTCGTTGAAAATTATATAAAAAAGGCGCTCAAATAATATTCCTCAAGTTATTATGTTAGGAAAAAATTAAACTTCCGGCTGTCAATCAAGCTGTCAACACCTTTAATAAATACTTACCGCTGCGTTAAAAATGCATTTCTGCGATATTTTAAACTAAAAGTAATATTCGTTTCAAATGACATTAATTAAACTATAAATCAGCAAATATTTGTTAAAGTTTCAGAAAAGTATATTTTACTTTTAAAAGATGTTTTAATAAAGAGAATTACATAGTGTTGACAGATGGCCATAAATAGCTAAAATCAGCGATTTTAGCGATTTCAATAAAAAAAAATCAGTCATTTTAAGTTTAATCTGTTAGCTTGAAATTTAATCTAAAATTAAGAAAAAGGAAGAATTTTCACTTTTAAAAATTCATGTTAAACCTTAGGTATCTCGTTTCTTTGGAGGTATCTACATAAATATTGTTTTTTTTTTCATTAATTTATAATATTGTAAGACTTTTCCAGAAGACAATAACATGTTTCGTTATTGATTTAATCACCTGTATTTTTTTAATTTTGATTATTTTTTTCATAATATTGTGTTTTTAGTTATATGACTGTTGACTTTTGCTAAATACCCAACTAATATTTCCACTGTCTTGTAGTAAAAACTTTCCCTCATTGTAATAATATTAAGCTTGTTTCAGTGTTGCTATCAATTGGAAATAAATTGCTACTTGGTGTTTTTTGAATAACGTAAAGTTTTTGATGAATTTGATGTTTTTATTGATTAGTTTGATTACATATAAATTTTCCAAATCATTTTTTCTATTTCAAGTTTAGAGTGCGAATCAATCAAAAGTAAAATAAATGCAAAAAACTTTAATAGTTTTGTAGGCATTGGACAAAAGCTACTTGTCTCAGAATTAACAGCGAGAGACATTTTCAGATTTGGTGTGTTTTGTGATTATATATATATATATATATATATATATATATATATATATATATATGTATGTATATATATATATATATATATATATATATATATATATATATATATATATATATATATATATATATTAAGTATTTCACACCAAGCAAGGCGGGAAGGCACTAGCACGCAAGGGGTTACAGAGGATTTGGAGCGAGAGCAGATAGGAGTGATAGATGAAAGGATGAGGAGAAGGATAGTGGATAGATCAAGACAACTGGAGATGTCGATTGGCATTACATTTGAATAGTTGGAGATTATAGCTATCAGGGAAACAGGAAGAGGGCAGGGAGTTCCACAGGCGAGAGGTGCGAGATATGAAGCTAAGGAGACGAAAGTAGATCGAGAGACCAGAGGAGGGGATAGACGAGTCAAGGTTGGTCTCACACAGAGCCAATATATCCGGTCAGTTTGCAGTGAGGAAAGATTCCACACTGAAGAAATTGGTTCTAATGCCACGGATGTTGGAGAACGAAATGTTAAAGGGTTTAGGTGATTTTTGAAGGGCTGGTTTAAGTTTACTTTTTCGATCTTTGTTAGTCATTATGTGGAATTATGGTTGGAAGACGAGAAAGCCTGAAGTAAAAGAAGGTGACGGTTATCGGCCGTGACGTGGACAGAGAGAAGTTGGCACAGCCTACATCATAATGTGGCCTCGGGGTTGCCCACCGGAGGTGACTGCAGGGACACCGTTCCATGCGCGACATGGCACTACAGGCACCCAGGTATTATACAACTGTTGATCAGAGAGGCCGCTCAAGACGCTACGCAAGAGTTAGGGCTCCTAACTACCAGTCGGAAACAAGCAACCAGGGAATTGTCAACCGTGTACCCTCAGAATGAAGAGGTAATGCCACAGACTGCACTCATCACGGGAGAAACACAGCAGCACTAGTACAGAGGCCAGAGAGAGAGAGAGTGAGAGAGAGAGAGAGAGAGAGTGTGTGTGTGTGTGTGTGTGTGCGTGTGTGTGCGTGTGTGTGTGTGTGTGTGTGTGTGTGTGTGTGTGTGTTCCGGGAACCACTTCCTAAACAAGAAACAAGGTGTTAGCCTCTACTCTTGTCCAAGAGAAGTGGGAGGAGTACTGACCGGGCTGTAGGAAAGCCTACTTAAACAAAATATACAAATAAACTACTTTTACAAGACATCTACCCTAATGTTATTGGGAGTGGACCTAAGGAAATACACTGTTTACACCATCAATAATAAATAAGAAAAGTGTAGAATTATTGCAAACTAAAATATGGAACGAAGCGCAGTATTGCATTCTAAAGGGAAAGACAGAAGCAATGCAAAGGAAACTTTTAATTTGAACATGGACAAATTGTTTAACATACGGAATTGTACATTTTCTATATTCACCTAAATTTTCACGGTTGTGAAATTGGTGTCCATTTAATTTGGTCTTGTTCCAGAGAATAAAAGAAAACGTTACAGTAAAGGAATTGGCTTTTATTAAGGTTAAACACGACACTGTAGGGAGTTAAGGGATACATCAGATGGTTTCTCCTGATATTCCAGAACACAGGAGGCAAGAGATTTAAAATTCTTTTGAAGGAAAGAAGTGAAGAGAAAAGAATAATAAAGAAACAGTGCGATGAAGTGTCAGAGAAAAAGAAATTTGAGGAATTGTTTTCAGCAAAATTAATTGTTTGAATGATTTTGTTAAGCTAATAGGTAACTAATAAGAGAATAATAAGATAAAAGGATAATAATAGGAAATAATAAGATAATAATTTAAAAAAATAATATAATAATAATAGGCTAATAATAAGATAATAACCAGAAAATATGAAAATAAGATAAAAGATAAGATAAAATATAATAATGGAACGATAATAATAGTAAGATAATGAACGAATAATAAAAAAGGTAATAACAGGATTTTAATAAAATAATAATTGAATGATAACAGGATAACAATAGGATAATAATAAGACAATTGAATAATAAAAGTATAATAATAAAATCATAGGATAATAATATAATATTAGGATAATAAAAGCATAATAATAATATAATATTATATTAATAGAATAATAAAAAATAAGTTAATACTAGGATGATAATAGGATGATAAAATAATAGGATAATAATAATAACAATGGGTTGTTTCCCCTGATAGGCCACAAGATGAAAGAAGTGAAGAGAAAAGGAGAATAGACAAAGAGTGCGATGAAGAAGGGCCCGAGAAAAAGGCTAAGAAATATGTTGAGGAATTGTTTTCAGCAAAAATAATTGTTTGAATGTTTTTGTTAAGGTAATAGGAAACTAATAAGATAATAATAAAATAAAAGGATAATAACAGGACAATAGTAAGATAATAAGTAGAAAATAGTATAATAATAACATAATAGTAGTCTAATAAAAAGATAATAATCAGAAAATATGAAAATAAGATAAAGAATAATATAAAAGATAATAATAGTTCGATAATAATAATGATAATAAGATAATAAACTAATAATAAAAAGGTTATTAATAAAATAATAATTCCATGATAATAGGATAAGAATAGGATAATAATAAGACAATTAGATAATAAAAGTATAATAATAGGATAATAATAAAATCGTAGGATAGTAATAAGATGATAATAATAGCATAATAATAATATAATATTAATAGGATAATAAAAATAAGATAATACTAGGATGATAACAGGATGATAAAATAATAGGATAACAATAAGTTAATAAGAAGACAATAGGATAATAAAATGATAGAATAATAAGATCATACGAGGATATCAACAACATAATAAGAATAAATACGATAATAATAAGATGATATGATAATAATTGAATAATAAATTAATAAGAAAATAATACGATAATGATAGGATAATAATAAGATAATAGAATAATAATAAGTTAATAATAACATAATTATATGACAATGATAAGATAATAATAGGATAATAATAAGACGATAGTATAAGAATAAGATAATAGGATAATTGCTATTAATAGGATAATATGAAAATAATAAAATGATAATGAGATAATTATGGAATAATAATAAGGTAATAATATGATAATAATTATAAAATAAGATAATAATATGCTAATAATATAATTAGTTAATAATAAGATAATAATCGGATAATAATAAGATAATAATAGATTATTAATAGAATAATAATAATATGATAATAAGATAATAATAGGACAATAAGAATACTATGATAATAATAGGATATTAATAGGATAATAATAATAAAACAATTGAATAAGAATAAGATAATTGGATAATAGTAAGATAATAATAGGATACTGTTGTCTTATAATATGATAAGAATAAGATAATAGATTAATAGGTTAATGATAACATGGTAATAGGGCGACGGGAAAATAATTTAATATTATGATAATTATAGGTTTATAATATGATAACTTGATAATAATGTAATAATAAGATAATATGATGAGAATAAGTTAATAAAATAATGATAATAATAGGACAATAAGATAATGATAAGATAATAATAGGAAAAAATAAGATAATAATAATAATAATGATAATGATAATAAGATATAGTATAATAACAGGATAATAACATAGAGTATAATAACAGGATAATAATAAAATAATCAGGTAATAACATAATAATATGATAATAGTTTAATAATAGGACAATAAGATAATATGATAATAATAGGATAATAGAATAATAATGAGCTGATAATAAAATAATAATACGATAATAAGATAATCGGATAATAAGATTTTCATTTAAAGCCAGGCAATACTTTTAGATTGTAAGCTTTTTTTTATTTTGATCTATTAATGATTTAGTGATACAAGCCTTACTAATTAACACATAGCTGGAGGGGGAAGAGGAGGCTCCATACTTTTCCCAAGGTTATTTGCGCGTAAGGAATTGGATCTCAGGTCTACGATTAATAATTCTGGACCGTTATCCATTACACCACCCTCACATCAAAAATTGACGGCATGATGGTCTTTCCCAAGTTGTTACTTATCTAGGTATTGACCTTTTCAACAGAAGAAATGAACGAGATGAAAATGATTCCAGAATTGCCATAACAGGTGTGACTCCTGATCCTGTCACTAGCAATGACAAGCCTGGCTTTTCATCCCATTCAACTGGACCAAAGAATTATGACAATATTAGAAATTTTGCCAGTGTAAAGAGTTGGGCTTAGACTCATGGCAGCCCTTATAGATGCGGGGATTATTAACAGGAAAAGAAAAACATAAAATAATTAATAAGAAGTACAGAGGACAGAAAAAAATAATGAAAGTATCTGATTTAATTAAAAAAGTTAAGGAAAACTGAATTTCCTGTATAATGTTTCAGCATGCACAGGCATTCTTTTTATGTGCCATGGCCTTTCAGGACGTAGGCGATCATGGCTTTCCCCCTCCCTCTAACCCTTGCAGCTCTCAACAAGTTCCTTCCCTCAGACCACGTTCTGCCCTCCACTTGCTCTAGTCTGCCAGGTATATCACGCGTTGTTTTCCCTTGTCTCTCTAGCCCTCTATTCGACCTGTGAGTATCAGATTCTCCAGTGTAAGCCTCCTCCTTGTTTGCAACATCTCTAAGACCTCATCGTTGCTCACACGCTCGGTCCATGATATCCTTAGCATCCTTCTGTAGAACCACATCTCTGTCGCCTCGAGTCTCTTCTTCATCATTGAGGAAATCGTCCAATATTCGCTGCCGTAAAGGACAGATGTCACGTAACAGTTCAGTATTCTTTTCTTTGTTACCAAAGATATCCTGCTGTCTCGTAATACTCTGTCCAGCTTTTGGAATGTCTCCTTGGCCATCCCAATACGCTTACGGATCTCAGTGAAGCACTTACCGTCCTCTGTCAAGATGTTTCACAGGTATTTAAATATCCGCGTCTGCTTGAGTCTAGTGTTGCCGACCTTCGGATCGCATTTCGGGCTCATCCTCTTACTGACGACTACGCACAGCGTGCACTAACCACAGACTTACCCAGCACAAATTAATGAATAGCATTAGAATGTCGTGAGTGAACCTGAAAGTAAATGTCTATTTCACTTTACAACAACAAAAGAAGTCAGACATGCAGAACAGAGAGTAAAGATTATTTGTAAATGGCTGAAGGAACGACAACTTGGCAAATTTCTTTACTGTAGTCGGCTATGCACAAAATGTGAACACTGGTGTTAAAATAAAAGTTATGAAAAAGCTTGAAACCTATTTGAGAAAAAAAAGGGTCTTGTTTGGTTGGTTTGCTGGTCTACTTCATACAAATGAACTCCCATTACGACACTTTATCCTCAATCTGTATGAACCTACCTCCTATATAATAAATACAAATGTCAGTGTGTCACTGTGTCACACTTTTACAACTTTACTCCCAGATGCTGTAGTCCAACATATCATACCATTTTGGAATCAGGCCGACTCCGTAAGCAAATTAAAAACATTAAATACGAATGTCAGAGTGTCACTGTGTCACACTCTTTCAACTTTTCTCTTAGAGGCTGTAGCCAACATATCATACCATTTTGGAATCAGGCCGACTCCGTAAGCAAATTAAAAACATTAAATACGAATGTCAGAGTGTCACTGTGTCACACTCTTTCAACTTTTCTCTTAGAGGCTGTAGCCAACATATCATACCATTTTGGAATCAGGCCGACTCCGTAAGCAAATTAAAAACATTAAATACGAATGTCAGAGTGTCACTGTGTCACACTCTTTCAACTTTTCTCTTAGAGGCTGTAGCCAACATATCATACCATTTTGGAATCAGGCCGACTCCGTAAGAAAATTAAGAACATTAAATACGAATGTCAGTGTGTCACTGTGTCATACTCTTACAACTTTACTCCCAGATGCTGTAGTCCAACATATCATACCATTTTGGAATTAGGCCGACTCCGTGAGCAAATTAAAAACATTCCGGATCAGGTCCGGTCCGGTCCGACAAACCTGAGATTTTTTATTCCTAAGTTTTCATTACTGTTCTTGCTTTCGGCGATTTTTTACGTGATTTTCTGCGACAATTTTTTTTGTTCAAGTGGTTTGAACGTTTAAAAGTCAAGCTTATATATTAATGTAATACTTAAATGCAGCGATCAATTTTGAGTTCTTGTATAGTTCATTGTTGTCTATCGCATACGGCAGCAGTATGCTTCGCAAAAATAAATCTCCGCCAACAGAGGGTCAGATTGCAAAAGATCCAAGGCTGCAACAAGGAAAAGAAAGTCCCGTGCAAATGAAAACCCAGATCACACGACAGTCAGGGAAGCTTTCAATGCTGAGAATATGCAAAGACTTAGGGACTCTTAAACTCCTGAACAGGCCGAATCAAGAGTCCCCCGCAGGAGCTAGCTAAAATGGCGCCGGATAGGGCGGATTTTAAGCTAGTGTCTAATAATACATTCTATGAGCCAACTGGCAAACTGCATCCTTCAGTTACAAACATGAAGATCAACAAAGAATTGAGCCTAGTTGTGTTGATCCGCCATTGATTGCCTCATGGGTATAGAATTGTAACTGCTTTTCGAAAGGTAATGTTGCCAAGAAAATTAGGTTTCCTTGAAATAGATTCAGTTAACCAAAACAGATGGCTTACAACAAATACAATTCTTAGATAACACATTCTAAAACACTGATTACAAGGATAAGGCCTGTCTATATCTCTGAGATGAGGTATTATGATTACTTGCATTATTTACATTTTTCGGACTGCTATCCTCATGTTCATTGCCATTGACAACGTTTCGGCTGTTGTACGCTCCGGCCTTCTTCAGGTGATTGGAATTTCGAACCGAACCCTTTATTTTTTCCACCGGGGTAAATTGTTCTAGTTCCACGGGCCATGACTCTTTCGGATGTCTCATTTATTTCCCTTTAACTCAACTCTCCAAGTTTTGTTGTAGCCTGGTATGGAACATACAACACATAGCCCAGCATTTAATAGTTAGATCCAGTGACTAGACCCAAATTGATGTGAGTTCAATACCAGGCTACAGCAGTGGTGAACAAAAGAACTTTGAATTCTAATGTAAGTTGATTTATAATGTAAATAATTTGAATTTCTCATATAAGAAGCAGCATGTTCTTTCCAAATTATCCTAATAAAATTTTAAAAATTAGTTTTCACCAATTTTGAAAACATAAAGTGTCACAGGCATATATTCTCAGATCGAAAAAAAAACTAAGTTAATATTTGAGTTTCTCATGAAAAACTGACAGCCAACTTGGTAAAATATCTCAAATTCTTTTTTTCGAAACGAATGATACGCTCTACTGTAACGTCGCACTGGGTAAATTCCACACTCTAAGCAGGAAGAACGGGTAGCTTCAAAACAATAAAAAGTCAATATGGATGCTGTTAAGCGATAATTGTCACAGCAGGATATGCCTTTGTTGATTTAACAAAGGCTAAGGGCTTCAACAATCACAGTGGGCTTACCACGCCGTTGGACATCAAAACCGGTATTGCTAAAGGAGCGCGCCAAAGACAAATGGCTGCTGATCTCATGAAAGTCTAAGGGATCCAACAATCCCTGTGGGTTTACCGCATACCTGAACATCAACCCAAGTATTTATACATTCCAGTAGCTGCGCTAGATGGGTGTTGAATTCATGAAAGGCTAAAGGATCCAATAATTCAAAATGAGTTTAACACGTGCCTGGACACCAATTCAGGCATTTCTACATACCCGCGCCTGCGCTAGATGGGCGCTGATCCCATGAAAGTCCAAGGCGTCTAACACGCATATGGGGTTTACCATGTGCTTGGGCACCAATTCAGACATTTCTATATACCCGTACCTGCGCTAGAAGGCCGCTGATCCCATGAAAGGCCACGGGGTCTAACAAGCCCATGGAGTTAACCACGTGCCTGGACATCAATTCAGGTATTTCTACATACCCGCGCCTGCGCTAGATGTCCGCTGATCACATGAAAGTCCAAGAGGGCTAACACGCACATGGGGTTTACCACGTGCCTGGACACTAATTCGGCCATTTCTACATAACCGCGTCAGTGCTAGATTGCCGCTGATTCTATGAAAGGCCAGGGGGTTTAACACTCACAGGGGGTTTATTATGCCCTTGGACGCCAATTCAGGCATATCTATATCTTCAGACCAGTGCTAGATAACCATTGGATATTGGGCATTGGAAAATGCGCATTTGAAACCCTGATTGTTCTTTCTTGAAAATAACAAATTCGGGAAAATATTGAATAGGAATATCAAGAACTACATTTCAAAAAGCGTAAAGATGAGAATATTAGTTTCAAAATATATTGAAAAACAAATCATTTCCCGCATAACTTTATCCAATACGAACAAGGTGAAGGAGCAATCGGTCGAGATACTTTTTAAGAAACTAAACAATAATGATTAAACCGGTACACCTTGAAATACAGTATATTAAAAAAAAATTCATAATTCCAGATTATGCAGGAAGGCCGCAGAGTATATCGACTGATACTTTTGTGATTGGAAAGGGAAAATTAAGGATACTAATTTGGCTAGTGTGAGGGATAATGAAATGTTTCGTCTGGATAATTTAGAAATTATTTAAATGCCTGAAGAATATATCAACCAAAATGTCGAGAAGAACCCCCCCCCCCCAAAAAAAAACCCAAGAAAGATGAAGATCATCAATCTAATTATAATTAACAAAAATTTGCGAAATTCGGAAAATAAGAAGGCCTATGAATATATCGACCGAAACGTTGTGATAAAAGCAACAAAGATAAAGATACTGTATTGGATATCAGAGATCTTGAAAATTCCTCATCTTGGAAAGTTAGGAAAAAAGATTTTACCTTTTTTTTTCCTCCAGTATATCCTATGCTAAAATTGCACTGATAAATGGAACGCAATTAATTCTACAGAACTAGACCAGTGCTACATAAGCGGTGGAAATTGGGTATAGGAAAATGAGTATTTGAAACCCTGACTGTGCTTTCTTGAAAGTAACAAATTGGGGACAATATTGAATAGGAATATCAAGAAATATGTATACGTTTATTTATAGGAATATCAAGAAATATGTATATGTTTATTTATAGGAATATCAAGAAATATATATATGTTTATTTATAGGAATATCAAGAAATATGTATATGTTTTTATAGGAATATCAAAAAATATGTATATTTTTATTTATAGGAATATCAAGAAATATGTATATGTTTATTTATAGGATTATCAAGAAATATGTATATGTTTATTTATAGGATTATCAAGAAATGTGTATATGTTTATTTTTAGGATTATCAAGAAATATGTATATGTTTATTTATAGGATTATCAAGAAATATGTATATGTTTATTTATAGGATTATCAAGAAATATGTATATGTTTATTTATAGGATTATCAAGAAATATGTATATGTTTATTTATAGGAATATCAAGAAATATGTATATGTTTATTTATAGGAATATCAAGAAATATGTATATGTTTATTTATAGGATTATCAAGAAATATGTATATATTTATTTATAGGATTATCAAGAAATATGTATATGTTTTTATAGGAATATCAAGAAATATGTATATGTTTATTTATAGGATTATCAAGAAATATGTATATATTTATTTATAGGATTATCAAGAAATATGTATATATTTTTATAGGAATATCAAGAAATATATATGTTTATTTATAGGAATATCAAAAAATATGTATATGTTTATATATAGGAATATCAAGAAATATGCATATGTTTATTTATAGGATTATCAAGAAATATGCATATGTTTATTTATAGGAATATCACAAAATATGTATATGTTTAATTATATGCGATCTATTTCCTTGTGCAAAAAAATTGAAACAAAACGAATAATTCCGTAATTATTTATTTTATTTGTTTATTTTTCCAATGAAACAGGACCCAGTGCACATGTTAGTACTTCGTACGTCCATTCCACGAAGCCGTTCCTTGCAGACTGACCACAGATTCTCGATTGGATTTAAATCAGGAGAGTTTTCCGGGCCAATCTATAGTACGGTTTGCAATTCACAGTTTTCCTTAATTTTAGGTTGATTCTCAACTAAGGCAAGAGAGACCAGTATACCTTGTTTTTTTTTAACACGATATGGAAATGGAATAAACAGTTCCATGCCTTTTTTCAAGGATATACACCCTTGTGCAGTGTTACAATTTTCATATGCTTCCTTGGAGTAACGTCCATCGCAGGCAATGTCCGTAAGACAACTAATCAACAGTCGAGACAATATGGCTGGGCGAGATAAAAATCTGATGCAATCACGGATGAAGTAATATTTTTCAAAGCAAAAATTCATCATACACCCCGAATATAGATTCATATTACTGCACACCACTACAAATAGTCTAATCTGAGGACAAAATAGAAATCGATTACACCCTGTCACCCCCAGTGGGTCTAAAACTGACTGTATGGTGAAAGAAAGGAAACTAAAGCGGTTGTTTGAATTAATTTGAACAAGGGTGTACATTCCATCACATATTATCAAAATTATTTGTTATTAATATTTAACGAATATGGATCTCTTATTTAGCAAAATAATAATAATAATAATAATAATAATAATAATAAAATGAATATATAATTATAATAGAAACATGTAAAACACGCTACACAAATGCAATCATGTTTCGATGTGTATTAATTGTCTACTCATCTGTTATTTACTAACGCCAGATAAGATGTGTTAATACGCATCGAAACATGATTGCATTTGTGTAGCGTGTTTTACATGTTTTTGATGTAATATCCTAAAATAAAGTGTATATATATATATATATATATATGTGTGTGTGTGTGTGTGTGTGTGTGTGTGTGTGTGTGTGTGTGTGTGTGTATGGAGAGAGAGAGAGAAACGTTGTTTCGTTTTTGTTTATATATCTATATGCATTATGAAATGGACAAAGTCCGACAATTAATCGTCGGACTTTGTCCATTTCATAATGTGTGACGTCATTTGTTTACATTTGATACGCCATGAGCAGTTATGAATGTACGTGAGAGATTCATGGAAGATTGAAGTTTATAAGCAGTAAATTCGACCTTGCCAACCGAACGATCCTTTGTGGCCAAATCGGTTAAAGGCAAGATAAATGACAGTTCCGTATAGGATACAGGTTCGAATCCAGTCGGATGACGAATATTTTCTATGAAAATTTCTCGGATATTCAGGCCGGTAAATGTTATTTAATACTGTTTATTATAAAACAGAGCATTTACTTAAATATTTGTATTTATAAAAAGAATGTATAAACATAAAAATGTCTTAAAATATCTAAATGCATATAAAAGATTATATGGGTTCTTTTACAAAACAACACGCTAAATGCATTATTTGCTCACTGTAATATGGCTGACCACAATTTTGTTTTACAAAATGCTATTCTATTTTAAAGAGAATACAATTTAGTAAAACGGAAATGTTTAGAAAGTGCTTTAAACTTTAGTTCATTGACAGTAAATTTGCGTCCGGGTATCACCATTTTTGGCAGATCTTCTACAATGTGGGATATTTAATAATATAGACAATTACTAACATTGATGGAAACACACAGAGTCTAAATAAATTCGGTTAGATTTATACAAAGCATATAAACATAAGCAAGAAAAAAAAATTAATATAAAATTCTCAGTGTCTCCATTTTTTCGCGCGCATGCGTAGTCGCATCAACGTAAAGCATCAATTTATTCCGATGAAGTCCCGAAGAACGAAAGGCGTCACACGATAAGCTTTTTTTTTATTTTGTCATACATCTTTCTCCTAAAATGTACGTTTATATATTTTCGATATTTTATGTAACAGTGTGTGTGTGTCTCTGTAAATATAGACAGACAACATTTTTTTTTGTCATTTTCTTTTTTCAATCTTTGTATAAACTACCCATTGAAGCGCTATACCGTATTTGGTGAAGACATGTCGTTGACAAGATGCAATAATTGAGATTGTCTCGATGTTGAAAGTTGCACGCCAGCCAATGGTACGACTAAAAACATCTTTCCTGTTGGCTTTGGCCACAACGCTTCCATTATCTTTCTTGAATCCGTCCTGATTGGACATTCTTCAACGAAATGGCGTCTCTTCACTAGAAAGACTTACGCCAACTCTTCTCCGGACGAAGAAAATATCGACGTTTCATTCCAAACAGAGACATTTTTGAATGTATTCTCTTTTTATTTTGACAATTTTTTCCTCATTTTTATAGCCTTATTTCAGTTTCAATCTTTGGTCCTTTCACGGAAAGGTTTTTATTAGATTTTGGTTGTTATTTCTTGTAAAAATTTGAAAAAAGTCACAGACAAACAGACAAACGGAAACCATGGAAATTAAAATAATAATAGTAATAATAATAATAATAATAATAAAGCTGGTACAAAACAAAATTGTCCAATATGTTTTTTTTACATTAATGTTCACCCTGAACAAGGTCCCAAACTCACTCAAGTATCTGCAATAAAAGAAAGTTAGACGAAAAATTCTTGAGAGTTTCACTATCGAATCTTAGCAAAATACACATTTGCACTCTTGAATTTTTTTCAAATATCTCCATTCCTAAAAGAATTACTCCCTTCCCAAGCCAATATGCATGACTATAAAAATGTTAAAAAATTAAATGAAAACGGCTAATAACCTTCTATTATTTAAAATATATAATACAAAAATTAACCCCAAACTTAAATAATATAAATAATAATTACATTATAGAAAAAATTCAACAAATATTTACCCACCTTTATCCATAAAAGATTAAATTACATCACTTCAATCTTCCATAATTTACCATAACTTTTCAGTTAGTCAGACGAATATTTGTGAGCTTTATTAAATTAAATTTTTTTGGAAAACTAACGACATTCTACTTTTGTTTATAAATACTTGTCGCTAAATAAAATACATTTGCCTTGATAATATCCACCAGAGTATGAACTCCATCGGCTAGGATAATTTGATCGTCTGTCTTTATAAATATTGTCCTTTTACAGATACACTTTTTACTTATATCTGAAATTTTACAAACACACACATATCTGTACACTGCCTACCTGGGTCTTGTTTTAATATTGAAGCTCTGTCATTTCTTATGGTACCGAGCACTTTTTTGCCAGAAAGCAGATTTTGGTTAGATTATTTTTAGATCCGCTCATCCTTTTCTAACATACTAAATCCTCTGAAGTAACTTTAGTTGTCCGGGTCAGTAGAATGCTTTTTTGGCTTTATTTTTACTTATATCATTGAGTACACAAAAGCATGAAACTCGCAGTCGTGGCCAATCACTGCCAACCTGGATTTTGTTTTAATATATATATATATATATATATATATAAATATAGGTAACTATACTCGTGTCGAAAAACCTTCGAACTCTTGATTTAACAACAGCCAAATCAATCACGAAGGAAAAGAAGGTTTTAAAAAAAGAAAGAGCCAGGAACATGAAAGTCTGTCGAAAATAATCGCACAGATACAGGTTCAAGGCCCAAAGAAAAAACCCCGATACGAGTAAACAACTAACTAAAGAGCTCAATACAAGCGTAGAGCAAACCTAGTCAAACCTAATGAGCCAGACACACCTACCAAGGTTTCACTTAGGCAGATCGTCAGGGCCGACCCTGACGATCTGCCTAAGTGAAACCTTGGTAGGTGTGTCTGGCTCATTAGGTTTGACTATATATATATATATATATATTTATATATTTAATATATAGATATATATAATTTCTATATATATTATATATGCGGGGTACGTATCGGAAAGCACTGAATATCAGTGATAGAGCTAACATATTTAGTTGTATGGATATCAGTGTTAGCGCTGGGTTTCCCGCTTTTGCGATCATCAGACAACGTTTGTCTGATGATCGTAAAAGCGTGGAACCCAGGGTTACAAACTCATATCCATACAACTATATATATATATATATATATATATATATATATATATATATATATATATATATATATATATATATATATAATATTAGTGTTCAATAGGCTCCTGAAAAAATTATTTCGGTTGACCTCTCAGGGGAGGAAGTATGGGTTTGTAAACTGATTATTACGGCTAATAATGCAAGACTCTTCGGTAAATCGAATTGAGTTCTCTCAGTCACTGTGTGTTTATTTAAAAATAAATACGCATAAATTCACCTTCATCTCTGCCATGCGCCAACAACTTAATGGTAGAATCCCCCACTTAAGCCAATTCAGTCGGGTTTCGATCCTAGCTAGAGGAAACCGGACGTCTAGCCACACTGATGAGCTGTGATACAACGAAACAGTCTGTCTGTAGATGACAATATATATATATATATATATATATATATATATATATATATATATATATATATATATATATATTCTAAGAGGATAGAACCCAGGAGAGAGTAAGAATATAATATAAAAGACTCAAAAGCTAATATTCCATGGTTATAATTTATTACATTGGAATCGTAATCACGATCCAATTCATCAGACCTACAAATTCTAAAAGCTTTTTGGGAATTTGTAGGTTTGATGATTTGGGCCGTGATTACGATTCCAATGTAATAAATTATAACCATAGAATATTAGTGTTTCAGCCTTTTAAATTATATTATATTATATATATATATATATATATATATATATATATATATATATATATATGTATATATATAAATATATATAAATATATATATATATATAAATATATATATAATATATATATAAATATATATATAAATACATATATATATAAATAAATATATATGTATAAATATATATATATATATAAATAAACATATATATATATATATATATATATATATATATATATATATATTACTAATTTTCACCCAATACTAGACCCAAGAGCCACTCAAGGTAGAGGGTTATTGTGCCGTATTGAATGAATATTAGAAAATGCGAGAAGTTCTTGGGGATATGCTGGGAAGATAACAGCTTCTTTTCCATTTGAAGCGGACAAGATTGAATTAGGGAATAAAATTTCACTTTTAGTTGGAGAACCATATTTCTATTGCTTAAAGTGACTTCGCTGTCTGTGAAAAGATTGTCGAGCATTCATTGCCATATAATAGGACTGATATTACGTTGCATTTCAATATTTTTTTCTTTGTTTCTAACATTTTTCTGTTTCTTAATACTTTGCTTAGCTTTAGGAAGGCATCTTTTACTATTTCAGTTATCCTTCGGATTTTCGTGTCGCACTTTTCGTCCCCTGCCAACACGCTTTTGTAATTGTGTAAATTGTTCCATTTGTTTGGTTTCGGCATCCCCAATCTGTAATTTAGACGTTGGGTTCTCCCTTTTGCTAACTATAAAAATTAACCTTTCTGAAAAGAATGTTATTGGAATATTCAGACGGGTGGTGGAGAATTGTTGCGACTTGCTGTCACTTGATCTTCATTGAAATCTATCACTGATCTGAAAAAAAAATTATCGTGTACAACTAATAAGGATAGAAATTAATGCATAAATAAAAATGGAGAGGAAAAAATAAATAAATAAAGAAGAGAAAAGATGGAAATACTATCACTACTGTTAATAGCAATAACGTAAGGAAAATGGAAACGTGCAAAAAAGGCGGCAATTGCTAAGAATAAAAACGAAACGAACATGTGGCTAGGAATAAAGGAGAGTAAGCAGCAAAAATAAAAATAAAAAGCTTTATGAATGGACGATTTGGAGAGGTGATCAAGATTGAAAGAGATAATGCAATGCGGGTAGTTAACAGACTCGATGGAGAACAATTCCTGGAGTAGGTACCAAGATAGACGTACGCGTGCCGACCCACTTCAGACTGGATTGCTTTTCGACGCATGGTCATGTGGTCGTTTAATGAAGCCAATTGTACAAAGAGAAAAAGAAAGAAAGAAAGAAAGAAAGAAAACTGGTCGCATTTCTATTCCCTAAGCGTGCACTGCTTAGATTCGACCCTCTGTGTGATGAAATGTTATACGTGATCGGTGGTGGCTGGAACCTGGGCGCGCCAGGGAATCTTGAAGAGGCGGTCTTTATATTGTATATTGACGGCTTTGGGTGCATTCTGCCTCTGCCCGGTTGAAATCAATGCCTGGTGCGTTTGCAGAGTGCTTGTTGGCTGAGTTTTGCCGACGAACGGCATGCGGGTCGGTGGGTGGAATTTGAAAGGAACGAAGGAAGGTGACGAAATGACAGTAGAGTTCAAAATAGAGAAATTTGTTTTACTAAGAGAATCGGAAGAGAAGGTCGTTACCCACAATTTCGCTTTATTACAGGCGGCTTCTATCCACCGCCCACCCACCACCCAGCACCACCACAGTGGTGGAGAAGTTCTTATACAATCAACTCAATTCAACGTGAAACATCCTCCAACTAAATGTTATGGCAAAAGGGGAATTGGAATGATATATTTCTTAAGAGACAAAACAAAAAAAGAATACAAAAAAAGCAAAACAGGCTTACAGTCATATCACTTTAGAACACTGGTTC
The DNA here is from genome assembly GCA_964036315.1 of Acanthosepion esculentum. Taxonomy (NCBI): domain Eukaryota; kingdom Metazoa; phylum Mollusca; class Cephalopoda; order Sepiida; family Sepiidae; genus Acanthosepion; species Acanthosepion esculentum. Next base: position 11,764,168 of record OZ038490.1, on the reverse strand, counting down.
CTGTACGATCATAAAAGTTAAGCAACGTCGAGCCTAGTTAGTAACTTGACGGGTGACCTCTTGGGAATTCCAGGTGCTGTAAACTTAGATGTGCGGATAGTGTAATGGATAAAGTCTCGGAATTGGTAATTGGATAGTCGAATTCCAATAGTCATTTGGGTTCGTTAATCCACCTCTTCTCCCCCAACTACGGGTTAATTAGTAAGATTTGTATCACTAAATAATTATTGTCACAAAATAAAAAATAAAAATCATACAAATTAGGTACCGCCACAGATTCGCTAAAAATGAGCAAGCCATGATGAAAAAAGGCCCCACACGTGATTTTAAAACGTTTTATCGTCAAAATTTTTATGATATTAAGAGGAAAGAACCAAGGATTTTTTGATTATTAAATTATATTTTCGGTCCTTTTTAGAACTTTCAAGATTTTGTTTAAAAATCTTGTTTTTCTTGCGTTAGCGCCGGGACCAAAGATTAGTGTTGGAAATTTTAGCGTTCTTTACGGTGGAGGAAGAGCAGATAGGAGTGGTAAAGGAGAGGATGTGGAGAAAGATAGTGGATCGATCAAGGCAAGGGGGTTACAGAAGATTTGGAGCGACAGCAGATAGGAATGAAAGGGGAAAGGATGTGGAGAAGGGAAGTGGATAGATCAAGGCAACTGGAGATGTCGATTGACGTTACACTTAAATAGTTGGAGATTATATTTGTCAGGGAAACAAGAATAAGGAAGGGAGTTCCACAGGCGAGAGGTGCGAGACATGAAGCTATTGGAGTAGAAGAGACGTCTACATCTAACAGTTTCAACGGTGAAGGTATGGGAACGGGATGCCAGCCTCGTAGGACTTATTCAAAAATGAATTAAATTATTTTGAAATGTTTCTATTTTAGAAAATCTTGGTAGAAACCATTTCTTTTATATCTTATCTCCAACTTATTTATTTTTATGAAATTTCGAGTAATTCATTTTTGTACCGCTTACCGTTTATATTAGCTAAAAGCAGGACTACTTGGAGAATTTAAATCATCAATATATTTTTTTTTGTAAAACAGGTTTCCCAGTTACCGAATATCTGTTCTGAATCGAAAAATAAGAAATTTGACAAAAGAAAAAAAAACATTTTCGATGAATAATGAATTTTTAGAAGAATTGTTTAATTTTTCTTTTTATAAATTTTATTTAGAATAATTTATAGTTTTTAAATTTTTGTATTAATTTTTACCGGTTAAATGATATTGTTATTAAGTAAAAATTATATTTAGTAATGATATATAGAAAAGCTTACTACAATTCATCGAACCCCAATAATTTAAAAATAATTTTGAATTTTTTTTTTTGTTGTGTAAAAAACGTGCCGAATTGGTTTGTAAATCTGGACTTCTAGGCATAAAATTATTATTAAATAGGAGCGATAATTTTAGTAAACTTAAAGCTAAGCTAGCTAAAATCAATAAGACATTAGATTACGGATCTTATTTTCTTAATTTTTTAAGATTACTGGGTAGTTAAATATATATGCATATATATTAAAAGGCGCTCACGTTTTATTCTTCAAGTAATTTTTACAGATATGTCCACCGTAGAAAAAAATTAGATAAGCTCCCATCTGTCAGCCAAGCTGTCAATCTGTCAACATCTTAAATAAGGAATCAGTACCTATGCTAGGCCACAAAAATCTCCTGAGCCGATCAAGCATAGAAATAAATACAATATGGAAACCAGCAATAAGGAGTGCCAGAGAAAAGCGATAATAAGAAAAAAAAATTGCAATATGAGCTCTGGTAAAAATATGAATGATAACAGCATAAAATTGCAATATGAGCACTGGTAAAAATGGTTGCTGAAGACATTAGGTTTATAATACCTAGAAATTTATACACAGTTGTCCTCAAGGAGACATGACACAGTAGATAAAAGCGTTAGTTAGATCCAGTGACAGTGAGGGTGAGTTCAATACCTGGTTAAGGCAGTGGAGAACTTTCAGAGAGAAATTAACAGGAGATAAATGATAACTGACATCCATTAAACATGGTACGTGGAACTAGAACAGACTACCCCATTGAGCGAAATAAAGGGTTCAGTTCGACATTCCAACCACCTGAAGAGGGCCGGAGCGTACAACGGCAGAAACGTTGTAATAAATATGGCGACAAAGATGAGGACAATAGTCCGAATAATGTAAATAATGTACATAATACGTCATCTCAGAAATATAGACAAATACTGAAAGGCCAAAACGTTGTAATAAATATAGCGACAAAGATGATAACAATAGTCCGAATAATGTAAATAATGTACATAATACCTCATCTCAGAAATATAGACAAATACTGAAAGGCCGAAACGTTGTAATAAATATAGCGACAAAGATGAGAACAATAGTCCGAATAATGTAAATAATGTACATAATACGTCTTCTCAGAAATATAGACAGATACAACTACAGCCGTATTAAGAATGCTTCTCTGCGATATTTTTAATTTAACGGAAGTAAATTTTTTTTTCAAATCAGATTGATTCAACTTTAAATCAGCTAATATTCCTGAAATAATGCTTCAGAAAATTATATTTTATTTTTGAAAGGTTTCTTTAATAA
>OZ038490.1:11749071-11756571 GCA_964036315.1 Acanthosepion esculentum | reverse complement strand
ACACGTTAAATTTTGAATTTGGGGATTTTTTAAAAAAAATTATTCTTTACTTAATAATAAATAAATAAAAAATCCATCCTTTTCATTGTCGGAGATCACATAATTTTCTAATAATATTTCTCAAATATTCAGGCCGGTAGACGAAAATAAATAGCTGTTTATAAATAAATAGCGTCTACGCAAATACGAGTATCCACTAAAAATATCCTTTAGTTAATAAAAACCTGTTAGATTAATAAGTAATAAAAAATCCTCTATTTACATTATTTGGACTATTGTCATCATCTTTGTCGCCATATTTATTACAACGTTTTGGCCTTTCAGTATCTGTCTATATTTCTGAGATGAGGTATTATGTACATTATTTACATTATTCGGACTATTGTCCGCATCTTTGTCTCAATATTTATTACAACGTTTCGGCCTTTCGGTATCTGTCTATATTTCTGAGATGAGGTATTATGTATATTATTTACATTATTCGGACTATTGTCCTCATCTTTGTCGCCATATTTATTACAACGTTTCGTCCGTTGTACGCTCCAAGAATATTGTATTATTCTAATGGTTATTGAGAATTTTGTAATTTTTGCATTGCCCTGTTACAGGTGATGAAAAATGAGTTTTGCATGTCAACCAAATCGAAAAAGACTGTGGCTATCACAAAATGAGAAATCAGGTGATGAAAAATGAGTTTTGCATGTCAACAAAATCGAAAAAGACAGTGGCTATCACAAAATGAGAAATCAGTGCCGACCCCTAAACCAGGACCCCATCCACTGGAATTCTTTTTTTTTTATATCTGCTGGAATATGAAAGGTGCTATCCATTTGGAGTTGCTGGAACATGGAAGAAGGACCACTGGAAATGTTTATTCCTAATTTGGTAAACAAGGAAGGTGTTATTGTCCCCTATGAAGAGTGGAAGAGCACACGTTTTAAAAGAAACACAAGTAAAGATCGTTAGAATTGGAGACACTTAGTAGATTTAGTCACATCATTTGTTTCGATTGCATGAACATTGCTTAAGAAGCAGAACAATAAGAAACAAAGAAAATGAATGCAATCCTTGAAACTTTTTCAGGCGAAAACATGAAATCGAAAATTTACCTTCCCGTCGAGATCAGTCGTCGAAAATGAAGGTGATTACATTTAAAAAAATAATATATGCCGCCATCATATTGCCTTTTCCATGGACAGGGCAGCTAATAAGCGCTGCTCTTTGGTACATCGAACCGCGTGAATTTGAGCGTACTGCTAGATTGGCAAACGTCTGATCGTTTTACTGATGGAATAGCTAAATCTAACCGTAACTTCTATTCTAATAGGTTCTTGTTTTACACTTACCGCCTGTGACACTCTCTTCCGGTTTCTTGCTGCCCTCCCTCCTAAAATCTTCAATGATTTAAATGCAGCGTCAATCGCCATCTTCTGTCTTCCGGAATTCTGTTATTTTATTGTCCTTTTCTCCTCAGTAAAGGCTTCTTATTTTCTTTCATTACCTTTAAGCATTACGTCTTAGTAGCATTATCGCCTTGCTTGGGGTGAAATGATAAAAAATGTTAGTTTTATACCCTTTCTAATTTGGTTTCGTTTGGTTTCTTTTACAGCATATCAACCTGTATGGATGATTTAATGCCAACAAAATTTTTATTGCTGTTAATATACATATATATATATACATGTATATATATATATATATATATATATATATATATATATATATATATACACGCACACACACACACATATATATATATATATATATATATATATATATATATATATATATATATATATATATATATATATATATATATTTATATTTATATATATATATTTATATATATATATAATTAAATGTATTGCTGGTAATATTTTTTCCTTCAAAAATCTATTTCTGGGAATATTGATTCTTCAAAAATGTATCGCTGGTAATTTTTTTTTTCAAAAATGTATTGCTGGTAATATATATATATATATATATATATATATATATATATATATATATATTATTTTCAAAAATGTATTGTTGGTAATAATGTATTGCTGGTAATAATTTTTTTACTAAGTATTTCTTGTATTAAAAACTATTTTTATACTTTCATAGTTTTTGGACTGCAATTTGGGGGTTAACTGTTTCCCCCAAACTTGGGCCCTAACAGGTGCTACCACCCCGGGTCAGGGTGGACCTGGGAATACCAGCAATTAAAAGTAGGTTCCAAGCTGCTCAAAACCTCCTGATCAGAGGCCTTGCTGCTGGACGTAGTTTATCGTCTTACCTAAGACGGACTCTTTCTGGTGAAACCGAATTACTTTTCGATCACCCTAATCTCTACCTACATCGACGTCGAAGATCGAGATAAATTGTCTGTTTCAGAAAGAAAAGAAAAATCAGATGAAAGAATTATAAGTTAAAAAATTTGGGAAGGTTTCAAGCCAGAGGAGTAAGACGAAAGAAATACTGGCCAAAAATGAATAATAATTGACAAAGCTTCATCTAAGAAATTCAGACAATTTAACACTATTACTAATAAGTGGAAATGCAAGAAAAATACAATGAAAGAAACAAAGAAACTAAATGAATAAACAGCAAATACTGCCTGTCTCCTCATGTGACTGAAACATCTCTAACTCGGGTTCCACTTGTTAACCATAGAAATATTATACCTTTTTTGGAGATTTCAGGATTATAAATCTGACCTTCATCTGGTGCTTGAACATCCAGCATTGGGATTTGTGTCCGGATGAGGAGGGGTCAGCTAAAAATTCAAGTTTTAAAATTGCTTAAAAAATAAGTGATTTTAAAAAAGTTTTTAATGTATATTGAGTTTAAAGGAACAAAAAAATTTTGTGAATTTAAATAATATTTTTTCAAATTCAGTTTAAGACATCTCCAAAACTTTGTGAGTTGAGGAAATCAGTTTTATTTCTTCAAAATACTAAGGAATTAGAGTTAAAGTCGGAGGTTTCGTTACGTGAAGTTTTGAAGTTCCGAGAGTTTGTGATTTGAAGAATCTTATTTTCGGCCTGAATCGGACTTTCGGCCTGATTCTCATTTTCGGCCTGAATCGGACTTTCGGCCTGAATCTCATTATCGGCCAGAATCGGACTTTTGGCCAGGATCTCTTTTTCGGTCTGAATCGGACTTTCGGCCTGAATCTCATGTTCGGCCTGAATCGGACTTTCGGCCTGATTCTCATTTTAGGCCTGAATCGGACTTTCGGCCTGGATCTCATTTTCGGTCTGAATCGGACTTTCGCCCTGAATCTTATGTTCGGCCTGAATCGGACTTTCGGCCTGAATCTCATTTTCGGTCTGAATCGGACTTTCGGTCTGATTCTCATTTTCGGTCTGAATCGGACTTTCTGCCCAAATCGGACTTTCGGCCGGAATTGGAAATATAGCCAGAAACAGAGTTAAAGTGAGGTTTTGAGGGTCCACGGAGTGAATTTAGGAAACTCAAAGATATTTCTTCCAAATTCTTATTTCTCTTTTCTAAGATGGGTGAGAGATTAATTTAGTTTTGGGTCGGAGACCCAGTTATTCCTCCGCTGAAGCTAGCTTAAAAGTGTGCACAGAATGTGGTTTTTAACCTAGTTAATAATAATTGACTTATTCACACAACCTTTCGCGACTAGAATTAAAAGCAATAGAAAAAAAGATTAAATAAATAAAAGTCAATAATTAATAATAATTGACAATGCTTCACCGAAGAAATTCTGATAATTTACGACTATTACTACTTGGTGTAAAAGCATGAGAAATAATATAAGATAGACTAAACTAAAATTGATAATAACTGACAAAGCATAGCCTAGAAAATTCAGAAGACTTATGACATATCATTAAGTGTAAAAGAAAAAAAAAATGATGACAAAAAATTATTTGACAAAAATTAATAATATTTGACAATGTTTCATTTACGAAATTCAGACAACATTATTACTGTTTGACGTAAAAGCAAAAGAAATAAGATGAAAGAAATACTAGTGAAAAATTAATATTTGACAATATTTCATCTACTAAATTCAGACATTATTACTGTTTGGCCTAAAAGCAAGAGAAATAAGATGAAAGAAATACATGTGAAAAACTAATAGTGTTTGACAATGTTTCATCTAGTAGTTTCAGACAACATTATTAATGTTTGACGTATAAGCAAAAGAAATAAGATGAAAGAAATACTAGTGAAAAATTAATAATATTTGACAATGTTTCATCTACGAAACTCAGACAACTTAACACCATTATTACTCGGAGAAAACAAAAAGAAAAAGACGAAAGAAACTCCTGTTAAAAATGTATACAGATAAATAAAGAATTCACAATATCACTCGTATCCCGATTGAACAAAAAGGAAATAACATATATAAACTCAAGAAGAAGAAGAAGAAGAAGAAGAAGAAGAAGAAGAAGAAGAAGAAGAAGAAGAAGAAGAAGAAGAAGAAAGAGAAGAAGAAGAAGAAATATAAATAAAGCAAGTAAACTCTTAGAAGCTGTGAACATGAAAGGTGTGTGACCCAATGAGAAACAAATCTGTAAAGAGGTTACGGGAAAAGAAATTGTAATATGCTCTGATCTGATACATTCGTCAGCGAGGAGAGCATCTATCATGGCTCAAGTGTGGCATATTGCGATCGATTCATTTCTCATCTTTTTTCCGCCACTCGTGTGCTGCCTCGCCACAGCCTCCGTCGTCCATCTTGTCTTGCTTGTCCGTACCGCGGCGCGCGCATTTTGTGTAAATTGCCACCGACACTCGTGAAATGGGTAATCAGGGACTATAATGAAACCGAGAAGTATCCATCACCGGAAGCGTCAGTCACAACAAGCGAGCGAATTATTTCGAAATTGGATTTGTATGAAAATCGCGTTCTGGTCTATTCTATTCATTCATTCACTTTCTTTTCTTTTTTCTTTCTTCTCTTTTTTTTTCATTTCTCCATTTTCTGGTTTTCATTCTACTTGTAAATCTCCCGCCTTTTTCATCTCGTCTCTCTCTCTCTCTCTCTTTCTCTCTCTCTCTCTCTCTTGCTGTCTTTTTCTTCTTCACTCCCTTTGTGTCTTTTATGCTTAACCAGAAATATTCTTCCAATTAAATATTTTGTAAAGTTTAGTCTTTTACACGTCATCTTCGTTTGCTTTTGTTACGTTTACGAGAAAAACAAATTCTTCTTCTTCTTCTTCTTCTTCTTCTTCTTCTTCTTCTTCTTCTTCTTCTTCTTCTTCTTCTTCTTCTTCTTTTTTCCCAGTAGATGCGTATTTCCTTCATTCACCCTTTTTCCACTCTTCCTTGCTCTCTCTTTAAATTCCTTAGCTTCGTTCTTTCTTTCTTTCTTTTCGTCTTTCTTTCTTCATTATCTCGCCATATTCTTTCTTTCTTTATATATTGTTTCGTCGGATAATTTTATTCTTCCTTTCTTTTTTCTTTCTTACTTTCTCTCGTTCTTTCTTTTTTCTTTCTTACTTTCTCTCGTTCTTTCTTTTTTCTTTCTTTCTTCCTATATTGCCTCGACAGATGCTTTTATTCTTTCTTTTTCTTTCTGTCTCTTTCTCATTCTTTCTATATTTTTTCTCTTCTTTTTCTATATGGTCTCATCAAATACTTTTATTCTTTTTTCTTTCTATACTGTTTCGTCGGATACTTTAATCTTTCTTTCTTCTTTTTTCTTTTCTTTCTTTTCTTTTTTCTGTCTTTCTTTCTTTCTTTCATTCTTTCTATACTGTCTCGTCAGCTACTTTTATTCTTTCTTTTTTTTCTTTCTTTCTATATTGCCTCATCGGGTACTTTTATTTTTTTTTCTTTCTTTTTTCTATACTGTTTCATCAGATTCTTTCTTTCTTTCTTTCTTTCTTTCTTTCTTTCTTTCTTTCTTTCTTTCTTTCTTCCTATACTCTGTCGACAGATACTTTTATTCTTTCTTTTTTTCTTACTATTAGTCCATTGTTTTCTTATTGTCCTCCCCATCTCGCTTTCCTCTCTTATTATTTACACTCTTCTTATAAAAAATCTTTGATTTATTCCTTCCATCAACTAAAAAGAAAATAAATTCCCCTCGACATTCAAGTTTCCTTCCCCACATTCAGTCACTTAACTTACGAAAAAAAAGAATATATATATATATATATATCGCGAATAAAATCAAATAAAATCAAGGAAAATGGCTGAAAATTTTTTCTCTCTTTAATCTTTTTATTTTACTAAATTTGATTCTTAGCCGTAATTCAGCATGGCAACTGCAACTCCGCTTCAGTGATGTTTAGCAAGCTAGCTTCGTAAATTATTACTATTGAACTCGGGGTCTGGTCCTCACCGTGCGACCTATGCTTAGAGCTTTGTATCAAAAGTTCCCCTACTTGATCACATATATCAATTCATCCCATAAGTTCTGTCCGAATTTTGAATGAAGACACCAAGTGAACAAGTGTTACATTTAATTACAGATTCATACAGTACGTGGCTACAGTGTGTGAAGGACGCATGGTGAATTGTATGTTAATGAATTTTTTTCCTTGGAAATTTCTTTCCAGTATTAGGGTGCGTCTTCCAAGCCGCAGCTTCTTGAAAGCCGGAAATGCGGGATATATATATATATATATATATATAAAGTGAACATAGAAGTCAACACTGAGAGGCGACAGTCTGTGTCATGCTAGATGCAATCGTCAGGCCACCATATATATATATTTATATGTCAAGTCATCCCATAAGTTCTGTCCGAAATTTGAACAAAGAAAACAAGTGACCAAATAATACATTTAATTACAGCTGCAATCAACAATGTATTTCCCTGATTATCTATGACTTCCTTCTATCTATTAACAAGCTTACTAATTCCATTAATGTAAAATTATTTTGGCTTTGATTCGAAGAACTCACAAATGTCAGTTTTAACCTCTTCCTGTGTTACAAAAGCTGTTTCTTCCAAATGATTCTGTAATGTACGAAACAAATGGTAGTCTGAAGGAGCAAGGTCGGGAGAATAAGGTCGATGAGGAATTTTCTCCCAACCAAGTTCTTCGATCTTTCGTGACGTGATTCTTTCTGTGTGTGGTCGCGCATTGTCCTGATGAAACATCACCCGTTTTCGATTCACTAGAGCAGGTCTTTTTTCCTCAAAGCTTGGTTCAAACGCTCTAATTGCTAACAGTATATTTGAGCATTAATTGTCGCATTAGGTGGTAAGAATTCAAAGTGGATTATTCCTTGGCAATCCCACCAGATTGAAAGAAGTACCTTTTGCCCATGAAGTTCCTTTCTCGGCTGTGGCTGGGGTCCTTACCCTTTACCAAGCCACTGTCTGTGACGATTAACATTTCGATAAAAGATCCATTTTCCGTCGCCAGTCACAAGTCTATCCAAAAAAGAGAAGAGCAGATGTCAACTCGGGATTTGAGGTTGTTTTCAGACAATTCACGAGGCACCCATTTTCCAAGTTTAGGAACTTTTCCAAGTTGTTGAAGATGACGATGAACAGTTGTATGGTTTGAACTGAGA
>OZ038490.1:11721571-11744071 GCA_964036315.1 Acanthosepion esculentum | reverse complement strand
TATATATATATATATATATATATATATATATATATATATATAGATATATATATATATATATGTATGAAGAAATATAGTCTTAAAGTGTGCTATATTTATGGGATAAAGTGCTCAATATCAGAGATAGAGCGTGTGTAAATATAAAAGTGAACATAGAAGTCAACACTTAGAGGCGACAGTCTGTTTCATTCTAGTGCAATCGTTAGGCAACTAGTGCTGTTATTTTTCTCGGCTATTTATATATAAGGGTCAGTGGTGCATTGTGTGTAATCTATTTTGGCGGTTACTTTTACCGGAAGTCGCTTATTTGTTTATTTATTTATTTATGTCAAATTATTTTGCTTGTTTTTTTTTGTTTTTTGTTTTTTATTTTTTATCTTACATATCTATTTATTTATTTTTTGTTTTGATCGGTGTTTTTTATTAGTAAAAATTTGTTTATATAGCTTAGTAGTCTATTATGGCGGTCATTTAACGGAATTCGTTTATTTGCTTATTTATTTGGGTCAAATTGTTTTGCTTGTTTTTATTTATTTTTCATTTTTATTTTTTATCTTATATATTTGTTTATTTGTCATTGATTAAAGGCAAGTTATTTGTTGAATTTTGGGGTTGAATGTTGTGGTTTGTTCTGACTATTATTTTGGTGGGAACAGTTTTTAATTTATTTATTTGGGTTGATTATCTTTATTTGTTTTTTTCTAAACGGCTAGTTTATCGGTATCGGTTGTTAGTTTGTTTATATATTTGGATGTATTTAGATCAATTTATTATACTTGTTGTTATTTATTTGTTACACTGTATATTTCTCTTTTTGGTTTTCGATTTTTAAGTAACGCAGTATATTATTTTTTATTATTTTTTTTTATCGTTATATAACAGTTAAAACTATTTTCCGTCCAATTTTTTGTTTTGATTTTTTATAGTTTAATTTTTTTGTTCATAATAGTTTGATAATTTGTTCATTATTTACTTTATTTGTTTTCCTTATTTGATTATTCTATTTCGCCTATTCTAACAGGTGTGGTTTGGTAATTTGTTTGGATTAATTTACTTATTTTATTGTCATTTTAAATTTACTTTTCATTACCGTTCAGTTATATATATATATATATATATATATATATATATATATATATATATATATAACTGAACGGTAATGAAAAGTAATCAGCCTAACCTCGAATCTTTTTATGTTTGGTCATTTGGTCAAACTTTAGGAAATGGTTTGAAACGAGAACTTTTGTTTGTGTCCAAGCTTGTCCGAATTCTTTCAAATTTCGCTTTCTTTTCGATCCCATCGAAAAAACAAAATAAGTAACTTTTTGATAAGTAACTTTTTGATAACTTGAAGATATATTAGTTTCATCTCAGACACCTTTTGCAATACTTTGTAAAAAGGGAAAATATTCTCGACAATTTCGTTTTCTTACATTCCTTTCGATTAGAATCAATAATTTTTATTTATTGAAATTCAAAAAAGAAAATGTGATGGCGATGTCAAAATTGGATCAGAGTTTCCTGTTGGTTGTTATGAAAAAAAAAGTCTTTTCAGAAACGGCTAAATTAAATATTAATTTATTAATTATAAACTTTTATGATATTAAGAACATGGATCTGTATTTACTCTTTTCGTCTGTAAATATATGAAGAGTCTCCACTCAATAAATACACTCTGTGACTTCGTCAATATATCCACAGTGATTCTTGTACAATGTATGCGCCGCGTCGTTCTCTGGGATAAACATATTGGCACCCTCATTACAATTGGGAGTATCAAGACGTCCGTAGTCTAATGAAATAAAAATAAAAAGATTTATTTTGCTTGGTACTTATTCTCGTTTCTTGTTGATTATTGTGCAATGATAACAGTTGATCAACATTCATCAAATTAAATCAGGCTACTGACTTATTGATCAGCTCTCGTTTATCTCTCTCATCTTCTCTTTTCTTGTATACATAAGGTTAGTAATGAAAAGCAGACGGAATATTTTCACATATACATCGGCAGTATGAATTGGCTGGATTTTAAGTTTAGATCATATCGTTTTTTATTGTGCGTAGTGTCACCACAAATATATCTACAGGTTTCCGGTGTCTGTTTTTTAATTTTAATTTTAGGTCAGTGAATCGGTAGCGAATTATGTATCGAAAAATAATTTATATTTATCTGTATTTCACTCATTTAAACCGTTATTTAACTCCTCTCTTTAAAACTTCTCTCTGTTAAATTTTAATCCCCACCTTCACCATTAGGCCTTCTTGTTCTTCTTTCTTCTGTTACACCTCTCTCTAGAGCTTTCATACATTTCCCTCTCACACTTGTTTCCCACTCCCACACATACGCTCTCAGTAAAATTATATTTTTATACCCGGAGTTATATTTTCCGATTTCTTTTTGAATTTGTAGGTCTGAGCCGAGTTGTAATTGGGAAAAGGTATGAATCCTCTTCTACTCTCCCCAGCTATGGGTAAATAACAGGATATATATATATATATATATATATATATATATATATATATATATATATATATATATATATATATTAAAAAGTACTTAATAGATATGTCAAAAAATAAAATAAAAGTAAAAATAACATTTTGAGATTTTACATATATATATATATATATATATATATATATATATATATATATATATATATATATATATATATATATATATCCTAGTGCAATTGTCAGGCGCCTGACAATTGCACTAGCATGAAACAGACTGTCGCCTCTAAGTGCTGAATTCCATGTCCACTTTTTATATATATATATATATATATATATATATATATATATAAATGAAGAGGTTATAATGGTTCCAACGAGAGAAAAGTGTGTATATTAAAAAGAAGAGAGGTACCGCAAACCTTTTTGGTTGTAATGTGGATATTTAAAAAAAAATATAATCCTTTATTTTTCATAATTTTACAACACGTGTTTCTGGCCTCGCGACCGTCTTCAGGTAAAGGGTAGAGATTTCCGTATATTATTAAAAATAATTAATTTTTTCTTTATGTGCCTTTATCTGCTTCTTTTATAATTAATTTATTCTTTTTTCGGGTGCTCTCTAAGGCTAGTCTTTGTCTGTATGTGAGGTTGTCGAATGGTTTGGATTTTTTCTGTAGGTTGAGGTTCCAGGGTTTTTCAAAAATTAAGGTCTTTATATATATATATATATATATATATATTTGTGTATTTAGGCAACAATCCTTCTTTTATGCACATTGCATAATTTATCATCATTAAAGTTTTATTGCATTTTAGGTGCTTTGGTTTTCAATTTTCTATAGCGAACGCTCTTATTTTCTGATAATGCCATCTATAGATGTCAGTATTTTCAAAAATCGACACGCACACAAAAGTAAAAACAAAATACTTTTTAAAATACTGGTGTCCGCTGAATTGTTGTAAACATTTCCATTCATAACAATATCACCTAACCGCTACAAATCAATTCAGAAATTTAAAAGATTTTTATTTTCTCACTGAAACCAAGTAGTGTTTTTTCCCATATTTCCATGCGACCAAAACGGAATAGTCCATTATTTATCTGGTATAGGGTAGGGCGTAACGGTTGTGGGAATTAACGAAAGGAGGGACATGCACAATCATAATACTATTACTACTACTACTAATAATAATAATAACAATAATAATAATAGTAGTAGTAGTATTAGTTGTTTTAACACTGATGAAGGCAAAAAAAAATCGGGTGAGCGAAGCTTCCAAGAATGCATGAAGTGTTTGTCAGCATCTGTCTGGTTACAAAGAAAAGTATTTGTTTAGTTTTCTTTCTTTCCCTCTTTCTTTCTTTCTTTCTTTCTTTTTCTTCTTTTTTCTCCTTTCTTTCTTTCTTTCTTTCTTTCTTTCTTTCTTTCTTCGTTCATTCGTTCCTTCCTTTTTCTTTATTTGTTTCTTTTTCCTTCTTTCTTTTCTTTTCTTTTCTCCTTTCCTTCCTTCCTTCTTTCTTTTTCTTTTCTTCTTTCTCTCTTTCTTCTCCTTTCTTTCTTTCTTTCGTTCTTTCTTTCTTTCTTCGTTCATTCATTCGTTCCTTCCTTTTCTTTATTTCTTTCTTTTTCCTTCTTTCTTTTTTCTCTCTTTTCCTTTCCTTCCTTCTTTCTTTTTTCTTTCTTTCTTTTCTTCTTTCTCTCTTTCTTCTCCTTTCTCACCACTCACTGTTTGCATAAGTTTCGGAAAGCACGAAGATTTCTCGTTGATCGACGAAAGGCAAGCCAACAACTAGGCGATAGCAAATAAAAAGAAAGAAAGAAAAATACAAAGGCAAAATACAAAAATGGAAAATAGAATTTTAGCCGATGAGTGGGAATTGCTGCTACAATGTAAAGATTGTGTCTTTGAAAGACAGAGAAACCTGGACGTTTTTTGAAACGGCAAATAATTTCGCAATCACTACAGTGGGAATAAAATGGTTTTATTTTCTGGTCGATTTGAATTAATCGCACACAACATGACACCACTCGATGTCAGATTACACACACACACACACACACACACACACACACACACACACACACACACACACACACACACATATATATATATATATATATATATATATAAACACACAGATATTAATAGACGTTATTTACGTCTATTAATATCTGTGTGTTTATATATATAATATATATATACTGCAATAATATCTGTGTGTTTTTATATATAATATATATATACTGCAATAACTAGATAGATTTATAGATGTAAACAAATTAATAGATAGCTAGTTAGATAGATAGATAGACAGATATAAACAAACAGACATAGATAGATAGATAGATAGATAGATAGATAATGCAAACAAACTACAATTGACAGACAGAAAGATAGATGGATAGATAGATAGCTATGAACAGACTGAGGCAGATAGATAGATAATATAAACAAACTAAAATAGATAGATAGATAGATAGATAGATAGATAATACAATAGAAACAGACTACAATAGATAGATAGATAGATAGATAGATAGATAGATAGATAGATAGATAGATAATGTAAACAAACTACAATAGACAGACAGAAAGATAGATGGATAGATAGATAGCTATGAACACACTGAGGCAGATATACAGATATATAATACAAACAAACTACAATAGATAGATAGATAGATACAATATAATAGAAACAGACTACAATATACAGACAGACAGATAGATAGATAGATAGATAGATAGATAGATAGATAGATAGATAATGTAAACAAACTACAATAGACAGACAGATAGATGGATAGATAGATAGCTATGAACAGATTGAGGCATATAGACAGATAGATAACATAAACAGACTACAATAGACAGACAGACAGATAGATAGATAATATAATAGAATAGAAACAGACTACAATAGATAGATAGATAGATAGATAGATAGATAGATAGATAGATGTAAACAGATTGCAATAGATGAATATGAACAGGCTGGCATTGAAAGAAAGAAAGAAAGAAGAAGGAAAGAAAGAATGTGAGAGAGAGAACGTAGAATACATCCCTGAGAAATCTATTTTACTGAGAAAATCTTTTTATATAAGGTTTTTATCAATTTCAACCAACTGGCTTGTATAACGAATGTTTCCATATAAGGACAACGAATGTTTCCATATAGAGAAACGGTTAATACTACTAGTACCATTAATCTGTAGGTTAAATATTATCATTACCATTATCAACGTCATTATGAGCAATTAGAAAAATAAGCGTATGTTTTGTTTCTTTATTAGTTTTCTTCCCTAACTCTATGCCAGTATCTACATTCTTTTTACAATCAGTCGATGGACTCGGGTAGGATTCATCTATTACAAGCTTGTAGGAAAAACAAATCCAAAGAAATTTGACGCAACACCTTCTTTCTCCCTACACCTCATTTAACCTTCTGATGTATGAAGCTAATCGCAGCAAATATCTCGATGGTTTTATTTTAAGATTAATGTCTTTAGACTTTCGTTCGGAGATAGCAAACGTTACGCCATTATGCAAAATATATACGACTTTTAAAACATGGCGTTAAAGTATAAATCATATTTGAGGTTGGAATAAGTCAGCAGGTATACAGTTATTGGGACACAAGATTAATTACTTTATAACGCGCGTTAGGAGTGTGTGCTCCACTTATTTCTGTCATAATAAAAATTTCCATTGATGTCACTAAGATGACATTTTTATCACTCGTCAATTGGCGCTAAATTTTATGATCACGGCTCAACAAGAATACGAGGCAATAATTTAATAAAAATATCTTCATCTGTTGAGACTGTCGTAAAAATGTAACAGAAAAATGGTAGTAACGTATGTAGTCGCTACTTACTAAGTGTGTCAAGAAGAGAAAATAAAAGCCCAAGATGGGAGTTCAGTTGGAGATTTCAAATCAAATAAGTACAGAAATTTAAGTATCTGGCAATCGGTTTAAGTTTTCAATCATTTAATCCCAAGCAAGGCAATAAAACTACTTACACGTAACGGGTTGCTGAACGTGAAAGATTAAGAAACAAAGCAGAGATAACAAATAAGAAGCAAGAATTAAGAAGACAGAAGATAACGAATGACATTGCATTTAAGTCTTTGAAGATCAAAGATGACTGGAAAGCAAGAAGCCAGAAGAGAGTTCCACAAGGGAGAAGTGCAAGAGAAGGAACTGTTAGCATAGAACTTACGGTTATATTTAGCCATTTCGACTGTAAAATGCTGAGACCTAACAGCTAGTCTAGTACGGCGCTTAAATTCATAAAGTCGACGTTACCAGAAAAGAAAGCTAATAAGAACTATTACCATAAAAGTATTTCGATAAAAGGCACCGGGAAGCTATGTTATGGCGGGGGGGGGGATAGTGATCGAAAATGTGGCATCGAAATCCGAAGATACATTGGAATAGAAAAATATGCGTTCCAAAACCTAAACGAAGTCCTAAGGTATGACTATTAGAACCTCGTAAAGCGGTAACCCAAGGGGAAATAGAAAAATCAGGCATAGCTGACCAGATATGGAGCGAAAAGTGAGATTACCACCCCTGTGGGATGAGACACACACACACCTCTCTTTCTCTCTTTCTCTATATATGAAGAAATATAGTTTTAAGGTATGCTATATTTATGGGATAAAGTGCTCACTATCAGAGCGTATGTATATATAAATATAAAAGTTAACACTTCAATAGGATCGTTAGGGTAAACTGGCCCGTGCCCCCTGACGATCCACGTAGGTGAAACCTAGGTAGCTTTACCTGGCTTTTTAGGTTCAAAGTTAGATTTGCTCGACTTAGTGTATTGAGTTTTACTCGTTTTGGAGGTTTTTTTCTTTGGACTCTGAGTTTGATTTCTGGACGATTGTTTTCGCCTCAATTTCATGTTCTTAGTTCTTTCTTTTTTATCCATTATTTTCCCTTGGGTATTGGTTTGTTCATTTACAAGCCAAAATACCTAAGGTTTTCCCAGACGAGTATAACTATATATATATATATATATATATATATATATATATATATATATATATATATATATATATATATATATATATATAAAAGTGAACATCGAAGTCAACACTTAGAGGCGACAGGCTGTTTCATGCTAGACGCAATCGTTAGGTTTGACGACTACGTCTAGCATGAAACACTCTGTAAACTCTGCCTGGAGGAAAAATAGCTATTATTACCTTCCCAGACCAAAATAAACTACTAAATAAACGATCAGAACTCATCTTAAAATGCAGACATGAAAACAAATTTAATTACTAAAGAATAAACATATATAACTAAATAAATAAAATAATATAAATAAATAAAAACAAGTAGAATAAATTAATCCAAGCGAATAAATAAATAGACTAAGTAAACAAAATTATTAAACTACGAACACAAAACCACGTAGTAGTAATAACCAATAATCAAAAATTAAATAAGTTAAGAGCACTATAAATAGCCCCCCACCAAAAAAAAACTGCATTCTGATCGACAATTCTTCCCACTCAATAGCCCCTAGAATAATTGAAAACACAACTGTTAGCACCCCCTAAAATTACCGTTAGAATAGTATAGACTACCCATAATGCAATACAATAGACTATCTACAATGCAATTCAATAGACGACCCACAATGCACCATTAACTTGTATATATAAATAGTCAATCAAAAACACAATGCACGTGGCCTGAAGATTGTTTTTAGAATGAAACAGACAGTCGCCTCTGGGTGTTGACGTCAAGGTTCATTTTTATAATTATTTATGCTCAATGCCTGATTACGAGCACTTTAACCGATAAATATAGCATACTTTATGCTGTAACCGAGGAAAGGTTACTGATCAGAATAATCAAACGAAGGTTGGTAGTGAACGATAATACTTAGGACAAGAACAATGCATATAAGATTCGCCAGCGGCTCGTAGATAAAAACTAGTCAACTGCGAGAAGTGACTCAAGTGAATTCCACAATGAATCTCCAACTCTAGGATATCTACCAACCATCCCACGTGGCCAGATGTGACACAAGGCCGAATTTAATGTAGGGTATCCGAGCCCGTAGGCTCGGCCAAAAATTCCCCGTAGATCCCGTATAAAACGGGGTCGGGAAGCTGTTTCCCGAGATGAGATTCTGCCCTTCGACATCGCCTCGTCTGGGGATCCTCTCTGCCCGGAAGCACAAAGTTTGACCAGCACAGTTGGAGACGGAGGCCCAAGTCTAGACCACGTACAATGTTCACTGCTGTATGTATGGGAATGGGGCATACTCATTATCGTCCGTAGTATGCTACAACACTTTAAAACTAAATTTTATCATATATATATATATATATATATATATATATATATATATAGTGTTGAATGTTAAAGACAACATAGTCTTACATATTTTCTTTTGAATTTTCTCATATTCTCTAATGAGACTTTTTATTTGAAAATAGTTTCGAAATATGTATTGTCCATACGATGACCTAGCGCTTTCGAACCTCATTGTTCCTCTTTGACTAAAATATTGACCCTGAAGATGGAGAATACATATTTCGAAACTATTTTCAAATAAAAAGTCTCATTAGAGAATATGAGAAAATTCAAAAGAAAATATGTAAGACTATGTTGTCTTTAACATTCAACACTACATGTTTGAAAGAAAAGTTGCTGCCAAATTACACACACACACACACACATATATATATATATATATATATATATATATATATATATATATATACAAAAAGGGATTTGTACCCAAAGAAGTGATACATAGCTTTGAAAAACACAGACGTCATACCTTAGGTACCTTTCGGCCAACACTTTTTCAAGGGTATTCGTTGTCGATTGGGAATGCAAATGAAGACCCACACAATAAAGTAAATGAGGAGAGAAAGGCGGAACGCGATTAAAAAGAGACATTTTAATTACAAAAAATTAAAATTAAACGAGGGGGTGTGGGTGAAAATAACCAGTTCCACAAGAGGATAAAATGGAAAAAAAGCACTCATAAAAACTCCAATAGACGCAAGGAACGGTATATATATAGAAATATATATATATATATATATATATATATATATATATATATATATATATATATATATAGCATTTTATAATGTATATATATATATATATATAATATAATATATATATATAATATAATATATATATATATAATATAATATATATATAATATAATATATATATAGCATTTTATAATGTATATATATATATATAATATAATATATATATATATAATATAATATATATATAATATAATATATATATATATAGCATTTTATAATGTATATATATATATAATATAATATATATATATATATAATATATATATATATATAATATAATATATATATATATAGCATTTTATAATGTATATATATACATATTTTAAACATGTAGTATTGAATGTTAAAGACAACATAGTCTTGCATATAATATATATCAATTCTACATGTTTAAAAGAAAAATTGCTGCCAAATTACACACACACACACACACACACATATATATATATATATATATATATATATATATATATATAGCTTTTTATAATGTAACGCAAGGAACGGTATATATATATATATATATATATATATATATATATATATATATATATATATATATATATATATATATATATATAGCATTTTATAATGTTCAAATAGATGTGTTACCAACCGTTCAAAGGACACAATTCATCAGTTTTGCCAATTGCTTTAGTCAAGCTTTTTAGTGTCCACTGTTCATTTTTATAATCTTTGCTGAGGGAGTATCGGTAGTTTAATATAATAGCGGTGTCAACAGAAAAACCGTCCTTTTGAAACACCTTTTTTTTCGCGGGCACGTAGGTCTAACTTTGTCCTTATGTTAATATAAACAATACCCAGGGCCGGATTATCCTCTAGGCTAGTATAAGCAGGCGTCTGGGGTCTCCACCAAGCTTGGTTATAATAAAAGTCTGCTTTTTTTTACGGTTGTGTTGAAATATTGCTAAAATCGTACTATGTTTTAAAGAATATTTTTTATTAACAAACAAAAGATGACTATTTTAGTTTATTTAAAGAATTTACAATAAGTTTCCTGCAAATGTCGCTAAAATATATCACGAGTAAAAAGTAATTCAAGACTGTTGCGGGCGAGATTGGCACAGGCTGATGGGGAATTCTTTCTTTAGCCCAGGAGTTCCAGAAGGTCATAATATGGCTGTGGCAATATCTCACGTGAGATTCCCTTATCGTATCATTATTATCAGTAATATTTACCGAAAACCTTAGAGATGTAATCTTTTATTACGCAGCTTGTTGACTGATATTTATTTTGCAACTTAATATATACAAATTTATAATTTATTTATAATTTATTTTTTATTTTCAGATATATAATGATTGCCAGAGGTGGCCAGGAAAAGATGACCTTAACAGAGTAACAAGATATTCTAACGTTAAAGGAATAATCAGCGATTTAAGAAGTGATGGCTTTTAGCACGGGGGGCAACTATGAACTCGAACTGTGAATGGAAGCTCTCAAATTCCAACAAGTATGGCAATTTAATTATCTGACAAGTGTTTTTTTTTTATAACAGACGATGGAAAATCCGAAGACGAATTTGAATAGCGGAAGATGGCTTCCAAATGCTAAACGCAATAAAAAGTAAAAGGAAATTTTCCTTATAGATGTGAGGATATCATGGATGGAAAGAAAGAAAAGAGTGCTGACCTGCTATGTAATATCAAACCTACTATATGTCATTTAATACCGGAAAATCTCCTTATAGATGAAATAGGTGGTCTTAAGTCCACATAGATGTTGTTCTACAGAAGGATGCTGAGAATACCAATGATCAACCACTCGTTAGAAACAAAGAAAAGAGTGCTGAACTGCAACATAAAATAATTCTTCTTATAGGGCAGTGAAAGCTGGAATACTTCCTTACAGATAAAAAGGAGAGTTGAGGCCGCAGAGATGTGGTTCTACAGAAGGATGCTGAGGATGCAACATTCTTTAGAAAGAAAGGAACAAAAAAGTGCTGACCTGTCATGCAATATCAATCCTGCTATATGGCAGTGAATGCCGAAAAAACTCCTTATAGAAGATGAGGAAAAGACAGGCAAATAAATGATGGTTCTACAGAAGGATACTGAGAATACCATGGATGGAGCATTCGTTAAAAAAAAGAGTGCCGAACTGCTATAGTGCAGTGAAAGCGTGAAATCTTTATATCTTCAACGACTCTCTTTCCGTGACGGAACACACTTTTTCCCTTATAAAATTTCAAACAACATACATATATATATATATATATATATATATATATATAATTGTTTATTTAAAGATTATAACATAAATATGTTATAAAATCACTACAAAAATAGCCATTTTAATATATATATATATATATATACATATATATATATATATATATATATATATATGTATATATATATTTATATATATATATATATATATATATATATATATATATATATATATATATATATATATATATATATATAAGTATAGGATTGGTGTATCCGGAATAAATTCCAATAACCAACAAATACTGTTCTTAAAAGAGTGCTCAATACAGAGTATAGCAAATATAATTATTCATTCGAAAATTATAACATAAATATGTTATAACATCACTACAAAAATAGCCATTTTGTTTCAACACTTCTGGTGACTTATCAAGTGATGGTGTATCACTTGATAAGATACCAGAAGTGTTGAAACAAAATGGACACATAGCACAGTGGATAAAGGCGTTGGTTAGATCCAGTGACAGGACCCAAAGAGTGTGAGTTCAATACCCGGTTAAGGCAGTGGAGAACTTTCAGAGGGAAATTACCAGGAGATAACTGGCATCCATTAAACATGGCACGTGGAACTAGAACAGGTTCTACCCTAGTGAGCGAAATAAAGGGTTCAGTTCGACATTCCAACCACATGAAGAAGGCCTGAGCGTACAACGGCCGAAATGTTGTAATAAACATGGCGACAAAGATGAGGACAATAGTTCGAATAATGTAAATAGTGTACAATGATTTTTCCAGATAATGTAATAATGTACATAATACCTCATCTCAGAAATATAGACATATACGGAAACGCCGAAACGTTGAAATATGGCGACAAAGATGAGGACTATAGTCCGAATAATGTAAATAGTGTACATAGTACCTCATCTCAGAAATATAGACAGATACTGAAAGGCCAAAATGTTGTTATAAATATGGCGACAAAGATGAGGAAAATAGTCCGAATAATGTAAATAGTGTTTTTATAGTGATGTTTTTATTTTCCGAACTTTGTGGCATATATATATATGCAGTGCTTGCACGAAGTTACAAGTCATCGTGACTGAGGGTTTGAGTGTGCTGCTCTTGTTCAGATTGTTGATCATGCTAGATAACACACTCTCTCCCAGGAATTGTAAGTAAGGTTGCCCAGAATAGTTGCAGTATAAACCACAGGCGGGCCCTGTGGGTGTTGAACAAAAACAAATGTGCTTGAGCGAGAGTCTGCAATAGGGATTGGCTAGTCACCCTAGTAGACTGGTATCTTCCAATACGAGTGGCCAGCTATTATATATATATATATATATATATATATATATATATATATATATATATATGTATATATATATATATATCCAAGTATAGGATTGGTATATACGGAATAAATTCCAATAACCAACAATTATTATTATTAAAAGAGTGCTCAATACAGAGTAGAGCAGTTGATAAGACACCAGAAGTGTTGAAACAAAATGGCTATTTTTGTAGTGATTTTATAACATATTTATGTTATAATATTTAAATAAATAATTATATATATATATATATATATATATATATATATATATATATATATATATATATATATATATATATAATGTAAATCTATTTAAATCCGGTGGGTGACAAAACCTGGATGGCAAAATTTTCAAACAAACTGGCAACCGAGGAAAAAGTTTGGAAAAAAAAAAAAAATGTAAGATCCAGAAACCTCCGAAAAATGCGAAAAAATCGTCCAGTACCTTAAATTTCTGGTACAAAAAAAAAAGAAGTCAAAACGATAAGTGCTCAATACGCTAAGTAGAGCAAAGTTAAGATGAATAAATCCTATTGAGACAGGTACTACCTACCGAAGTTTCACCACATGGGATCATCAGGGTGAACTGGCGAAGGAGGGATTAACAACGAACAAATTTATTGATAAAATCACGGCTAAAACCTGAATTAGCATAAATTTAAAAAGACATAAAACATGTGACTAAAAAAATAAAAAATCCCAAACCTTATGCCTGTATCAATTAAGGATTTCTAATCTCTGGTTTAATAAAATGTTTGGTTTGTTGAAGGTAGCTATTACTAACTTCTCCTCCATACAATACATAATATACTTCTTATTTTTAGGATTTATTTATTTTATATATATATATTATTTATTTATTATAATTTTATCATATAGACAAAACCATTTTACTCACAACAAAGAGACATCCGGGCTTGCCTACAAACAGGATCGTTCATAACCATTTCCGACCCTCACCCGTAGATGTGCAGTTAAAATGCACTGAAACCAAGTTGCATCTTAGTTGTGAGTAAAATGGTTTTGTCTATATGATAAAATTATAATAAATAAATAATTATCGTTCTACTACCTGTATCGAGCTCTTTTTTAAATTAACGCTGCGAACGTTAGAATTTATATATTACGTTCGTTCTCATCGCATCGGGTATATATATATATATATATATATATATATATATGCAGAAATATAGTCTTAAAGTGTGCTATATTTATGGGGTAAGGTGCTCAATATCAGAGATAGAGCGTGTGTAAATATAAAAGTGGACATGGCAGTCAGCACTTAGAGGCGACAGTCTGTTTCATGCTAGTGCAATAGAGTCGCCTGACGATTGCACTAGCATGAAACAGACTGTCGCCTCTAAGTGCTGACTTCCATGTCCACTTTTATATATATATATATATATATATATATATATATATATATATATATGTTATATTATATTATATTATATTATATTATATATATATATATATATATATATATATATATATATATAATTACGAGGGTCATTCAATAAATAAGTTGAATTTTTCAGAATAAGGACTTCTAATACAGATAGAAGCTTACTCTTTTTTTTTTGTTTTACTTCTTTTTCACATGGATTTAATTTCTTTTGCAGATTAAAAAAACTTTGATAGTTTTGGCGATTAACAAAGATGGCCGACCAAGAAGCATGCACCAGGATTGAACAGCGGTCAATTATCAAGTTTTTGGTTGCTGAAGGGTGCAAACCAGTTGAAATTCATAGGAGAATGTCAACTGTGTATGGTGCCACGTGTTTCAGCCAAAAATGTCTACAAGTGGGCTAAATTGTTTAAAGAAGGACGGAGCAGTGTTGAGGATGAAGACAGGCCTGGGAGGCCTACAGAAGTGAGGTCTCCTGAGGTGATCGAATCAGTCAATGACCTCATTCAGTCTGACAGAAGGGTGACAGTGGATGACATTGCAAGGACTTTGAGCTTATCTGTTGGGACAAACGCAGGGGTCATCATTCAGAAGGAGTCATCTTGCATGATGACAACGCAAGGCCTCACACAGCAGCCCAAACAGTGCAGACCATCAACGAGCTCGGCTGGGAACTGCTCCCTCATCCCCCTTACAGCCAGACCTTGCCCCTTCAGACTTTCACCTGTTTGGTCCCTTGAAAACGTTCACGAGAGGCACGAAGTTTAAAAGTGACGATGAAGTCAAAAGTGTTGTGAGCGACTGGCTGAGACATCAGTCCAAAGATTTTTACGCTGAGGGAATACGGAAGCTTGTGCACAGATGGAAAAGTGTGTGACAGTGCTGGAAGACTACGTTGAACAATTAAAAAAAGTAAGCTTCTATCTGTATTAGAAGTCCTTATACCGAAATATTCACCTTATTTATTGAATGACCCTCGTATATATATATATATATATATATATATATATATATATATATATATATATATATACAAGATGCGTTAAAAACGACAGACGAGGTTTCAGTTTATTTATTTACTTTCTTTGTTGACTGCAGGTTCATGTAATTAATAATTATGTATTTGGCCAGAAATCGCTCTTTTATTCAACATAACCTGAGTACCTTTCAGTCGTTTTTTATCAAAACTCGTATAAAAAAAGGATTCCTGCTCAAATAGACAATTATTAAATTACATAACCCTGCAGACAACGAAGAAAGTAAATAATAAACTTAAACCTCGTCAGTAGTCTTTGACGAAATTTATATATATATATATATATATATATATATATATATATATATATATATATATATATAAATAAAATGTATTAGCTTAAAATTAAAACTAAAATAAAAGCTTCAAGAAAGATTTTTCATTTTCAAAAATGCATTTTCGATCCTAGGTATCTCTTTTCTTTCTAGGTACCTATATATATATATATATATATATATATATATATATATATATATATATATATATATATGTAATAAAATAGGCAACATATATTTACATTACAAAGAGTCAATCATACCTTGAATCAATCAGCAATATGAATGCGATTATTGGCGAAATCACTTCGCTAGGAGACATAAACATAAGCATTACACTACTGATAATCCTCCGAAGGATGAGATCCTCATAAATAAATAAAATGGATATGGTGTATTTTTTTATTTCTGCTAGTACTTTTGAATGCTTCGGGCAATCCATCATCAGGTTTTATTATCCATCAGAATCAAAACTGGGAGACGATTTAAATGTCTTTATGCAACCGAAAGATATTTTTAAGTATGAGCTATTTGTTAACGGTTATATAGTTTTGGAGCGTGCAAATCACAACGCTCAATTTTAAATATAATAAATAGAAATAAAAAAATACACCATATCCATTTTATTTATTTATGAGGATCTCATCATTCGGAGGATTATCAGTAGTATAATGCTTATGTTTATGTCTACTAGCGAAGTGATTTCGCCAATAATCGCATTCATATTGCTGATTGATTCAAGGTATGATTGACTCTTTGTAATATATATATATATATATATATATATATATATATATATATATATATATAAATATATATATATATATATAATTCAGTGTATGAAATCAAATTCGGCATGGATTACTCGAAAGATCTTGAACGCCATTTTTGACATATTCAGTCTGTTTTAAACTCTCCTTGTGATATGTTTGTATTTGACAAGCACTTCTTAATCGTTAATGTAATCAGTCCGGTTCATTCGATTAATTAGTGCAATTCGAGTCGCAACATCTTTACTTAGAGCTTCTTTAAATGTTTCACTAATTAGTACTGATTCCAAGCATATTTTGCTTGTTAAGTCCGATGTAAGTATTCAGGTGGCTGGCCTCCACCAGCGATAAGATGCAGAATGGGTTAGGCGTCGGGTAGAGAAGGCTGAATGGAGGTGGTTGTGCAAGAGCGCCTCCGTGTCTGCCAAGTTAATAAAGATGGCGGTTTGGCGGGGTTTTGTAAACGAACGAAGCCTGCAATTAGTTCCAATATTCTGCGTTCAACTGTGCGCATGGCAAAATCGTTGCTTGACGCCGATTTACACCAATTTGCTGGACACTTGATGCTCAGATGAGACGATTATTATTATTATTATTATTATTATTATTATTATTATTATTAATATTATTATTATTCTTCCTCTTAAGAAATGTAATGAAGACCGAATCTCCTGATTCTGTCCGCTCAAAAGTTATCTGTTCAGTTATATATATATATATATATATATATATATATATATATATATATATATATATATCAGTCAGTTATGTGCCATACATGATACACGCGGAGGCGATCATGTATCATTCGATACATGAATGACGAGGCAGATTTTTCCCGCATTAGGTTGCCATTTCTTTCTGCGGTAGACCAGTTGCGATCCAAGGCTATACAACACAGTCTGTCTTGCTATTTACCCATAGCGGGGAGAAGAAGAGAATACATAACTTTCCCAAGAGTATTAGCATGTAAATGAATGTAATGAATTAGACTGGAATTCAAACTCGGCTCTCCGATTCCTCAGACCGGGGTGCTATTCATGCATTCTCATATATATATATATATATATATATATATATATATATATATATATATATATATATATATGCAAACATATATATATATGTATATATATATATATATATATATATATATACAAACATATATATATGTATATATATATGTATATATATATATATATGTATATATATATATATATATATACAAACATATATATATATGTATATATATATTTACAAACATATATATGTATATATATATATATATCCAAACATATATATATAATTATATATGTATGTATATATCCAAACATATATATATGTATATATATATATATATACATATATATATACAAACATATATATATATATACAAACATATATATATATATATGTTATATATACAAACACACATATATATATATATATTATATATACAAACATATATATATACAAACATATATATATATAATATATACAAACATATATATATATAAACATATATATATATATTATATATACAAACATATATATATACAAACATATATACAAACATATATACATATATATACAATCATATATACATATATATACAAACATATATATATATATATATATATAAACATATATATATATATATACAAACATATATATATATACAAACATATATATATATATACAAACATATATATACAAAAATATATATATATACAAACATATATACAAATATATATATATATATATATATACAAACATAAATATATATATATACAAACATATATATATATACAAACATATATATATATTATTTATACAAACATATATATATATACAAACATAGATATATATATATACACACATATATATATATGATATATACAAACATATATATATATATACAAACATACATATATATTATATATACAAACATATATATATATACAAACATATATATATATATAATATACAAATATATATACAAACATATATATATACAAACATATATACAAATATATATACATATATTTACAAATATATATATATATATACAACCATATATATAAAAACTGAAATTCTAAAAAAGAATTTAGAATTTTTAGAATTTCAGTTTTTCTGTTTCTGACTAGTCCTGTATATATCGTCTCTTCATTTAACTTAAATCTAATATAAATATGTCTCCATTAACCATGTCCTGAGGAAGTCTATTTGACCGAAACGTCTGATGTCGACAGAATAACAAAAACAAAATAAAAAACAGTAAACTCACATATTCGGATTTTGCTTTGTCTTTTTCACATTTTCATCATATTCATATATATATATATATATATATATATATATATATATATATATATATATATATATATATAAAGTTGTAAAGTTTACGTGTGACGCGTTTCGTCTCTTGGACTGCATTTGACTAACTCTGTTAACATTGCATATGCGCACGAACGTGGATTTAAAATCTACATATTTCCTCCAAAACAGTTCTTGTCTTTTAAAATCCATATATCGTTATCTCATATATATATATATATATATATATATATATATATATATATATATATATATATATATATATATATATATATATATATATATTGTGTATTTGAGCAGGAATCCCTCTTTTATACAAGTTTTATTAAAGACGTGACAATGTATTCTGATTAAAAGTTTTTTTTATTTTTTCTTCTGTCTGTATAAGTAATTTCTTTTCTGTATATAAAGTGAGTAAAAATTGTTTGTTTTATATATCCAAGCCCTTTCGGCTATTCTATTAGTCATTATCAAGGAGTTTTTTTTTAAACTATATACATTGTTTTTTTAATTATATGGTTCTAGTGATGGAAATGTTGTTTTTTTTCAAACACGGTCAGCACACTGTGGCCGTGTTCGTAGTTGATGTTATTGAGTGTTGGCTTTTTGTTTTTTATTCTTAGTGCTTCTATTATTTTTAGTCTTTTTTTAAACTGTAAATGAGGAGATCATACTTCTATTTTCTGCAAGTGCCTTTGGTAGGTTTCCCTGTGTGTTTAAATGAGTTCTAATTGTGCTGCGTATATTATATTGTCTAAATTAAAATCTGAATCAACCTGAATTTGTTTATCTCTTTCTCTTTCAGACCAATAATAGTGTATGTGTGCATCTAGACATGTGTATGAATGTGTGTGAATTTCTCTGACGGCGCAGGCGGCAGACCTGTAAAGCGTCAAGAACGCTTCTACCGGATCCTTGTTGAAAGGATCATCGCTACATATAATAAAAGCCAAGGTCTCGACACCGAAATAGAATTACACCTGCGCACGTATGTATGACCGAACGCATAGATCTGCGCCTAGTCCCGGATTGTTTATATGGATGTGTTTGTGTGAACTAAAATGCGATCCCTGCTTGTATGTGTGTCTATGCCTATGAGGGTGTCACCCCAAACGAACACAGAACTGGATTACTCCACCCACCACCAAAAATAGTAAAAGAAGAATAGATCGATCCAATTTTAAAAAATAAAAGGGGTTTGTCTGGTGATCGCAAAAGCGTGAAACCCACGGTCACAAACTGTTATATTCCGTGTTTATAGGAATATGGAATGGACAAACATGGTGGATAAATAGTAACAGGTTTATTGTAGAAACCAGTACAACAAGTAAGGAAGTAATAGTTATACGCACAGCCGTCGTAAGTCAGTACAGTTACGTCCGTGCCTCTATCGGAAGGCTGCTAGTTCTTGCAGATCCCAGTTCGACTCTCCTGTCCGCTGTCCTAACGGATACTTATAGGTGGTTGCTACCTATAGTGCCACCATTCATGGGGGTGGTATGTTATTCCATTTCATCACAAACTCATATCCATACAACTTATATATATATATATATATATATATATATATATATATATATATATATATATATATATATATAGGTACCTAGAAAGAAAATAGATACCTAAAATCGAAAATGCACTTTTGAAAATGAAAAATCGTTCTTGAAGCTTTTATTTTAGTTTTAATTTTAAGCTAATACATTTTTTTTATTTTAAGCTAAAAGGATATTTTATTATCGAATTATATTTTAATCCATTTTTTCCTTTAAACTTTGATTAAAATGTTTTTTCTTGCATCAACCGGTGATCATAAATTAGTATGTGAAATTTTAGCGACTGTTTAGTGGTGAAAAGCATTCTGATTTGACAGTAATTGAAAAAAATATCAGATAATTGTCGGATTTTAATGAAACGTTCAGGATTTATCCCCAAATTTATTTTAGAAATATTTCTTTTTAGAAAATCTTTGTAAAATTATCGTTTTTTTTACAACTGTTATCTCCCCATTCATTTAATTTTATGAAATTTCGAGAAATTCTTTTTTTTTAGCACTTAATGCTTATATTAGTTATAAGAACAAGTCCTCGGAAATCGTGAAAATTTTTGGTCAAACCGGAATCCAGTTACAGAAAATCTGCTATGAATCGTAAAATGCGAAATGTAATAAAACTAAGATAATATCAGAAAAACAATTTTAATTGCTTTTATGAATTAAATATATTATGAACACTATTGTCGTAAGAGAAAAAAATGACGAATAATGAATTTTTAAAAGAATTGTTTTATTTTATATTTTAATTAGATTAATTTATAAACTTTGAAATATTTAAAACTCTATATAAATTTGTAATATTCAATTGGTATTGTTATTAAATTAAGCCTGTATTTGCTAATGATAAATGGAATAAAACTCACTACCATTTTAAGAACCCAATATTATAAAAAAATTATTTTATGTGTGTATAAACGTTTCTCCTTTTGTAAATACGGATATCCAGACGTGATTTTATAAAAAAATAAGAGCGGTAACTTTAGTAATGTTAAAAATTATTGGTAATTTTCTAAAATTTCATCAACTAGCCTTTTCTTAAGTTTGATTATAAATCAAAGTATCTAAAATTCAGCAAAATATTAGATTTCTTAGAATAGTTTCTTAAATTTTTAAGATTACTGAGTAGTTAATATATATATATGTGTGTGTGTGTGTTTATATATATATATATATATATATATATATATATATATATAAACACACACACACACACACACACACACACACACACACACACATATATATATATATATATATATATATATATATATATATATATATATATATATATATATGTACTTATATATATATAAGACTTTCACGTTATATCCGTCAAGTTAATTGTTACAGTTTTAACTCCCTTCGAAAAACTTTCCAAACTTAAAAATGTTTTTCTGCGATATCTAAAAATAAATGTAAATAATATTTGTGTCAAATCATAAAAATTAAATTTAAATCAACTACTCTTCCTCAAATAAAATTTCAGAATAGTATATATTTTATTTTTGAAAGATTTTTCATAAAGAGAATTACGCTGGGTTGGCAGATGGGTTAATATGGACGATTTTAGCGTTTATTTACTGATAAAAATCATGCCAATCGACTTAAATTCAGTTTGAAATGCAGCAAAGTATTTTGCTTATTGGAATATTAATATTAATGTGTTTGTATTTGGATGTATTTAAGGGTAGTTTTTCATCCATAAATAAATGGACTGATTCCCTATCATAAAAGTGCGGTGTAAATATCAATATTTAAATCTTACAATGGCCAGTTTTCAATCTGTACCTGACAATTGCTTTCTGCATGAAAGACAGTGTTGTACTACCGGTGAAAAACAAAAGGCATATTTATTATTAGTAATAATATATCATCCACGAGACCTATAGTTTTTGAAAACCATCATAGCGAATAACTAAACCCATTAATTGGGTATTATATATTCACATGGCACAGTGGATAAAGGCGTTGGTTAGATCGAGTGACAGGACCCAAAGAGTGTGAGTTCAATTACCGCTTAAGGCAGTGG
>OZ038490.1:11714071-11716571 GCA_964036315.1 Acanthosepion esculentum | reverse complement strand
AATAAAATATACATTTCTGAAACGTTACTTTCGTAAAATTAGCAAATTTAAAGTTAAATTAATCTGTTAATTTGATGGCTGAATATGTTGACAAGTTTAGTACGGTGCATCAAAAGTGACATAACCTTTTTTTATTGTTTCTTATAATAATTTAAAATACTATAAAATTATCTTACATTATTGAGTTACCTCTATCTCTTTCATTATTTAATAGCTAAGATAATGATAAATGATTTTATTTATTATTAATATTACATAAAATTATTAAATTTTTAATTTAATAACTGAGATAACTAATAAAATTATTATATTAATATTTAAAATATCTCACCGAGTTATTAATTGTTTAAATTGATAAATGAGAATTTCATCATCTCAATTTAATTTTTAATTTAATACCTGAGAGTGAGATAAGACCTTTACATGTCAAGGGGCTTTCCCCAAGGAGGAAACAAGTTTTGAAACACGTGACCTTTTAACCATAATGTCACTTATGAGATATCATACTAAAAAAATATAACATTTTGACGCACAAAAAAATATTTTTAATTATGGTAAACAGTTTTGGTAGCATTATTTGTATTAAGCTTTTAATTTTCGCTTAGTAAATATAGTCTTTACTTGAAAACTTAATAACCGACCCCACACTCTGAAGGAAAGAATTTTAAAACATTTTTTAAAATTAAAGAAAAACGAAAAAAAAAATGAAAAACTAAAATAAAAATGCAAACAATTCTTGCAAAAATTCTTTATTCATCGAAAATTTTTTTTTCTTTAGAAAATAATGTCCTTAATGTATATTATTTATAAAAGGTAAACAAGCCTATATAATTTGATAATTAGATAGTTTAATGCAGTTTTTATTTTATGATTTGGAGCAGATTTTTTAAAAATGTTGGCAGGAGTTGTGAAAAAAGAAATTGATGATTTAATTTCTCCAAGGAGTCCTGCTTACAAGTAACATAAAACAATTTGCGAACTCTTTGAAATTCTAGAAAATTTCATAAAATTAATTTACGGGGGATATCATATATAAAAAAAAAAATAAATATTTTTACCAAAAAATTAAAAGTTTCTAAAATAAATTCATTCATTTTTGAATAAGTCCTGAAAGTTTCATTAAAGTTAGAGAATTATTTAATTTTTGCCAGAATTTCCAAATTAATGGGTTTTTCCCCTGAAACTGCAAAACTGATTTTTTAGCAATAATTGGAGGTACCT
The DNA here is from genome assembly GCA_964036315.1 of Acanthosepion esculentum. Classification (NCBI taxonomy): domain Eukaryota; kingdom Metazoa; phylum Mollusca; class Cephalopoda; order Sepiida; family Sepiidae; genus Acanthosepion; species Acanthosepion esculentum. Next base: position 11,715,350 of record OZ038490.1, on the reverse strand, counting down.
AATTAAAATAAAATTATTTGCGGATATAACCAGGATTTCCTTACTTCAGATCGAACCAATTTTACATCGGTAGTGATTACATTTTAAAATTTTATATCTTTTAGCTTAATTTTTATTAAAAAAAATAATATTTTAATTTATTTAATTTCAAACATTTTCTCACTGGTTTTATTCACTTTAAACTTTTGCCGAAACGTCTCTCTCTTCCCAATCATTCTTTGCTACTTGGGCCCCAACTTTCTTCCATTCTTTGCTTGGTTTGTCGCCACAGTTAAGCGGGAGAAAATGTTAGCCGTGGCGCGAATTTGGCTCAATATGTTCTTCATTGTAAACCGTTTGCCAATAAAATGTTCACGGGGGTCGGGCTGAGGGGCTCACTTTTCACATTTCATTACTTCATTTCGCGCCTGTTTGGCCCTCGTTGAGCGCCAAGAATCTCTGCACTGTTTCCTTTCTCTTTGTTAGTTCATATCAGGCTTGATTGGCGACATTCTCAGCCGGAGGCATATTTGGCGCGAAAAGTCTCGCCACCGATTATCAATTAAGGGATCAACAGGCAGGAAACCCCTCCCCCGGTTGGATTCGTGACGAGCATTGTCTTTAGATGGCTTTCAAACGCCATCGCTACAGCATATTGAATGGCGTTCATAAGATCGTCCGAACAGTGGCTATTGTAAATTCATAGATCAAGAAATAGAAAAAAAAAGATACTGGCAAACTATAAACGCAAGAAAAGCCTTCAGAGAATAAATTCGAATTAGGTTTTAGAACATTAAAATCAATTTTAAAAAATTTTATACATTCTTTGGGATTTCGTACAGAAGACAAAAATAATGAGTTCTTATACAAAACGAAGAATACCATTATATATATATATATATATATATATATATATATATATATATATATATATAGGCTCCTGAAAAATTTATTTCGGTTTAGCTCTCTGGGGAAGAAATGTGGGTTTGTAAACAGTGACTATTACGGCTCATAATGCAAGACTCTTCGGTAAATCGAATCGAGTTCTCTCTGTCACTGTGTGTTTATCTAAATATAAATACGCTTAAATTCTCCTTCATCCGGGCGTCAACGGCTTAGTGGTAGAATCCCCGACTGACACTAATTCAGATGGGTTTCGATCCTGGCTGGAGACAACCGGACGTCTAGCCACACTGATGAGCTGTGATACAGCGAAACAGTCTGTCTGTGGATGACAATATATATATATTGTCATCGACAGACTGTATATTATATTATATTATACATGTATATATATGTA
>OZ038490.1:11691571-11709071 GCA_964036315.1 Acanthosepion esculentum | reverse complement strand
CACACATATATATATAAGACATATATATATATATCGTATTATATATATCATATATATATATAACATATGTATATATCATATATATATATCATATATATATATAACATATATATATATATAACATATATATATATATATAAGATATATATATATAAGATATATATATATATATAACATATATATATATATCAGATATATATATAAGATATATATATTTATATATATATGTATATATAACATATATATATGATATATATATATATATAGAACATATATATATATATAACATATATATGTATGTCTCGATGTATCTATTCATTGATCCTATTCTGAGAAATGATTTATAGAATGGATAGTATGGATACCGAAGGAAGAAGGTTCAAAATCGTTGGACATATTTCGAATCATTTCCTTACTCAACACCGAAATTAAGATCTTTTTCGGTTTATTGTCAAAACACCTTTCGAATTTCATTCTTGGGAACAGTTACATTGAAACATCCGTCCAGAAGGGCGGGGTCGCCGGTATGCCAGGTTGCATTGAGCATACAGGTGTCCTGACACAGCTCCTGAGAGAGGCGAAAGAAACTAAAGCGGATCTGAATTTATTGTGGTTGGATCTCGCTAACGCCTATGGGTCCATGCCACACAACCTGGTGGAAGAAGCCCTACATAGACATCACGTACCTCCATCAGTATGAGATCTCATTGTTGACTACTATAATCATTTCCGTCTGAGAGCATGTTCAAGTACAGTAACATCAGAATGGCAGACCCTGGAAAAGGGTATCATTACAGTTTGCACAATGTCGGCTGTCCTATTTTCATTGGCCATGAACATGCTTGTAAAGGCAGCCGAGGTGGAATGTCGCGGCCCTGTCTCTAGATCTGGAGTCCGCTAAGCACTGATAAGGGCTTACATGGACGACTTGACCGTGACAACGACATCCGTCACGGGAGGTAGGTGGCTCTTAACAGGTCTCGAGGAAAATATGACTTGGGCCAGAATGAAATTTAAGCCAGCAAAATCCAGGTCATTAGTATTGAAAAAAGGCAAGATCATGAAGAAAGTTCGGTTTACAATCGCAGGAGAAACAATTCCTACTCTGAGCGAAAAGCCTATTAACAGCTTGGGCAAGACTTTCAACAGCAGTCTGAAGGACAAAGCCACTATCCAGTAGACTATAAAAGATCTTGAGGAGTGGCTGACGAAGACCGACAAATCTGGATTGCCAGGACGTTTTAAGGTATCTTCCAGCATGCAGTTTTGCCCCGGATATTGTGGCCATTGCTCGTCTATGATGTTCCAATTACCCCAGTGGAAACGTTAGAGAGAGCAATTAGTAATCGTTTGAGAAGGTGGCTGGGTTTGCCGAGATGCCTAAGTGATGCGGCCCTCTATGGGAACAGCAACGCATTGCGCCTCCCCTTTAGCAGCTTCGGGGAGGAATTCAAAATCACAGAAACGAGAGAACGGCTGCAGTATGCAGAATCTAAGGATCTAACAGTAGCAGTAGCAGGAATCCAGACAAGATCTGACAGAAAATGGAGCGCTGAAGGAGAGTTGCGAGTGGCGGAGGAGAGACTTAGGCATAAAACTATATTAGGGTCAATAGCTAGAGGCAAAGCGCGATTGGGGTTTTTACCCTGTCCGCAAGCCAACATTGCCAAAGGCAAAGAAAGACGCCAACTCATCCAAGAAGAAGTCCGTTCGAGCGTAGAAGAAATGCGTTACTGTAAAATGGTCGGTCTTAGTCAGCAGGGAGCCTGGACAGAATGGGAGAATGCAGAAAAGAAAAGAATTACATGGTCAGATTGCTGGCGATCGGGTTTTAGTGAGATTCGATTTCTCATAAAATCAGTATATGATGTCCTAGCGAGCCCAACGAACCTGCATATATGGGGGAAGAGCGAGACCCCCAATTGTCAATAATGTGCAAGGAAAGGATCTTTACAAAACATCCTCAGTAGTTGCCCAAAAGCTTTGGGTGATGGTCGGTACCGTTGGCGCCACGACCAAGTACTGAAAGCAATTGCGAACGAGGTGACTAAAGTGATAAGGGCTAGTAAGCATCAACCAGGGAAGAAATTGAATCGGATTAACTTCGTAAAAGCTGGAGAGAGGGTACAGGAACAGAGGAGAGAGAGAACAAGCCTGTTATCTTCCGCAGACGATTGGCAGTTGATAGTGGACCTAGAGACCCAGCTAAAGTTCCCTAGACACATAGCCGTAACATCGCTAAGACCGGATCTGATACTGCACTCCGACAACACTAAGCAGCACATTATTTTTTAACTGTCTGTGTCATGGGAGGAATATATTACACTTGCTAATGAGAGAAAGAGGTCCAAATACCAAGAACTGGTCGAACAATGTCGGCAAAAATTCATGGAAGATATACTATGACCCCGTAAAAGTTGGTTGCAGGGGCTTTGCGGGACAGTCGTTGTGCAGAGCGCTAGCAAAAATAGGCATAGTGGGGGCAGTTAGGACGAGAGCGCTGAAGGACATTACCAATGCAGTTCTAACTGCATGAAAAATGGATTTGGCTTAAGAGATGAGAGCCATGGAAGAAATAGTGAGGACATTAAGGAAAATCTCAGAATCATAATGAGGAGACGTGTTATACGTTATAAGGGTTTATTAAGACAATATATTAAGTTAGGGTAGTCGAACTGTTATGGATAGGTGTTGAGAATCATTGTTATATGTGGGGAGGGATAGATAGTTTAATTTTTATTTATTTTTACTTGGCTTTTCGGTTACTGATTGCCAATATGATTTTTTTAGTGCTTACTCGCGGTATTATTTCAATATGTAAGCCTAATTGTAGTTTTATGAGGAATGGAATAGGGGAGAAAGATATAGTTTCGTAGTAATAATAGTCTGGACATTTAGGGAGTTGATGCTAGTACTAATTGAGTAGATTTATTTTGAGAAATATGTGTCAGATTGTAAATATGTGAATAGGTTACTTAATTGAGTAGATAGCATAATTATTTATTTATTTATTTATTGTTAGTAGGCCATCGAATTATTTTAGTCGGTAAATGACAGAACGTGTATACAGTTTTTTTTTGTTTTGTTTTGTTTTGACCGGATGGTTAGAATAGTGAATTTCTTTTGAGAAAGTGCTAGTGTAGATTGGTTTTGAGTTGGGTATGAGTGTAGGTTTAGTTAAAGATTAGGTATTGATATGGGATTAGTATTTCAAAGGTAAGATATGGATTTAAACAATGGAATAAAGATACCAGCTCACCTCGGTATGGATTCTGGAAATAGGAAAAACCGGATGTAGTAATAAGACACCATTATATAGAAGAGGAGTGTGAAAAGCCCTGTTTTCATTGGCTGACGCTGACTGTCAATAAGACTGTCATATGTCAATAAAAACGGTCGAAGTCCGGCCTTGCGAGTTTTTGGGATTACTGATTTTTTGTAATGTCGCGGTGCGTAGCACGACGCTTTCAAGGAGGCGGCCTGACTCGCCTAGAATCAGGTTGGGGTTGGTGTTGGAGCCGATATGATGCGAAACCTGAAATCGGTGATGAGAACAGTGCATCACTGAAGACCACCCTCGATGCATCTAAAATGTATGATTTAACTAATATATATATATATATATATATATATATATATATATATATATATATATATATATATATATATACTATCTCGATGTAACCCTAACCCATTGATCCTATTCCGAGAAAGTTTCCTTTTTTTTGTCGTTGTCGTTTTCTCTCTATCTCCCCATTTTTTTAATCGTTTCACCCCAAGCTAGGTGACAAAGCCACTACGACGGAAGGGTTACAAGGAGAGAAAGTGAAGGCGAAGATTGAAAATGGGGAAGTTTAGGAAAGGACAAAATGAAAAGAGTTTAGGAAAGCAAAAGATAGCGATTGATGTTGCATTTAAATCTTTGAAGATTGTGTTGTCTGGGCACCAGGAGAAAAAGCTAATCGGAGCAGTTGCAATGAAAATATTTGTAGAACCAAGAGAGGGAAGCTACGTCACGTCGGTGAGATAGAGACTGGAGACCAGATGCCAGGTTAGTATCGATTGTATTGCAGATCTTTCTCTGGGTTTTGTCAAGAATCTCGAGATGCACAGTAGGAAAACCCTGAGAGGTATGGCAATAGTATTCGAAACACGGACGGATTTGTTTGTTTAACGGCATATTAACCCCCTTATGGGTCAGTTAATGCGGAAATTTAATTTTCTTGTGAGCGTTAGTGATAGTTTTATAAAAATATATTGTTACTATTCTTTTTTAAACAAATGTATTTCTTGGAATGTTTTACTATAAAAATGTATTTTTACGATAATTTATTTAATACAGTCATAGTGTTTTGACCACAGATTGGGGATTAACTCTTTGCCCACAGCTGAGAGCCTAACAGATGCTACTACACCGGGTGTACTCGGGAACGGGTCAGGGTGTACTTGGGAACGGTTCATGATGTACTTGGGAACGGGTCGGGGTGTACCTTGGAACGGCTCAGGATATACCTGGGAACGGGTCAGGATATACCTGGGAACCGCAGCAATTAAGTGGTGGAATAGTAGATTTATAAATGTGCAAGATGGCTTGGTCGGCTATGTCTCTTTCGATGCATGACTGACTAGGCAGAAGATTTTTCCGCAGTTGGTTGCCGTTGTTTTTTTTGCGGTAGACTAGGTATCTACCAAGGCTATAGGACCTTAAAGAGTGCCCTGCTATTCAATCCATAACTGGGACAGATGGATTCATGCCTTTCCCAAGGGTATTTGTGCGTAAGTGAATATATCGGTTCCGACTGGAATCGAACTAGAGTCTCTGATTTTCTCATTCCGAGGCAATATCTATTATACCAAAATGCACGAGGAACCTCTAAATGTCCGATGAAAATCAACATACATGATGAAAAAATAACCCAAACTTAATAGAAACAAATTTTTATATTATATAATATATATAAAATATATATTTATATATAAATATTTATATAATATATTATATACAACTTGTTCTTAGAATACAATATGATATATATTATATAAATAAAAACTTCAGTTATAATATTTATATTATATAACTAAAAAGTTAATTATATTTATCATATAAAAAAATACGATATAATATAATATATATTACATAAATAATTTGCATCAAATTTCATATATATATTCATACATATAATATATATAGGTACCTCCAAAGATTCGCGAAAAAAAGGAACATACGTGGTGAAAAATGCCCCAAACTTAATAAAATAATTATTGTCAAAATACGTATAGGTACCTCCTAAGAAGAACGATGACAAAGATTTAAAATGCATTTTCAAAATGAAAGATCTTTCATGAAGTTTTTATTTTTGTTTTAATTTGAAGCGGATAGATTAGTTTTAATATTTCCAATAAGCAAAATTCTCTGCTGTTTATCAAAACGAATTTAAATTGACTAGAAGGAGTTATTTTTAAATCGAATAAAATCGCTGATTTTAGCCATCAGTCAACACAATGTAATTCTCTTTATTAAAAAAATCTTTCAAAAACAAAATATACTTTTCTGAAATTTTATTTGAGGAATATTAGCTGATTTAAAATTTAATTATTCTGATTTGAAACAAATATTACATAATATTACATATTACTTCAAAATATCGCAGAAATATATTATTTTTTATAGAAGGAGGCATTTTTATGAAATATTGACAGCACTGTTGCGACTTGGAAATTAAATTAATTTTTCCTACGGATGACATATCTGTTAAAATTACTTGACGAATATAATGTGAGCACCATTTTTTAAATTTTTTTTATTTACCCATTAATCTTAGCAAATTAGGACGATATTCTCCTTAATCTAAATTTTCATAAATTTTAGGTACTTTAGCTTTAAATTTACTATAATTGCCGCTCTGATTTTCCGATAATGTCGTGTATGGACATACTTATTTACAAAAATCGACACGTTTACACACACACACACACACACACACACACACACACACAAAAAAAAAAAAAATTTCAAAATTCTTTTTTCTAGTACTGGTCGCTGAATTGTTTGTAAGTTTTCCGTTTATGATTAGTAAATTTAGTTTTTACTTAATAACAATATCACTTGACCAATACAGACTAATACAGAAATTTAAATGATTTAAAACTTTATAAATTATTCTAATTAAAATTTAAAAAAATGAAAACAATTCTTGTAAAAATTCATTATTCATAGAAAAACATTTTTCTTAAGAAAATAGTACCCATAATGCATCTTATTCATAAAAGGAATTAAAAGCTTTTCTAATTAAATAATGCCTTAGTTGTATTGCTTTTTTCATTTTACGATTCAGAGCAGGTTTTCGGTAACTGACAGTAATCTTTTACAAAGAGAAATTGATCATTTAGATTTTCCAAGGACTTCTACTTAGAACTAACATAAACATTAAGCGTTACAAAAAATATTTTTTTTTATATTTCATAAAATTAAATAAGTAGACGGGAGGGCAGATGTAAAAAGAAAACATTTTTACAAAGATTTTCCAAAAAAATAAATGTTCCTAAAATAATTTCATTTATTTGTGAATAAGCCCTAAAAGTTTTATTAAAATCTGGCAATTATTTGATCTTTGAAAGAATTTTCAAATCAAAGTGTTGTTCACTGCAAAAAGACGCTAAGCTTTCTCATACAAATTGATAGTTACCCATTGATTCAAGAAAAAAAATAAAACCTAATTTTTGAAGGTTTAAAAAGTCATAAAAATATAATTTAATAATGAAAATAATGTCTTTCCTTCTAATAATAATAATAATAATAATATAAAGATTTTGACAATAAAACGTTTTTGTTAAGTTTTTTCATCATGTAGAATCCCTGACAACCGGACTAAGAAGGCTTTCCGGATATGAGGAATTGGTTACAAAATCCGGATATGAGAGGTTATATTTAGATTAAAATAAAAGAATTGAAATCAGGTTTAACATTTATTTTCAATGTTTTATAGTAAACAAAATAAGCTAATGGCGAGTGAAATATAACGGAATTGATTTTAAGGAAAAAGGAATAAATTATGTAAAGTTAATGAAAATTCATTAAATTAAGTCAGCCACGTATGCAAAACAAATAATGTAGCGAGGATTTTTAATCACCGTTGCATGATGATTCTTTCTCTTCTAATGTCATTCTCAACTTTTTCCACATTTCATTTTTTTAAACGAAAGACACTTTTTAACACTGTGTGCATTATTGCAATCGTCATAGCTGAATGCTGGCTTTCTTTCCATAAAACTGACAACATTTTCAATAGCTTTTTCAATTTCATTTTTGTTGCAGATGTGTCTCGTTGTCATCCTTTCCACTTATTCCCGTCATCTTTTGCACCAATACAAGCCATTGGGGTGAAATAAGCATAAGCAATTATCCAAAGTAAATTTCCTGAAAAACAGAAATTTCATATCAGTTACATATCACCCAAAATAGTTCAAATATACACATCGAAATCAGGTCCAGATATGCGGGATTTCGGATACGAGACACTCCGGATACGAGAGATTCCGGATATGAGGGATTACGTATATGAGGAATTCTCCTGTACCGGTACCTCCAAATTTTATTATATACAGGTACCTTCAAAGATTCGCTAAAACATGAGCATACATGATGAAAAAATGCCCCAAACTTAAAAATAAAGTTTTATCATCGAAATCTTTATGTTATTATTTAATAATTCTAAATATCTTAAATCAAAAGTAAATAATGCTTGTTTAAAATCAGAATAATTAGATTCAAATCAGTTAGTCTTCCTCAAGTAAAGCTTCAGAAAAATATATTGTATTATTAAAAGATTTTTTTCTTAGAGAGAATTACGTTGTGCTGAGTGATATGTAAATATGGCTAAAATCAGCGATTTTAGCGATTAAAAACATTTGTGCAAAGAGACCAAAACGGAATCGACAGTACCGGGTTCGATCGGCACGATCCACTACTGATGTCTTAACTGCCATTTTTCACAGAATCAGTGAGGTACTAAGCAACAAATACACCTGAAGTACTATCGCATTAGACATTTCAAAGACCTTTGATAAAGATATGGCACAAGGGACTATTGTACAAGTTCTCTATCTATAGAATCACTAGAATAGTCTTGTCAGCTATTAAATCTTTCCTTATGGGTCGTTCGCTGAAGTTAGTTGTTATCCAATCCTCCCAGGCCCTAGCAGTCAACAGTAATCGATTCCCGGACCTTTGATAAAAGTGTTGCATAAAGGATTACTGCACAATTTCTCTATCTATGGAATCACTAGGATAGTCTTCTCAGTTATTAAGTCTTTCCTGAATGTTAACGGCCACTCCTCCAAGGGCCTAGCAGTCAACGGGGATCGATTCTCGGACCAACCCTCTTTCTAATTTGCATTAACATCCTACGGTACATGGCTGCACCTCCAAAACTATAGATGACTAAAGATTAGTAGCTGATCTCGTCTATGAACTAGCTCTAACAGCTCAGTGGGTGAAAAACTTTCTGGTTACATTCAATGCCACGTAAACCAAACTGATGATAATTTATTATCACCAATCGGACCCATCACTAAATCTGCTTGGAAAGTGGTTGCTTCCCTGAGCCGCTCCAGTAAGTAACTGACTCCACCTGATGCCCCCTACTTTTACAAGAGTCTGATCCTTGTGGTTGACGAATTTTTTCTCTCATCTTAAACCCATTTCCCACAGGCAAAACGTCGCAATCCTCTCGTTGCTCTATCGCTATTTCCAGACATTTCTTTGTTCCACCAGTTCTAACCTTCACGGCTAAGACCCGACCTGCCACGCCCATTGAAGTGAACCCCGTCATTCCTTTCGTATTCCTATGGTGAGATGTATGTTCCACTCGAACAGCTTCTTCCCACGAAACTTAATTACTCAAAACGAAGGATTTACGGACATATGTGTATATGGATTTGTGTCCTTGTTTTGATGTGTGAAACCCGCCTCACAAATATTGCAAAAATATTTTCCCAGACTCCCTGTATATGTGTGTCTGGTGTGTATGTGTGTGTGTGTGTGTATGTGCGTGCGTATGTATGTGTGTGCGTGCGTATGTGTGTGTGTGTGTGTGTGTGTGTGTGTGTGTGTGTAATACTGAACTGGTTAATCTTTATTCCCACCACTGATCAAATCGTGAATAATTATAGGATTCTATTTAAGAGCACTAAGAATCTGCAGCCCCCAGTACGTACACAAAAAAGAAATATGCATAGAGAATGCTTTAAAAAAAACTCTAATGTTCTTATTATTTCATCCACAGTGCTAAGAGTAAGGCACGCAGAATATACGACCGCCAGAAAGATATTATTATTAGCAACAATATACTAGATAAAAACCGATACATAATACTACCTACTAACTCCATAACGTCCACTACCTAAAGCAATTACCCAATCTAAACAACATTAAAATAATTACAGCACACATCCAAAACTATTATGGATATGATCATAATAAAAATACCCATAGCAATAATAATTCTGAAGTAGGTACATATAAAATTGCCAGAACTGCTTCTCACAATACATTGGGGAAACTTTCAGAAATTTAAAAAACGTATCTATGAACACAAAAGGGATCTTATATACGACAATTTATCAAATGCATTATTTATACATAGAAATAAATTCAACCACAACTTTGATCCAAAGAATGCCACAGTTATTAAAAGAGAAAGTAATTTATTTAGAAGGAAAATTCTCAAGAGTGCCGTTATTGAATCTTATCAAAACATAAATCTGCGCCCAGAATTTTTCTAATATCTCCATTCCTGAAAGAATTGTTACCTTTTCAAGCCAAAGATAAAAGACTTAAAAATGTTGAAGAATTAAAAGAAAGCTGTTAAATTCATAACCCCCCCATATTATTCAAAATATATAACAAATCAGTTAAACCCAAACTAAAATAATTTAAATACTAATTTATATAAAAATAAAAATTTCAAGAACATCACTTACTCACTTTGTTTATTAGACATTGAATTGTATCACTTTATGTCTTCCATAGCTTGCCTAATATTTATGGTAAACGAATGAATACTTATGAACGCGCCTAAACTAAAAAGAAAAAAAACTTCAAAAAAACAAATAACATTTTGCTATTGTCTATAAATACTTGTTACAAAATAAAATCCTTGCATTTGCCTCGCTAGAATCCTTCAGAGGACAAAACGCGTTGGCTAAGGTAAGACGTCACTTTGCCTTTATTCATCTATCTATCTATCTATCTATCTATCTATCTATCTATCTATCTATCTACCTATATATATATATATATGTGTGTGTGTGTGTGTGTGTATGTATGTATATATATATATATATATATATATATATATGTGTGTGTGTGTGTGTGTGTGTGTGTGTGTGTGTGTGTGTGTGTGTGTGTGTGTGTGTATGAGTGTTTGTATGTTTGTGATAAAATATAATTTTAAGGTATGCTATATTTATAGGTCGAAGTGCTCAATATCATATCAGGGATAGGGTCTATGTAAATATAAAAGTGGACATTGAAGTCAACACCTAGTGGCGACAATGAGTTTCATGCTCATACGCAATCATCACGCCATATATATATATATATATATATATATATATATATATATATATAGATAGATAGATAGATAGATAGATAGATAGATAGATAGTGCAATGTGCTTACTATCAGATCACATTGAAACACTGCTTCTTGTTTGATCACCGAAGACAAGCAGTGTCGAGCCGGATTAGTACTTAGATGGGTGACAGCCTGGGAAAAATCCGCAGGGAAGTCTACAGGGATTAAAGGAGGATAATATATAAATGTGTGTGTATGTGTTTATTTTAAATTGAAGATTCGTTTCATATAAGAAAACAAAATCGCTATAATTTACTAATAATAAAAAAGAAAAGATTGATTGAATTATCGAATCGTTTTTTACGGCATATCAACCTCTTGCGGGTTATTTCAAACCATAAAATATTTTAGAATGTAAGATTTTTTTTTTAATATGATAATGATTTGCTGATACAAGTCTTACTAATTAACTCTTAGCTGGATGTGAGAGGAGGTGAATTTCTTAAAGGTATTTGCGCCTAGGTGAATATAACGAACCCAAGTGGAATTGGAACTTGGCACTCCGATTTTCAATTCCGAGTCGTTATCCATTACACCACCCGCACACCCAAGAATACAGCACTTGGTATTCCCAAGAGGTCACTGATCAAAGCTCGTCGTTGTTTAACTTCAGTGATCATACGGGAACTCGACTCTCAGATAACAATTCAGTCATTATCCATTACACCACCCGCACATCCAAGCCAACAGCACCTGGTATTCCCAAGCGGTTACCCATCTAGGTATGGACCCGGCTCGACGTTGCTTAACTTCAGTGAACGTACGAGAACTCGATTCTCTGATTAACAATTCCGAGTCATTATCCATTACACCACCCGCATATCCACGCCAACAGCACCTGGTATTCCGAAGCGGTTACCCATCTAGGTATGGACCCGGCTCGACGTTGCTTAACTTCGGTTTAAACGTTGATGGTCCTTTTTTGTTCTCGTTTTGATTTATTTTCGATTCAGTTATTTTTCTCATCAAATCTTTCCCACCCCGCCCTATCTCTATCGTTCCTTCTCTTTCTCCTGTACCGCACTCCATGTATTCCGAAATTCCGTTCAAATACGAACTGTGCAGTCGTAGCAATAAAAGACAATACTTAGGAAGCCATAATAATAGCTTTAGTTATTTCGTTTCTTTTTTTTTTTCTGTGGTATCATGACGCGAGGCAAAAATGGAGTCTGTACAGTCAGCTGGAGACGATGATAAGAGGTGGGTGGAGGAAACAGAAAACAATGTCTCGTGCAAACACCGGAAGTAGGCAACCGAAAGAGACAGGAAGTGAAGAACAAGCAGAATGATGCTAGGCCAAGCAGAGAATGCTGACTGACGACTTAACAATAATTGCTGGTTAGCAATGTTGCCGAACACGGCACACCGCCTTTTTTTTTCCTTTCTTCTCTTTTTGTCTTTTATTTTTGCCTGGAGATATCATTTCATTTTGCCTGCAATTGTTCTAGTCGAATACTTTTGCAGTGAGGGAATCCACATATAATCTCTCGACCTTAAATCTTACTGCATTTTAAACACTTTATCCAGTTTCCAAATGGTGCTTAAATATCTAGATATTGAACTTCTTTTTCTTGACGTTGGTGATCATGACTCTCCACAATTTCTGTCCTTTTCAACTTTTAGTAAATTTTGTCTTTTTGCGATCTCTCCTAAACCCTGTTCTGCCAACCATTTACGCAAGCTCGTTAAGTTGGTGATGTGCTGTTTTCATTACGTTAGCATTTTTCTTCTATGTGCCGTGTCCCTTCAGGACGTAGGCGATCATAGCTCTCCACAATTTCTTATCCTTTTTTTTTAAATAAATGTTGTTCCACTTGAGGTCTGGGTTAAGCTTAACTCGAAAAAGTCTCCCAAGACACTGGGCCTCCCCCGGAGAACAAATTCTCCACCCCCTTGAGTGTCAAATTTCCCAAGCATTCTTTTCTCATCATGTGCCATTAAAATGTAATATTCTCTTTCTGATGCTATGTAAAAGTGTCCTTTTTGTTTCCATTTTCTTTAAAACTTTGTCGTTGCTCATATATTCTGTCCATGGTGTTCTCAGCATCCTTCTGTAGGACTAAGTCTCTTCTTCATTTGTACGTAGATTGGTCTTTACTGCCACAATGGAATGATTGATATTGCCTAAAATATCAGTACACTTATTTTGTTTCGAAAATATTTTTCCTGTCTCTTAATACTTTGCTTAGCTTTTAGAAAGCAACTTTTGCTTTCCAGATGCGTCTTAGAATTTTGGTGTCCCAGGTATTTAAATTTTTGTGCTTGTTTGATTTTGGTATCCCCAATTTGTAATTTGCATTTTAGGCCGTCCCTTTTGCTAACAACCGTGTAAACTGTCTTCGTGCGATTGCCGTTTAGTCCTTTCTTCTCGCTTTCCATCACTAACTTCTGCAGGATTTCTTGTATTTTCCTTTCTGTTTCTGTCATCAGCATTAAAAAAAAATCAATTCATACTAAGCAAGGTAACAATGACAGTAAGATGCAAAGTGCTACTGGAGTGAAAGAAAAATGAAAAAGACTTCAAACGCAAACAGAAACCCAATCGTGAACAGGAAACAAGGGATAAACCTCTACTACTGTTCAAAAGATCAGGGAGGAGTGTGACCCGGACGATAGGCGAACCTATCTATTACTATCTGCATATCTTATGTTGTTAAGATTGTAGCCGCCAATAATGAATCCTGATAGGATTTCTAATTCTCTCATAATGTCCTCAATGAGTGAGTCCGGCGAGAAGACACATCCTTGTTTTACACCCTTTTCTGTTTTTCTCTATTAACTGAAATTATAGTCCATGCGTATGGCATCAAATTTAACGTTAGCGTGTTGTTTAGGAACCAATTTTAACAGGTGGGATAAGAATGATTTCGCACAAAACAACAGCATTATTTATGAAGAGCTCCAAGAAGAAAGACTTAAGATAAACATTTCCAAAATAGAAACTATCTTCTGGAAATGGGATACGAACAGCGATGGCACATACCCAGAAAAATTCAAAATATGGAATTAATAAAGACTTTTCTTTATTTCTTTTTATGTGCCGTGTTCCTTCAGGACGTAGGTGATCATGGCTCTCCACTTCACCCTATCCTTTGAAGCTCTCAATAAGCTTCGTCCCTCTGCCACCTCCCCCAGACCACGTTCTGTCATTCACTTGCTTCAGCCCGCTAGGTATATCATGCGTTGCTTTCCCTTGTCTCTCTTTCCCTCTATTCAACCTTTATGTGCCGTGTCCCTTCAGGACGTAGGTGATCATGGCTCTCCACTTCTTCCTATCCCTTGTAGCTCTCAATAAGTTTTGTCCCTTCGCTACTTCCCCCAGACCACGTTCTATCATCCACTTGCTTAAGCCTGATAGGTATGTCATACGTTGCTTTCCCTTGTGCGATTTCCCTCTATTCGACCTGTGAGCATCAGATTCTTCAGGCCATCCTTTCTCATTACGTGTCACAGAAATTTCAGCTGCCTCGCCCTGATGTTAAGTATAAGCCTCCTCCTTGTTTGCATCCTCTCCAAAACATCATCGTTGCTCACACGCTTGGTCCATGATATCCTCAGCATCCTTCTGTAGAACCACATGTCCGTTGCCTCGAGTCTCTTCTTCGTCTTTGAGGAGACCTTCTGACAATCGCTGCTGTAACGGAGGACAGATGTCCTATTGGGCAATCGAAATAAGGGGTTTTCTTTTGCGAATAACATCATGATTGTGAAGTAGACGATGATGATGATGACGATGAATCTCTATGAAAAACTTGTGAAGTAGACGATGATGATGATGATGAATCTATGAAAAACTTGTGAAGTAGACGATGATGATGATGATGAATCTATGAAAAACTTGTGAAGTAGACGATGATGATGATGATGAATCTATGAAAAATTGTGAAGTAGATGATGATGATGATGACGATGAATCTCTGAAAATCTTGTGAAGTAGATGATGACGATGAATCTCTATGAAAAACTTGTGAAGTAGACGATGATGATGATGATGAAACTATGAAAAACTTGTGAAGTAGACGATGATGATGATGATGAATCTATGAAAAATTGTGAAGTAGATGATGATGATGATGATGATGAATCTCTGAAAATCTTGTGAAGTAGATGATGACGATGAATCTCTATGAAAAACTTGTGACGTAGACGATGATGACGATGATGATGAAACTATGAAAAACTTGTGAAGTAGACGATGATGATGATGATGAATCTATGAAAAACTTGTGAAGTAGACGATGATGATGATGATGAATCTATGAAAAATTGTGAAGTAGATGATGATGATGATGACGATGAATCTCTGAAAATCTTGTGAAGTAGATGATGACGATGAATCTCTATGAAAAACTTGTGAAGTAGACGATGATGATGATGATGATGACGATGATGATGATGAATCTCAAAGAAAGAAACTTGTGAAGTAGATGATGATATTAAATCGTTAAGAAGAAACTTGTTAAACAAATGATGATGATGTATTTCAGAGAAGAAACTTGTGATGTAGATGATGATGATGATGATGTTAAATCGTTAAGAAACTCGTGAAGTAGATGATGATGATGATGATGATAAGTCGTTAAGAAAAAAAACTTACGCAGTAGATGATAATGATGATGATGTTAAATTGTTAAGAAGTAACTTGCGAAGTAGATGATAATGATGATGATGTTAAATCGTTAAGAAGAAGAGTCTTGTGAAGTAGATGATGATGATGATGATGATGATGACGTTACATAACTGAAACACGGCTGAAAAACGGAGAATGAATAAAAGAAGAATCCTGACAAGATGAATGAAAAGGAAAAACAAAGCAAAAAAGAAGGAAAATGAAAAAAAAAAAGAAAAAAAAGGAAAGAAATCACACGAAAAAAGAGGACAAGAAAGGAGAGAAACAAAACTAGGAATTGAATTGAAACATTTAAAATAAGGGAAAAAAATGCGAGAGACACAAAAAATCAAATGAAAATTACAAAACCGAAAAAGGAAAAATCGTTAAAGAAAAAGAAAAAAAAGGACTGAATGAAACAAATAAGTGGAAAAAGAAAGAAAACTCTAGAAAACGAACTAGCTTAATTGAAAAACAGCATCGAGAGACATATTTCTTTTCTTTTCATTTTTAGCAAGATCGGTTCGGATAACTAATATCATTCATTTTAATTTTGCTCATACAACAACGATCCGACCTTCCTCGGGCGTTCAAACCGTACCGATAAAAAGATAATAGGCTACCTGCTGGGGAAAAATAGAGCCCATTCCTCTTTACATGTGGATTATACACCTGATAAAAGCCGAAAATTGAATCGGTCAAAACATGTTAAATGGCCACGTAACCGATGCCTCCTGTGACTCGGGGAGGGGGTGTGTGAAAAAACGGGCTTGTAAAATCGAATACTCCCAGAACAAAAGCTTCATTATCACTGAGAAATCTCTGACTTTTCTCTAGCAGTGATAAAAGGTTATACAGTGTAACCCGGATATAAGAGACCCGGATATAAGAGAAACTCGGATATAAGAGAGAGTTTCTCTGGTCCCAAATTAGAGC
This sequence comes from Acanthosepion esculentum, assembly GCA_964036315.1. Lineage (NCBI taxonomy): Eukaryota > Metazoa > Mollusca > Cephalopoda > Sepiida > Sepiidae > Acanthosepion > Acanthosepion esculentum. The sequence continues at coordinate 11,692,890 of OZ038490.1, read as the reverse complement.
CTGTGTTAATGTATATATAATAGATCAAACCCGGATATAAGATAAACCCGGATATAACAGACCTCTTCTCCGTCCCGACAACTCTCTTATATCCGGGTTACACTGCACTCGTACTGGGGCTTTAAACGCTTACTGGGCCTCAAGGTCACCTATGGGCGAAACTCATATATACGGTTGTCGGCACCTTGTACCGCTCCAGAAATTACGTGCTCCCTCCTGTCATGTTCTATCCTTGCAAAAGTAAGATCGAAGCAAAATGCGAGATGCCATATCTAGGGTGGAGATTCCTCTATCACGACTACCATAACCTCTTCAGAACTAGAGCCAACAGGTATCTATCTTACATATGATATACACACGTGACAATAACCGCATCAACCCTCCTGCATGAGCGACTCTTGAGCCTTCTGTATGATGAACAATATAAAAAGACTAAAAAAATAACAGGCATCAATAATCCAAGCATCTCAAGGAATTATAATGACTTACCGACAAATTATAAATCGATGATTATGCTAGCATGAATTCCCAAGTCATCTTGACCGAGGGTTTGAACGTACTGACCAGCGTCAGATTGTGCGCTCTCTCCTAGAAACCTTAACTAAGATTCGCTCAGCATTGTTGCAATATAAACCACAGTTTAGCTTTGTGGGTGTTGAATAAAAACAAATGCGCCTGAGCAAGTTTGCAATAGGGATTAGCTAGACGGATAAACATGGAAAGGAGTATCTGTCTATATTTCTGAGATGAGATATTATGTACACTATTTACATTATTCGGACTATTGTCCTCATCTTTGTCGCCATATTTATTGCAACGTTTCGGCCTTTCAGTGTCTGTCTATATTTCTGAGATGAGGTATTATGTACACTATTTACATTATTCGGACTATTGTCCTCATCTTTGTCGCCATATTTATTACATCGTTTCGGCCTTTCAGTATCTGTCTATATTTCTGAGATGAGGTATTATGTACACTATTTACATTATTCGGACTATTGTCCTCATCTTTGTCGCCATATTTATTACAACGTTTCGGCCTTTCAGTATCTGTCTATATTTCTGAGATGAGGTATTATGTACACTATTTAGATTATTCGGACTATTGTCCTCATCTTTGTCGCCATATTTATTACATCGTTTCGGCCTTTCAGTATCTGTCTATATTTCTGAGATGAGGTATTATGTACACTATTTAGATTATTCGGACTATTGTCCTCATCTTTGTCGCCATATTTATTACAACGTTTCCGGCCATTGTACGCTCCGGTCTTCTTCAGGGGGTTGGAATGTCGAACTGAACCCTTTATTTCGCTCAA
>OZ038490.1:11611571-11686571 GCA_964036315.1 Acanthosepion esculentum | reverse complement strand
TGTATTAGACTTGAAAATTGTAGAATGATAGCAATTTACTCACTAGTGAAAGCGAAACTGTACAAGTTTAGATCGAAAAAAAAGAAAGAAAAAAGAAAAAGTAAACACCCCCGCAAAAAGAAAACTAATCAATAAATAAATAAACATTTCTAAAATGTAACAGTTCTGGCTAATAACATTTTTTTTTCTAAATGAAAATAATTAAGTCGCAAATAGCTTTTGAAAATAAGCAGATTTAAGCGATTTACATCAATTATTAAGTTTATTGGTAATTTACTTTATTTTATTTTATTCTGTAGCTAAACTCTTGGTGTTTACTTTTCATTTTCTTTCTTTATTTATTTATTTATTTCTTTCGTTCTTTCTTTCTTTCTTTCTTTCTTTCCCATACACTCTTTCTTTCTTTCTTTCTTTCTTTCTTTCCCATACACTCTTTCTTTCTTTCTTTCTTTCTTTCTTTCCCATACACTCTTTCTTTCTTTCTTTCTTTCTTTCTTTCCCATACACTCTTTCTTTCTTTCTTTCTTTCTTTCTTTCTTTCTTTCTTTCTTTCCCATACACTCTTTCTTTCTTTCTTTCTTTCTTTCTCATACACTCTTTCTTTCTTTCTTTCTTTCTTTCTTTCTTTCTTTTCTTTTTTCTTTCTTGTTTCTTTACCTTTTCTTTCAGGCTTGCTTCTTTTCTGTCTTTTTTTCTTGTCTCTTTCATGCTCGCCTCTTCCTTACTTTTTCTCTTTCTTTCCTGTCTGCTTCTCCTTTTCCCTTTCTCTTTCTTGATTATGCCGTCTTTTCTTTTTCTCTTCATTTTTCCATATTGCACCTCTTCTTTAGTTTTCCTTTTCTCTTTTACTTTTTTTTTACCTCTTCTTTTTTTTTCTTTCCACTTTTTCATTTCCCTGTTTTCTTTTTTCTTTTTTTTTATGGTCCTTTTTCATTTCTTCTGTTGTTTTATTTTTCTTACCCTTTTCCTAATTTTTCTTTTCTTTTTCCTTATTGTCAGCTTTCGTTTTCTTTTAATTTCCCGTTTTCTTATCCTTCTTCTTCTTCTTCTTCTTGAATCATCATCATCATCATCATCATGGTCGTCGTCGTCGTCATCGTTATCATCATCATCATCATCATCATCATCATCATCATCGTATTGATCATCATCTCAAGTTAATTCTTCTTCGACTACTACTACTACTACTAATAATAATAATTTTTCTTCTCGACTTATCCTTTTTATCTCATGGTTTTTCTTCTTCGCGATTCATCATCATTCTCTTAAGTTTCTTCTTTTTCTTTTTCTTCATTTACCATTACTACTACTACTACTACTTTTCTTCTTTTTCTTCTCGAGTTATCGTTTTTCTTCTCCTGTTTCTTTTTCTATTTGCCAATTTACAATCATCATCATCATCATCATCATCATCATCATCATCATCATCATCATCATCATCATCATCATCATCATCATCATTTAGTTCTCTAGTTTCTTTTTCTTCTCCTTTGCCTTCTCTTCCTTTCTTCTTTCCCTTTTCTACTTCTTCCTCCTCCCTCTTCTCTGCTTCTTCTTGTTCTTCTTTTTTTTTCGCCTTCTCTTCTTTTCTTTTTCTATTTCCTCCTCCTTCTTCTCTACCTCTTCTTCGTCTTTCTTGTTCTTCTTCTTCTTTGCCTTCTCTTCCTTTCTTCTACTTCTTTCTCCTCCTCCTTCTCCGCGTCTTCCTCCTCTTTCTTGTTCTTCTTTTTCTTCTTCTTCTTTTTCTTCTTCTTCAATTGCTTTTTGTTTCATTTCTGCACATCTCTCTCTTCCCTTTCATTGACTTTCATTTTCCTTGTTTTTATCCATTATCTCTTCCGTCCCATACTAACCCCTGAGCTACCCCAACGAACAGCCATCTTCCTCACCACCGCCATAACAACAACAACAACCACAAAAACAAACAGCAAGCAATGTAAATGTGTTTTTCTAAGATGGCGTCTACGCTAACTGGGCCCGCGGGGTCAGTGCACGCAGACTTCGTGGGGGTGCACGGGGACGGCGATAATGATGGCAGTACAACAAAAAGGTGACACTGCGACGCCATTATCAGCAAAGTAATTGCGACGCTTATTGTCTTGATTCTCCCAGATGATTTCTAGGTTTTCTCACCTCCACCCACACTCCAAGATTCCTCATTCTTCCTGTTTCTTCCAACACAAGACTTCGTTTGATAGGCTTTTCCATTCAATATTTATTATTTCTCTCCGTCATTCTTCTTGGAGAGAATCTTCCATTTTTCTTGCTTTCTTTATCTATTATCGGCATCGTCAGTAACCTTTCTATCTTTGTGCGTTTGTTTCTTTGTTACCTTCTTACTTTACCTATCAGTTTTTCCTTTCTTTCTTACTTTCTTTCTATCTTCTACTTATCAGTAGCATTCTTTCTTTTTTCTTTCTTTCTTTTTTCTTTCTATCAGTAGCTTTCTTTTTTCTTTCTTATTTTCTTCCTTTCTTCTATCAGTAGCTTTCTTTCTTTTTTTCTTCCTTTCTTATTTTCTTTTTTTACTCTATCGGAAGCTTTCTTTCTTCCCTTCTTCTTCCTATCAGTAGCTTTCTTTCTTTCTTTTATCTATTAGTAGCTTTCTTTCTTTCTTTCTTTCTTTCTTTCTGTCTTTCTTGCCTTATCTTTGTCTTCATTTTGTATTTGTCTGTCGTCTCCATTTTCAATAACATTCTATTAACGCGCTTAAACTCTCTCCATCTTAGTTTTTTAATACCTATCAATAGTTTCACTCTCTCAGTTTTAAACTCTTTAGTTTTCTAGATTTTCTCTTTTATCCATTTATCTCAGCCTGTTCTGTATCTATCTATTTATCTATCTATCTATCTATCTATCTATCTATCTATCTATCTATCTATCTCACTTGCCTTCACAATTTTTTCTTTCTTCCTCTATCTTAGTTTCTTCATATATATCAATTAAGAACTAATTCTTTTTCTCTCCTTCTTTCTTTCTTTCTTTCTTTCTTTTTTTTCTATATCGGAAATAATTTCTTGCTATAAATTTTTTCTCTTTTTAGTTTTACTTTTTTGTCTTCTTTTTTAATGTATTATTTATTTATCTTATGCTTATCTTTTTTCTAACCTCTTTTGTCTGTCTGTCTGTCTGTCAGTCCCTCTCTTTCTCTCTCTGAATAAGATTTCCCTCCTGTATTCGTAAATACTTTCTATCTCACTATAATTCTCTCTTGGTAATCCTATTCCTTGTTGAACTGGTTCGCTTTTTTCTTCTATTCAGTGGCCCCCTTCTTTGGAGTTCTCTTTGAAAATGCACACGTGCTTATTCATTCTTTCCTTCTTTCTTTTCAGAAAAACTCTACCAACCCCAGTACCGCCAACCCCAACAATACCAAACGCACAACTCAGCGCTCTGCCACCGACCCGTTTTCTTGCCACTCCCAATTTTGGTGCCAATTTAAAGCCAAACAAACTCAACTGGCTAAACGCCTCGTTCCTTTTGCCTTCTTTTATCCATTCTTTTGTCTTTTCTCTGAAGTGATTCATCTTCATACCTCTATCCGTCTACACCTGCTACCATTTTCAGAAAGAACTGCACCACTTTAACCATCCAACCACCCCGGGATATTTTTTTTTTAATTCCCATTTCTTTTATTCATTTAGGAATAATAATAAAAAAAAAAGATTTTTTTTTTTTTTTGGTTTGCCATTTTTTTTAATTTTATTTTCCTACCACTCTTTGCTTTCGCTTTTAAACATGCAGTCGCCATTTTGCCTCTTCGGCTTTAAAAAAAAATCCCGTAAGTATGAATATCTTTCTTTTTTTCTCCAGTCTGCTTTTTGTCTTTCTCTTTCTTCTTAGAACTGATCCTACTTTCATTTTCTTCATTTGAGCAAAACCTTTTTGGTTGAAACACGTATTTCTTACTTTTCAGAATTTATGGTTGGTTGTTGGGCTCCAACTTAATCACTGTCTTAAAATGCGGTGTTATAGAAACTTTAAATATATCAGTGTTACATTACGTCTCAACTTCCGTTTACGGCTAACCTCCCTTTTCCGGAAGTCGTTACTTGAGAGCATTAAAGATTAAGAATCAGAATTTCAGAGAGTCTTGTGCCACAATTATTCTATCTGTAATAAATCTTTGGTAACAAAACATTTCGCTTTTATTACTTGCCTTGATAAAGTCGGAAGACGAAACGCGCCGACAAGAACTAAGAATTTTGCCAATTATATATATATATATATACTTAAACATGAAAACAATAAACAAAAACTAAAAATTCTTGAAGCTATATACATAAAACAGTTGAAACCTAACCTGAACAAAATAAACTACGAAATCTCCGCAAATATTCTTAAACGCCTATAATTGATAACAGAAGCCATTGGTTTATACCAACGGCTTCCCATATTTAATACTTCACATTTTCAGTCTCGCGTGGTCATGTGTGACGTCACGAGCTGCGACGCGATTTTCGCTTCCGCGTCTCGTATACGCGTGTTTGTAGTTGCTTTGCTATACATTTATACATAATATCTTGAAAAATGAAAACATTTTATAAAACATACATACAACAAACTATTTCTTATTTTAACAGTTAAAATATTTAATCCTTGAAAATGGCTAAATGTATAGCCGAAAGCATCGGATAAAAAGAACATTCGGGCAGTTTTTATTTAATTTATCATCCGAAAAGAAAAAAAAATATTAGATCGCATGAGAAATTGTATAAAAATGCTAAATAAAACACCTTGTCTGTCGTTTTCAATGAAATGTGCATGAAAGAAGGATTGTTGTCTAAATACATACATACATACACACACATATATATATATATATATATATATATATATATATATATATATATATATATATATATATAGGGTTCGATGGGTAAATTGTTGGCATTTTATATTTTTAATCTCGCGCAAACGCATTGTTTGCTTTGGATTTGGTCGACTGTACAGTATAGTAGGGTCAGTTGGGCACCATCTGTGAGAAAAAGAACACCATGGCGCAATTTACTCCACCAGAAATTTGGAAAAGGCATGCTGTACTGCTTGGAATTTGCACCGGAAGCTCCAATATGAACATTTCAGAGTGTCTGGGTGCCAATCTGAGGACAGTGCTGACGATTAGGAAAGAGTTGGATGAGTCTAATGCTGATTACGAAGGTTCTTGAAATAATCACTAATGATGGCGACGTTATGTCTCTATTCATCTTTCCAACACGGAGGCCTACATCAAGCACCTTGAGGAGATAGTGGTGCCCTGGATCAAGTGGGAGGCTGTTGGAAGACCCTATCCTGCACCATGACACACGAGCAGGAGATACCAGTCATGGCTGTCAGTCGATTTCTGACCACATCATCCCAAACTGCAACCCCCTTGTTTATATGTGTGGGGCGCAGTTGAGCGAGAGACCAACAAAACTCCTTGTAACACTAAAGTTGAACCGAAGGCAAGGATTGTGGCAGCATTCACCAAAGAGACTGACCAGAAGAGTTGCGGGAGATTCAAAAGTCGTCTGGAGTCCATGGTTGAAGCCAATTCAATTTATTGAATAAATTTACTTTTTTGTATTTCAAGACAATTTTGTGTAATTTTGGTATAAATATCTCTTAAAATAAGATGTCAGTGTTATGCTCATTTTTTGCGTAATTTAGACGAGAATTTATCCATTGCACCCTCTTTCTCTCTCTCTCTCTCGCTCTCTCTCTCTCTCTCTCTCTCTCTCTCTATATATATATATATATATATATATATATGATGACCCATGCCCTTTATGCCTACATGAAAAACTACACATTATCAAGTTTCTAAAAAACGAAAATTTATTAAATCAAAGAAATGAGATGACGGTTTTTTACAGACATCACCAAATATTAGCCTTAAATAATTAGCATTTTATAAATAGACAGAAAAAAAATAATTAATAATAAAAATTTCCAAATCTATTAACAAGTACAGTTAAAACAATAGTTTTAAAAACACAACCCAATCATAATCTTACAATCCCTTTAAGAAATTATCAACAAAAAAGCGAAAAAATAAACACCAAAAACTACCAGAACTACAATATCAGAGTTTTAGCAGGGAGACGGATAAGATTAGCCATTGTAGCCACCAAAAAAACAACAAAATAAAACCAACCTTACACGGCTCCAAAAATATGGCATATAACAAAAAACCCTACTTCAATCAAAGCAGTGACCGCTTGATAATGAAAAGCAAAACTTAGATTACACTCCCGTTTCAAAAGTAAAAATAAGTAAAACATTCCATAGCATAGTTATTCCAAATATCCCCCGACTGCCACCTGGTAGTTAAGGTTTAATATTGAAATTAAACCTGAACGCTGCTGACCAGTTTCGAAACAGTAATTTCTGTGTCGCGATGGAAACCTTTTTTTTTAAATAATTATAATTTTAAGCTCTACTTCTACATCGAGCACTGTTTTTCAAAAACAAAAACAAAAATACTAAAGAACTTCAGATCATCAATCTAACAGTTCACTTATTATATCAATACACACACACACACACACACACACATACACATACACACACACATATATATATACATATATATATATATATATATATATATATATATATATATATATGTATGTATTTAGACAACAATCCTTCTTTCATGCACATATATATATATATATATATATATATATATATATATATATATATATATATATATATATATATATTGAGAGAGAACGAGAAAGAGAGAATATGGCTATCAGTTTGTCTCTTCTATAAAAATAGAGGCCAATATTTCTGGAGTACTAGTTACTAAGCATGTCTATTAATATTTAAAGAAACTTAAGAAATAATACAAATTAAAATACATTCTAAAAAAAACGTTATTCATACTTATAAAGTAGAAAGTATATAGACTTGTCGCAAGAAAGGGAAAGAGAAAAACACCTGTAAATTAAATGCTGGAATTAACGTCTGCTCAGTCATTTTTTGCCAAGTGTCTCTGTTCACGAAATTGGCGCCATCTTACTCTACTTCTCTTTACATATCGCTTTGACTTGTAAGACTCGTTTTTCTTCTTAACATTAGATTCTTTAACGAATCACATACACACATACACTAAAGGCAAAAACGTATCTGCATCGTCCCCAACCAAGTCCTTTTGTGACAGACTCTTTGCTGCCTTAACAAATGTATAATGTACTTGATAGCTAGGTTAGTGGCTCAGTTCATTTCAGAATTATCCATTTTTCTTCGCCATTTTGTCTCCATTTTCCACCTTTCGGTCTCCTTTAAACACTGGAATAAGCATTGGCTGGATTTTTCTTTAAACACACACGTACACACACACACACACACAGACACATACGCACACACACATACACACACACACACACACACACATATATATATATATATATATATATATTTAAAGAGAGAGAGAGAGAGAGAGAGATGATCGTTGTTTGCCTTGTAAACTACCGCCATTTGTATTAAACATTATTTTAGATGCACGCATGCTCAAATGGATATAATGATTTTAATGTGATCTTTTCATGGTGTGCTTTTTTCTTCATAACCTTTTATGTTATACAATCAAATCTTAGCAAAGATGAATATATAGATGCAGTTGAACGCCATGCCGTGGATTAATGTTTAGCGAAATAACCAGTCCATCAGCAGACTGGATCTAAAATTATTGGTTGCCAGGATACAAGGGGGACCATCCTGCAACTACCATTTAATTTGCATAACCAATAAATAGAACTAAAAAATACACATAGAAAAAGGGTAGAATTAAACTTTTGTGGAAAAATCTGTAATTTTGTATTAATTACTATGTCGATATACTGTACATATTAATTTCGAAATAAAATGTAAATGTAGAATGCTATAATTGGATTTTTATTCCTTTTTAATTTTAATTATTTTCAAAGAGTTTACTGCATGATTTACACATGAACAGATAGTTCAAATGTGCAATAGAGCTTTGCATGTAGTTCACTGTATTAAGAGCAATTGTTTATGTTCACAAGATGGTTTGCCAATAATTGCTTCTGCATCCAATTCACCTAACTGTTCCTTCACAGGGAATAATAACATGCATGATTCCAAATTCTCCCAAGAGAGTGAATTTCTTGTCTTTTTTATCTTTAGTTTTGAAAATGTCCTCTCACATTTGAGTTGAGTAACTGATAGTCGGCAGATGACTTTATAAAGTACGTATTACATTTTATTACTAAAACAGTTGTTTGTTTGTTTCTTTATTGCATGTTTATTTTATATAGGTGAGGGTACGTCATTAGGGGCCCACTTGCCATCGGGCAAGATGACACTCTGGCCAGTAGAAGATTATCGTAGTGTTTGGCTTTCCGCCATTGGCATAATCCATTACATCTATCTTGAATCTAACCAGAGCATCACTGCTGAAGTTTATTTCCAGCAAGTGGGTGAAATGCACATTCAGTTAAGCAAAATGCAATCGACACTGGTTAATCGACGAGGTCCGATGCCGCTTCATGACAATGCTCCGTCACATGTTGCAAGGATGACCCTGAAGAAGCTCACCGACTTTGCAATATCCACCCTATTACGTGGCCTGGCGATTGCGTCTAGCATGAAACAGCCTGTAGACTCTAAGTGTTGACTTCAATGTTCACTTTTATATTTACAAAATATAGCACACCGTAAGAGTATATTTCTTCACATATATACAGTTGCGGCCAAAATATACAGAACGGCATTGTTTTCGTCAGAAAAGTAAGTATAAGTTTTTATTAAAGTTGTTTTATATTCTATAATTTTGACAGACAATAAATACGATAGGCATTGTTATTGTCTGAGATTTTGGTGTAATTTGAGAGGATAATACAAAAGTTATGGATGATTTAGTGATTTTCTGCAAAACCCATGGCGGCCAAAATGATCAGAACGGTTGAAAAAATAACAAAATAATCAAAAATGACAGAGAATACTGGAATTATTTAATATTTAGTGTGAAGCCATTTAGCTTCAATCACACTTTGACATCTTCGACTGCATGAGGAAATTAAATTTTCAGTTTCTTGCTGGGTGATCTTATTCCATTCTTCCTGAAGGGCATTCCATAATTGCTCGGTTGTTTTAGGATTTCTGGCTTTCGAACGTTCTCCTAGAATATTCCAAACATTTTCAATAGGATTGAGATCTGGGCTTTGTGCAGTTCAATCCATAACAATAACCTTTTCAGCCTTGAGGAAGTTCATAACCACCTTAGCCTTGTGACATGGGGCATTGTCCTGCATGAATATGGGTAGTCGCTTAGTTGAATTTCTCAGCACAGGCAAGACATGATCTTTTACAAGTTGATTATAAACTCCTCCATTTACCTTTGCATGTAATCGCACCAAAGGGCCCGCACCATCTTCAGATATCATCCCTCAAACCATGACACTTCCTCCACCGAATATAACACTAGTCTTAAGGCATTTAGGCGACAATTTTTCACCTACTTTTCGACGAACGTACCTTTTCCCATCTGAGCCAAATAACATAAACTTAGATTCATCCCTGAAATGCACCGTTTGCCATTCTTCTTGAGACCACAACACATGTTCGGTTGCAAAGGTAAGACGACATTTTTTATTCTTGGAGCTGATCAGTGGCTTCACTGCAGGTGCTCTTGCTTGTAGGTCATGTTCAACTAAACCACGTGACACAGTTTTTCGAGATAAAGTTTTCTTCAGTGCAATGCTTATTTCCCGAGAAACAGCAGCAGCAGTTTTAAATCTGTCCTTTTTAACCAACTTTACCATAGCACGATCTTCTCTCTTGGTCGTTTTTCTTGCCCTACCTGTAGACTTTCTTGCTTCACACGAACCACAATCATCGTAGACCTTAAGAGACACACAAGTGAACAACACTTTTTGACTTGTTAATCTTTGCAGTAGACCCAATACTTAAATTATCCTTCTTTCTAAGCTTAATAACCTGCTGGCGAATTGCTAACGGAGTAAGTGGCATTATATTAACAAAGTACACTGCAGATATTCTTACTAATGTTTAGTAAACCAACCGTTACTAGGTCATTTTTGAGATCAGCTGCCAATTTGACCTTATCAAGCCGATCAGACTTACTAATAAGACAGGAGTAAATAATTGTGTCATCAGCAGATATATTGAGTTGAGAACTGATGACATCAAGAAGGTCATTTATGAAAATTAGGAACAACATAGATACAAGGATAGGACCCTGGGGAACATCTGAATTAATGCAAAATGATCTAGAAGAGTGGCCATTCAAGACGTACTCATTTTGTTATTTGATAAGAAAGACTGAACCAGTTCAAAAATTCGATCAGAAATACCATAACCTTTCAACTTGTGAAGAAGACTAGTATACCAAACCCTGTCAAATGTCTTCGAGATATCCAAGGCAACAGACTAAGTTTTAGCATTCTTATTTAAAGTTTGATAGACTCTTTCAGCAATAATCGTTAATGTATTAGCAGTTGACAGAGAAACGAAAGCCATATTAATTATCTGAAAAAAAAAAGATCCTGCAAGGTGAGATGCATAATGAATAAAGACTATTAATTTGCCAAAAAAGGCAGAGGTAATAGTTAGATGAATCAAACGGCTCGCCTTAGTTAAAAATTGGAACTACAAAAGAGGATTTCCAACAAGCAGGTAAGGAAGAAACAGCAAGGCATTTATTGTAAAGTTGAGAGTGAATAGGAGAGACAGTTCAGGAGCACACTTCTTAAGGACTATTGTACGAGTACCGTCAAGTCCCTAGGCTTTGTGAGGACCCAGTTTAGAGGTGATAGCAGAAAACATGGAAGGAGTTAAATGCATATCCCGCAATAGAGACTCAGTTCTAAGGGGGAAATCTTGCAAAGATACACTAGATGAATCAAGAGTAAAATTGGGAGAGAATTTACAAGCAAAACATTCTGCTTCATCAGCGGAAGATGTTAGCACCACGAACTGATTTTATGAAAGGAGGAATAGAAAATTTAATCTTATTTAATGTAGAAAAAAATGATGATGAGATGGTGTCAAAAAGTGCAGTGCGACGCTCGCCGGCAGGCCAGCTCTTTTTCTTCTTCTTCGGTCGCCTCAAGGAAATGGGTTGCATGGCTCCCTTTCTCGTCCGTCACACTGGGCAGTTGTGAAAAAGACACAAACTCAGCCGCGCCTACTTCAACTTCCTCTTTGTCTGTCAATCCGTACGTCCAATTCTAACACACGCAGTCGGCCGAATGACTTTTTCTCCGCTGCGCTACTGGCACCCCGCTTTTTATGCTATTCCACGTCGGCCAAAATTTGCATGTTTGCAAATATCGTCTCATCTTGGACGAGATAGGCGCGCATAAATTGTGTCTTCAATTGCGGCCATATTTCTTTTTTTATTATCAATTTGCAGGCAAGACACGTTCGCGTTCGTCATGTCTTTCGTTACATTTAAAGTACTATTACAGAAGCACCTGTAGTCACGTGAACCAAACTTATTAGATGCTATACGGGGCTTCATTCTATCAGCAAATACATGGCCATTTTGAGGACATGTTTACAATTACTGCGAGCAGGCACAAATAGGTGTCTGTTGTGAGAGGAATTATGACGCTGGTACATCCAGAAAAAATGATTCCCATGGGCTATAGTGGCTGAACAGCATGGTGTTAACCAAGGAGAAGCAAAATTCTCAATATGAATGTTAAGAATATCAATCCAAGGGCGTCGCGAAGTCACGAAATAAATTCCAATCAGTCTGTTGGTAACAGAAAGAAGTACTGTGAATAGGGGGTTTATTTCTAATCGACGACCAAGAGCTAGGAGAGAAGATAAAGAACAAATTAAGTAAAGAAGAATGTTGAATAGATTTATTAGAGAAAGGATTAGGGGAAATCCACTATTTGATGAATTTTAATCCTTTGAGCCCTGACCACCGCTTTACCGGTGGTAGAGACAAATGACTTAATGCTAAGGCACAGGTTGAACAGTGGTAGAGAAAAGTGACTTAATGCCCAGCCGCCGGTTGAACAGTGGTAGAGACAAATGACTTAATGCCCACCGCTGGTTGAACAGTGGTAGGGACAAATGACATAATGCCCACCCGCCGGTTGAACAGTGGTAGAGAAAAATTACTTGATGCCCAGCCGCCCGTTGAACAGTGGTAGAGATTAATGACTTAATGCCCAGCCGCCGGTTGAACAGTGGTAGAGAAAAATTAATTAATGCCCAGCCGCCGGTTGAACAGTGGTAGAGAAAAATGACAAAATGCCCAGCCACAGGTTGAACAGTGGTAGAGAATAATGACAAAATGCCCAGCCGCCGGTTGAACCGTGGCAGAGTCAAATGACTTAATGCCCAGCCGCCGGTTGAACAGTGGTAGAGAAAAATGACTTAATGCCCAGCCGCCGGTTGAACAGTGGTAGTGACAAATGACTTAATGCCCAGCCGCCGGTTGAACAGTGTTACAGAAAAATGACATAATGCCCAGCCACAGTTTGAACAGTGGTAGAGAAACATGACTTAATGCCCAGCCGCCGGCTGAACAGTGGTAGAGAAAAATGACTTAATACCCAACCACCTATTGAACGGTGGGTCAACACTTGCGTCGTGTTTTGCTAGTTGTATTGTCTTATTTTGAAGAGCCAATCAGAAAAGCCATAATATTCTGATATCGTCGAACGTTATACCAACATGTCTGCGCCTTTTCATTGTGTTTTGTGCATGTGTCTTGGATAAAAACTGATCGTTCTACCATAAAGCGTGTAGAGTCTCAACTTGGACCGTCAGGGAATCAATCAGGGACAAATCGGACGAGAAAAGAACTCTACACGTAAGTAATTGAATTTTGACTCAGGAACTCAGGCAGAAGGGTTAAAATTGTTCAGGAACGTAGGGCTCAAAAGGTTAAATTCTTTTGAAACGGCCGTTCGGGTGTTCTGTATATATTTTCCAATTTTTCAGAATGTCGTGTTGTCTTCCAGTCCGTAACATGGTAGCAATTTGTCTACTTGTGTCGACTAACGCCTGACTTGTTTGTAGTTGATTGAATTAGAGTTTAGTCCATTTTCCACATAACAATATAACAGATACTGTAACATTGGCGTCCTGGGTATGACGATAAACTACATCCACGTCCTGGTTATGAAGATAAACTACATCCGCACCCTGGGTATGAAGATAAACTACATCCGGCAGCAAGGCCTCTGATCGGGAGATTTTGAGCAGCGTAGAATCACCTCTTAATTGTTGCTGTTCTACCCTGACCCGAGAAGATAGTACCTGTTTTGGCCCCAGCTATGGGCAAATATTGAACACCGAAACATAGGTCAAAACACTTGAAAAGTTTAGAAATACATTTTTATAGTGAAGTTGCCAGCAATACATTTTCATCGTAAAAAAATGCCAGCAATCGGTTTTTGTAAAAGAAATTACTAATGTTCCCAAGAAAATTAAACTTCGGAATTGAATGACCCATAAGGAATGGATATGCTGTTAAAAACAAAGAAATTATCTTTGTTTTGTTTGTTTTTAACGGTATATCAAATCTATATGGGTCATTTAATGCCGAAATTAACATTTTGGGAGCATTCGTATTTTTTAGGCCAACGAATTTGATGCCTACTTTTCAGAGTTCCGAAGACATTTTTTCCTCACAATGTATTTTGTCTTTCTTTCATTATCAAACTGAAGAAGCCAAAGAGAATACACATTTTCCCCAGTTGCAAAATGCGTCTTTGATAAAACTTTGTCCCTTTTTCTCATCATTTTCACTTTTGTTGGAGATATACATCCTACAAACGTACTAGTATTAAATATAATATTTGATTTGAACAGATAAGATGGCAGACAAGGATAATTTCGAGAACAGATTCGGAGCCTGTATACTCGATTTAGTTAAGTACAACAAAAATTTTCTGGGCTCCGGATATAAATCCTTTTTTTCTTTTCCAGTGAAATTAACAAAATAACGGTCAATTCAATCAAGTGCTTGTGCATAACCCCAAACCCTGACTGGGAGAGATCCGTGGAACATTTAAATCGTCACTAGAACCAATTTGAGGACATTCAAATCCGGACGTAAACAAATTTGAATACATTCAAATAGAGACTGGAACAAATCTGAGTACATTAAAAATATAACTAGAAAAATATCTGGTTATATTAGAATCCTGAGGAGAAGAAAGGTACATAATTTACATTATTCGGACAATTGTCCTCATCTTTGTCGCCATATTTATTGCAACGTTTCGGCCTTTCAGTATCTGTCTATATTTCTGAGATGAGGTATTATGTACACTATTTACATTATTCAGACTATTGTCCTCATCTTTGTTGCCATATTTCTTACAACGTATCGTCCGTTCAGTATCTGTCTATATTTCTGAGATGAGGTATTATGTACACTATTTACATTATTCAGACTATTGTCCTCATCTTTGTTGCTATATTTATTACAAGGTTTCGGCCTTTCAGTATCTGTCTATATTTCTGAGATGAGGTATTATGTACACTATTTACATTATTCGGACTATTGTCCTCATCTTTGTTGCCATATTTCTTACAACGTATCGTCCGTTCAGTATCTGTCTATATTTCTGAGATGAGGTATTATGTACACTATTTACATTATTCAGACTATTGTGCTCATCTTTGTTGCCATATTTCTTAAAACGTATCGTCCGTTCAGTATCTGTCTATATTTCTGAGATGAGGTATTATGTACACTATTTACATTATTCGGACTATTGTACTCATCTTTGTCGCCATATTTATTACAACGTTTCGGCCTTTCTGTATCTGTCTATATTTCTGAGATGAGGTATTATGTACACTATTTACGTTATTCGGACTATTGTCCTCATCTTTGTTGCCATATTTATTACAACGTTTCGGCCTTTCAGTATCTGTCTATATTTCTGAGATGAGGTATTATGTACACTATTTACATTATTCAGACAATTGTCCTAATTTTTGTTGCCATATTTCTTACAACGTTTCGGCCTTTCAGTATCTGTCTATATTTCGGAGATGAGGTATTATGTACACTATTTACATTATTCAGACTATTGTCCTCATCTTTGTTGCCATATTTATTACAAGGTTTCGGCCTTTCAGTATCTGTCTATATTTCTGAGATGAGGTATTATGTACACTATTTACATTATTCAGACTATTGTCCTCATCTTTGTTGCCATATTTCTTATAACGTATCGTCCGTTCAGTATCTGTCTATATTTCGGAGATGAGGTATTATGTACACTATTTACATTATTCAGACTATTGTCCTCATCTTTGTTGCCATATTTATTACAAGGTTTCGGCCTTTCAGTATCTGTCTATATTTCTGAGATGAGGTATTATGTACACTATTTACATTATTTGGAGTATTGTACTCATCTTTGTTGCCATATTTATTACAACGTTTCGACCTTTCAGTATCTGTCTATATTTCTGAGATGAGGTATTATGTACACTATTTACATTATTCAGACTATTGTCCTCATCTTTGTTGCCATATTTCTTACAATGTATCGTCCGTTCAGTATCTGTCTATATTTCGGAGATGAGGTATTATGTACACTATTTACATTATTCAGACTATTGTCCTCATCTTTGTTGCCATATTTCTTACAACGTATCGTCCGTTCAGTATCTGTCTATATTTCTGACATGAGGTATTATGTACACTATTTACATTATTCGGACTATTGTCCTCATCTTTGTTGCCATATTTCTTACAACGTATCGTCCGTTCAGTATCTGTCTATATTTCTGAGATGAGGTATTATGTACACTATTTACATTATTCGGACTATTGTCCTCATCTTTGTTGCCATATTTCTTACAACGTATCGTCCGTTCAGTATCTGTCTATATTTCGGAGATGAGGTATTATGTACACTATTTACATTATTCAGACTATTGTCCTCATCTTTGTTGCCATATTTCTTACAACGTATCGTCCGTTCAGTATCTGTCTATATTTCTGAGATGAGGTATTATGTACACTATTTACATTATTCGGACTATTGTCCTCATCTTTGTTGCCATATTTCTTACAACGTATCGTCCGTTCAGTATCTGTCTATATTTCTGAGATGAGGTATTATGTACACTATTTACATTATTCGGACTATTGTCCTCATCTTTGTTGCCATATTTCTTACAACGTTTCGGCCTTTCAGTATCTGTCTATATTTCTGAGATGAGGTATTATGTACACTATTTACATTATTCGGACTATTGTCCTCATCTTTGTTGCCATATTTCTTACAACGTATCGTCCGTTCAGTATCTGTCTATATTTCTGAGATGAGGTATTATGTACACTATTTACATTATTCAGACTATTGTGCTCATCTTTGTTGCCATATTTCTTAAAACGTATCGTCCGTTCAGTATCTGTCTATATTTCTGAGATGAGGTATTATGTACACTATTTACATTATTCGGACTATTGTACTCATCTTTGTCGCCATATTTATTACAACGTTTCGGCCTTTCTGTATCTGTCTATATTTCTGAGATGAGGTATTATGTACACTATTTACGTTATTCGGACTATTGTCCTCATCTTTGTTGCCATATTTATTACAACGTTTCGGCCTTTCAGTATCTGTCTATATTTCTGAGATGAGGTATTATGTACACTATTTACATTATTCAGACAATTGTCCTAATTTTTGTTGCCATATTTCTTACAACGTATCGTCCGTTCAGTATCTGTCTATATTTCGGAGATGAGGTATTATGTACACTATTTACATTATTCGAACTATTGTCCTCATCTTTGTTGCCATATTTATTACAACGTTTCGGCCTTTCAGTATCTGTCTATATTTCTGAGATGAGGTATTATGTACACTATTTACATTATTCAGACAATTGTCCTAATTTTTGTTGCCATATTTCTTACAACGTATCGTCCGTTCAGTATCTGTCTATATTTCTGAGATGAGGTATTATGTACACTATTTACATTATTCAGACAATTGTCCTAATTTTTGTTGCCATATCTCTTACAACGTATCGTCCGTTCAGTATCTGTCTATATTTCGGAGATGAGGTATTATGTACACTATTTACATTATTCAGACTATTGTCCTCATCTTTGTTGCCATATTTCTTACAATGTATCGTCCGTTCAGTATGTGTCTATATTTCGGAGATGAGGTATTATGTACACTATTTACATTATTCAGACTATTGTCCTCATCTTTGTTGCCATATTTCTTACAACGTATCGTCCGTTCAGTATCTGTCTATATTTCTGACATCAGGTATTATGTACACTATTTACATTATTCGGACTATTGTCCTCATCTTTGTTGCCATATTTCTTACAACGTATCGTCCGTTCAGTATCTGTCTATATTTCTGAGATGAGGTATTATGTACACTATTTACATTATTCGGACTATTGTCCTCATCTTTGTTGCCATATTTCTTACAACGTATCGTCCGTTCAGTATCTGTCTATATTTCGGAGATGAGGTATTATGTACACTATTTACATTATTCAGACTATTGTCCTCATCTTTGTTGCCATATTTCTTACAACGTATCGTCCGTTCAGTATCTGTCTATATTTCTGAGATGAGGTATTATGTACACTATTTACATTATTCGGACTATTGTCCTCATCTTTGTTGCCATATTTCTTACAACGTTTCGGCCTTTCAGTATCTGTCTATATTTCTGAGATGAGGTATTATGTACACTATTTACATTATTCGGACTATTGTCCTCATCTTTGTTGCCATATTTCTTACAACGTATCGTCCGTTCAGTATCTGTCTATATTTCTGAGATGAGGTATTATGTACACTATTTACATTATTCAGACTATTGTGCTCATCTTTGTTGCCATATTTCTTAAAACGTATCGTCCGTTCAGTATCTGTCTATATTTCTGAGATGAGGTATTATGTACACTATTTACATTATTCGGACTATTGTACTCATCTTTGTCGCCATATTTATTACAACGTTTCGGCCTTTCTGTATCTGTCTATACTTCTGAGATGAGGTATTATGTACACTATTTACTTTATTCGGACTATTGTCCTCATCTTTGTTGCCATATTTATTACAACGTTTCGGCCTTTCAGTATCTGTCTATATTTCTGAGATGAGGTATTATGTACACTATTTACATTATTCAGACAATTGTCCTAATTTTTGTTGCCATATTTCTTACAACGTATCGTCCGTTCAGTATCTGTCTATATTTCGGAGATGAGGTATTATGTACACTATTTACATTATTCGAACTATTGTCCTCATCTTTGTTGCCATATTTATTACAACGTTTCGGCCTTTCAGTATCTGTCTATATTTCTGAGATGAGGTATTATGTACACTATTTACATTATTCAGACAATTGTCCTAATTTTTGTTGCCATATCTCTTACAACGTATCGTCCGTTCAGTATCTGTCTATGTTTCGGAGATGAGGTATTATGTACACTATTTACATTATTCAGACTATTGTCCTCATCTTTGTTGCCATATTTCTTACAACGTATCGTCCGTTCAGTATCTGTCTACATTTCGTAGATGAGGTATTATGTACACTATTTATATTATTCGGACTATTGTCCTCATCTTTGTCGCCATATTTATTACACCGTTTCGGCCTTTCAGTATCTGTCTATATTTCTGAGATGAGGTATTATGTACACTATTTACATTATTAGGACTATTGTCCTCATCTTTGTCGCCATATTTATTACAACGTTTCGTCCGTTGTACGCTCCAGCCTTCTTCAGGCGGTGGGAATGTCGAACTGAACCCTTTATTTCGCTCACTGGGGTAGATTGTTCTAGTTCCACATGCCATGTTTAATGGATGTCAGTTATCAGTTATCTCCTGTTAATTCCCCTCTGAAAGCTCTTCACTGCCTTAGCCGGGTACTGAACTCACACATGACACAGTGGTTAAGGCGTTAGTTAGATCCAGTGACAGGACCCAAAGAGTGTGAGTTCAATACCCGGTTAAGGCAGTGGAAAACTTTCAGAGGGAAATTAACAGGAGATAACTGACATCCATTAAACATGGCACGTGGAACTAGAACAGTCTACCCCAGTGAGCGAAATAAAGGGTTGAGTTCGACATTCCAACCAGCTGAAGAAGGCCGGAGCGAACAACAGCCGAAACATTGTAATAAGTATGGCGACAAAGATGAGGACAATAGTCCGAATAATGTAAATAATGAACATAATACCTCATCTCAGAAATATAGACAGAGAAGAAAGGTGTGTACATTCAAATCTGGAATAGAACGAATCGGTGTAATTACATATTCGAACAAGAATAACTCTGAGTACATTAAAAAAAAGTGCCATGAACAAATTCGTGTACATTAAAATTCTGACTAGAACAAATCTGAATACTTACATATTCGGACAAGAACAAAGCTGAAAATATTCAGACGAGAACACATTTGAATACATTTAAATCCTGGCAAGAATAAAATCTGGCAACATTCAAACCTGACTAGAATAAATCTGATTACACTCAAATCCGGACGTGAAGAATTCAGGGTACAGTCAAATACTGACTAGAACACATTCGATTACAGTAGAAACATGACTAAAACAATTATGATAATTCTTATTTTATTTTACGGCAATTTTTTAAAAGATTCTTTTAAAGACATTTTGTAGCTGTACATAATACGCACCGCTGAATTTGCTTATTATCTTTTAGAAGAAAATATATATTATACATGGGGAATTGCGGTATTTTCTGGATTACAGACAAAATCCTTTTTCTTGTCCAGTGAAATTAATTTCTTATTTTATTTCACGGCATTTTTTAAAAGATTTTTTAGCTATGCATAATACGCACCCCTGATTTAGCTTATTATCTTTTAGAAAAAAAATGCGTATTATAAATTGGGAATGGCGGTATTTTCTGGATTACAGATAAAATCCTTTTTCTTTTCCAGTGAAATTTATAGAATAACTGTCAATTCAATCAAGTGCCTGTGCATAACCTAAAACCCTGACTGGAACAGATCCGCGGAACATTTAAATCATTAAAATCAATCTGAGGACATTCATATCCGGACGAGAACAAATCTGAGTCCATTAATATGACGTATTATATATTATACATTTTTTGGTGGGTGGTGAGTAATAAATTTGATCTACAATGCCCACTTCAACTGAAAGATCCGGAGGCATTTTTTTCTGACAATGTTTTTTTTGTCTTTCCTTCATTATGAAACCGAAGAAACCAAATGGACATACTTTTTTCTCCGGTAGCGAAACGCATCTTCGTTAAACTATTTTCTACTTGCCATGATGAAAACCTTCTTGCACGAATATCAATTACAGAATATTCTGTTCGTATTTTTTAGGCTAAAATTGACTACTGATAAGATTATTAGAATATTCTAGAATATTCCACACGAATAATCTAGAGTATTAAAGCAATTTACCGTATTTTCCGGGATGGAAGAGGCACCCTAATATTGGAAAGAAATTTCTAAGAAAAAAAGTCATTCTCATACAACACATCCCTCACATCCTGGCGCCACGTATTGTTTACATTAATCACTCGTCTGATTTTGTTTGTATGGCAATGATATACCAAATAAGAGCAGAAAAGCTCCCGCCGCTGCTACTAAACAGAGCATGTTTGTGGCTCGGCTCCAGGAAGGTTTATAGTCTTGGAAATACTTGTTACGGCTAAGTACTGAGGTTACATCATACAAAAGGCTGAATTAGATAGATAGCTAACATTATAGAGTAAACACTCAACATAGAAATCCACGTCCCTATCAGTCAAGCCAATTAGGTGACCGTCCAAGCTTACTTGAGACTGAGCGTTGCCTTACATTCGTCTTGGAAGACACACACGTATTTTTCAGGGTATTTCTTAGGGAAAAAGCGCGTCTTGTACGCCGGAAAATACGGTAAATGTTTTAAAATCTGAAATTTGCATTGTACGTATACTTTTTCACTCATTATAATGGATAAATGGGATTTATTTATATTAAATCATTTTTTTTGTTTTCTAGTTATTACGCAACTGTGTACAGTTAATTATATGAAAAGTATGTTTATTCATTAGTTGGAACTGAAATAAATTAAAAATTTGTATGTGTGCGCATACCTCCCCACCACTGTATATAAGCGTACTCAATTCCAAATACTTAAAAAAAATAATTTTATAATACAGATAAAAATAAATTCATAAAAAATTAATGGATTAATTTTTAAATCAACATTTTTATTACTTCAGGAGTTATTATTAGGGGATATTCGTATTTGAAATAGACGTCTCTTTTCTTTAATTTTAATTTAAACAGAGAGCATTGTCTATCGGCTTGCTCTTTTTTTTTTTTTTTTTAAATCAATAACGTGTACTCTCCGGTGGGATCGAACCAGGGAGAAACCACCGCTTGATCCGGCGTTTTTAGCCGAGTAGTAAATCCCGACAGTTTCAACTGTGTTTTCTTCTACAAAGGGGGGGGGCAGGTTCGATCCCTGCAGGAGAGAACATTTTCTTTATTGAAATGTCTCGAATGCGCATGTTGATAGACGTAATACGTACTTTTTCTAGTAATTTTTTTAAAATGGGGTGTCGGTTTCAAATACGAGTATCCACTGTGATATCTTTTGAAGTTATATAAATATAATGAATAATATATAAGTATTGTAAGTATATAAAACTTTTACATATATAAATATATAAAAATATTATATATATATATAAACACATATATGTATATATAAACACGCACTCAAACAGAACAGTCACCCCCCCCCACACACACACACACATATATATATATATATATATATATATATATATATATATATATATATATATATATATATATATATAACCGCCGGACGATTGCTTAAAGGCTTGAAACTTGCTTAAAGGCTTGGTAGTGGTCGGACTGTGTATACCTGAAAGGTGATTCTTGTTTTAGAAAACCTTTACCATATTGCATGGCGTTGAGTACTTTTCTTTCTTGTTTGGATACAAGAGCTGCTTTTTTCTCTCTCTCTCTCTCTCTCTCTCTCTCTCTCTCTCTTACCATATATATATATATATATATATATATATATATATATATATATATATATATATATATATATATATATATATATAAGTAATCCTAATACATTTACTTGGTTTTAAAAAGATATCTAGTCTATTAAAAATTAAAAGTGAACATTTTTAAAATTGTAGTTAAATAAAACATATTCTAACCTAAACATACCCCAAAAATCTTTAAGTATACAAATAGAAAAAAATCCCGTAATAATTTTTTGCCGTTAACAATAAAATAAAAAAAACCCCAGACGCCATGCATTTAGCGGATGTGAGAATTCGTTGAAGAATAGACCCCT
Organism: Acanthosepion esculentum; assembly: GCA_964036315.1. Classification (NCBI taxonomy): domain Eukaryota; kingdom Metazoa; phylum Mollusca; class Cephalopoda; order Sepiida; family Sepiidae; genus Acanthosepion; species Acanthosepion esculentum. The sequence continues at coordinate 11,664,219 of OZ038490.1, read as the reverse complement.
ACCCCACCTAAACATAACCCTTTTTCGAATGTAACTATAATTGATACAACCAAAGTTAATAAAAATGAACACACTACCACCCCTTGTCTGGATGATTGGATTTCTCTGTATCCTTGGAAACAGTGAATTATGAATCTTTGCTGTGTCTTTAAAACTCAGTAAATTTAAAAATAAGTTACTCCAAAATTTGCTTGAGAATGAAATGGAACTAATATTTTTAATTTAATTACAAAATTAAATGCGAAGGTTTTAGCTTTCATTTTTGAAACATGGTTATTACTGTGTAGCGAAAAAAAACATATTTTAAATTAAGTTAATTTATAATATTAATGCTCTGTAAATTTACATTGAGCACTATTGTGTAAAAATAAAAAATATCTATAAGAACACCTGATTATATATATTACTTTTCTTTCTTTTTATTTACACACACACACACACACACACACACACACACACACACACACACATATATATATATATAGAGAGAGAGAGAGAGAGACACCATAGGAAATGGATTAAATCCGACAAATATTTAATATATTTTCTGTATATACGTTATTTTTTTATAGACATGTTCGAAAAATTTCGTAGAAAATATGCGTGTGTTTAAAGTATTAATTCGATTATATTGACCCGAAGTTCACTGTGGTTGGACAGTTAGAGCACGCCAGACTTAATTATAATTCCCAATAGGATGCTGGTTCGATTCCAGCCCGAAAACGCATATTATCTCCCAAATTTCAGGCCAATAAATATAACTAATATTGTTTAATTAAAGAACAGCGCATTAAGTACGCCCAGAAAATCGATACAGAAAATACCTGTATCATCTTATTGTTGTTCTATATATATATTTTTTCTCATCATATCAACTGTAGTCTTACTCATCCTTTAAATTTATAAGCAGACATATATATGTGTGTGTGTGTGAATGCGTATAGATATATATCATCTCGCACACATCGTCCTGTAGAATCGTTCCCTTACTCGATTTAAACATTTTTTAAAGACCTCTTAGTTCTTTTCCTTACCAAGTTTAAAAAAATGTAGGAAGGAGAAAAACGCCAGAAACAAGGAAATATATAACGAACATTAAAGGTGTCCTTATCAACTTCAGGATAGACGTCTGGGTGCCTGAAAGCCGAAAGCAACAAACGTACACAAAGCTCTGCGTGAATTATTTAAAAGAAAGGACAAAAGCAAATCTGAAAATTGAAACAGAAAAAACTAAAAAAATAAAAACCAAAAAAAAAAACAAACCAAAGAATAGAAAACTTTATTATTATCATTGTCTTTATAGTTGTTTTTTTTTTGTTTTGTTTTTTCTAAAGGTTTGTCTTTGTATAAAGCATCTGATTCCTATTCCAAAGATGGTGCCTTTCACTTGGAATTCCTAATGGAAAGCGTAAAATCTCCAGTCGCCATGTCTAGCCAAGGTGTAGGTAAGAAAGATTCAAGATTAGAAAAAAGAATAAACAAAATAATATAGAACCTAAGAACAAAAGGTAGACACGGCAGGTGGCATTACGTGTGCGATGAGAATCTACTTGATTTGCCGTGAGTGTACCAGAGAAGAACAAGAAAATAACATCAATAGATCATTTTAAACCACTTCGCATATATATTAGAATAGTTAAAGTTCTCGGCGGGATTAAGAAAATATTCACATTTCTATCCGAATTCTGATGCATGGTTATTTGGCCGGATTTTCGGAAGTGGGTTGGTCCGAGAAATTTTACCACTATATATATATATATATATATATATATATATATATATATATATATATATATATATATATATATATAGTGTAAAAAGATATATTTTATATAATATATATATATAAATATTATATATTATGCATATTGTAAAAAGAAATCGCAAGGGAATAGCACGTATGCAAAAACAATATCCTGTCCAGTGGCAAAAGCTGCTGGTGGCGCCAGGTGTGGCAGTACCGCCTTAGCCACCGAAACTTTGTTACCTCACTTGGTTAATGGCTGACGAGTGTAGGGTTCGCACGTGCATTCACACGTTGTATGTAGAGAATATCACACACACACAAACACATATACATACACAGATATATATATACATATATATATATATATATATATATATATATATACATATATATATGCAAATTATTTTCAGATAGAGTATATTTGTAAAGGAACAAAAGGAATAAAAAGAGGAAAAACTATTCTTAGTCGACATGTTTCGTCCTATGAGAAACTTTATCATTGTCTTCATAAAGTACCGCAGAGAACGAAACACGTCTTTTTATTCATATATATATATATATATATATATATATATATATATATATATATATATATGGGTGTGTGTGTGTGTGTGTATATATATATATATATATATATATATATATATATATATATAGAGAGAGAGAGAGAGAGAGAGAGCGAGAGAGAGAATGGAATACACGTCAAATTTTCCGAGGCCCATGATTCAAGAGTTTTACCGGATTATCCGATTTGGATGATAAGCATAAATCATTAATAACGGTTCAATAATATATTATGTCCCACTAATTATGCATCTGTCGTATCTCTTATGCACTATTAACACTTGACAATTAGACGTGTATTAAGCTATTCTTAAATGCAATTTATATGTAAATTTGTTTGACAATCGCGTAAAATTCATATGATCGATAGTCATTTTGACGGATTAAAAGAGTTATCAGAAAATCAGAATACATATATATATATATATATGGAGTAATGGATAACGGCTTGGATTGAGGAATCGGAGAGCCGAGTTCGAATTCCAGTCGAATCCATTACATTCACTTACGTTCCCTTGAGAAAGGTGTGAAAGGTCTTCTTCTCCCTCCAACTATGGGTAAATAGCAGGACAGACTAGGTTCTATAGCCTTGGAGTGCAACTGGTCTAGGAAAAGGACAACTCTGAATTCAAAACCTGCGGAGGGTCGTTTGGGGACCTTGTGGCATTCGCTTCACCAGGTCCCTGTATTCGTCCCTCCAAAAAGTGTGGATGGCCCTGCACAAAGCCTTCACCACTATAATCAAATCTCATGTGTCGGTGTCGGGCTTTCAGTTTCTAGGAACTGATCTGCCTGACCCTCATACGTCGAATTCGACGGGAGAGTCGATCATATATATATATATATATATATATATATATATATATATATATATATATATATATATGACAGGGAAAGAAATCAACGATACTGAACCAATCATCAAAGATAAATGAAACAAACATTTCAACTCGAAATGCTTTACCTACATTTTCGAAAATTACATCCTCTTTCATAAAAAATAAAAATGTTACGCTTAAATTTAAATAGAGTAGAATTATTCATGGCAATTTATAATTAATTTGTAATATGCAAAGCATTAAATATTCTTAATCTAATAATTGTTAGTGAGATATTCTTAATTAAACTTATTAAACAAGACTGATTTTAAAAATAAACAATCAACGTATACCACAAGTTATCGTAAAAATAAGCAAATATTTATTTTAATAATTAAAATTTATAAATGTATAATATTATATTATAACAATTATAAAAAAATGTAAAAATAAACGGATAATTAAAATAATAAAACTTCCCTTTTAAAATACGAGATCGCTTTCCTTGAGCAATGAAAAAACATCTCCATTCACTCTGACATCAACTAAATATCATATCATTCATATATATATATATATATATATATATATATATATATATATATATATATATAATAAAGCTGCAATACCTCAAATTTTTAATGGAAAATTCATGTAAAATTTTTTACAAACGATGAAATAATGGAGTGGAAAGAATGTGCAGTGATGTCCACAGTAAAGATTTTATACGCGTAGAAAACACAAATATAATAACTGCATCCACCTGTAAAAAAGTGATTAAAAATAATGGAAGCTTTAATAACAAAAAAGAAAAAAGCCAACTCTTAACAATACTAACTACGAACAAGGCCACAATGTGCAAACCGTATTCGGAAATCAAAACATCCCCACAACACACTAAAACATACATATAATGCACACACTCAATTAAGCTGAAAAATCGAATCATAATTGATAATGGCTAAAGGTATAGGCGAAAACGCTTGGAACTTTAAAACATTTGAACAGTTTTTACACACTCTTTGTCCAGAAAAGAAAGCTCTTGTTCGAACACAAGAAAAATTAAATAAAAAGCTTAATCGTAGTACCTTGTCTGTCGTTTTTAATGAAACATGCCTAAACGAAGGTTTCCTGCCTAAATATACAACTATATATATATATATATATATATATATATATATATATTTTGAACGATAAAAATTATTAGAAAAATCAATTAAAATCTTCAGACACACTGGGTTGTAGATTAATATTCTTATGCTTTTATTATTATTATTTCATTTATATTCCTCGACTAGTTTCGACCAACATGTTAAATGTTATCCAGATGAGTTTAGATTTGATCTATTAACTACTAACACCAACTCCTGCAAAGCTTGGAGGTATAAAGATAGGATCCTGCAATATGTCAACATTTAGGAAAAAAAATAAAATAAATAAAATCAAAAGTTAAAATATAACGTAAATCATTCATACGAAAAACAATTCGTTACATAAATTGAATATATATATATATATATATATATATATATATATATATATATATATATATATATATATATATATATATATATATATATATATATATATATATATATATATATATATATATATATATATATATATATATATATATATATATAGGAAGTTTGTAGATTGAAAGCTGTAATTTAACCTTGCTAACCAGTAGCTTCCTCTGTCTTTAAATGGTATAGCATGTCAGGTCTATATGACTGTTCCGTGTAGGATGCAGGTTCGATTCCTGTCGAAGGACCAATATTTTCTATGAAATTTCTCGGACATTCAGGCCGGTAAATGTTATTAATATGGTTTATTATAAACAGAGCATTTACTTAAATATTTGTATCTATAAAAATAACCTATAGAGAATATATATATATTATGAAATGAATTCAGTCCAACAATTATTTAATATATTTTTTGATTATAAGTTATTTTTGTAAATATAATTTATTTAAGTAAATGCTCTGTTTTAAAAACGGAGCATTTACTTGAATAAATTGTATCTATAAAAATTACGTATAAACAGAAAATATATTAAATAACTGTCGGATTTAACCCATTTCATGATATGTTGTCATTGTTTATGATAAGATACGTTTTGTGAGCAGAAATAGTCAAGCGAGAAAATCGGCGAAGAGTGTGTGTTTATAAACAGTAATTCGAACTTTGCTAACCAGACGCTTCTGTAGAGCGGAATGATACAGCACGTCAGGCCAAATGACGGTTTCCGTAAAAAGAATACAGGTTTGATTCTTGTCAGAGAAAGCATATTTTGCACGAAATTTCTCGAACATACAGGCCGGTAAATGTAATTAATACTGTTTATTTAAAAGCAGTGCATTTACTTAAATAAATTGTATCTATAAAAATAACGTATAAACAGAATATATATATATATATATATATATATATATATATATATATATATATATATATATATATATATATATAGCATATATTTTAGCAGCATGTTTTCATTAAGACAAGTCTCATTGAATAATATAGAAAGTTTTGTCTACGAGAGGATCTTGTTGATATCTATATTTCTGAGATGAGGTATTATGTACACTATTTACATTATTCGGACTATTGTCCTCATCTTTGTCGCCATATTTATTACTACGTTTCGCCCCTTCTGTATCTGTCTATATTTCTGAGATGAGGTCTTATGTACACTATTTACATTATTCGGACTATTGGCCTCATCTTTGTCGCCATATTTATTACAACGTTTCGGCCCTTCAGTCTCTGTCTATATTTCTGAAACGAGGTATTATGTACACTATTTACATTATTCAGACTATTTTCCTCATCGTTGTTGCCATATTTATTACAACGTTTCGGCCCTTCAGTATCTGTCTATATTTCTGAGATGAGGTATTATGTACATTATTTACATTATTCGGACTATTGTCCTCATCTTTTTTGCCATATTTATTACAATGTTTCGGCCTTTCAGTATCTGTCTATATTTCTGAGATGACGTATTATGTACACTATTAACATTATTCGGACTATTGTCCTCATCTTTGTTGCCATATTTATCACAACGTTTCGGTCGACCTTCTTCAGTTGGTTGGAATGTCGAACTGAACCCTTTATTTCGCTCGCTGGGGTAGGTTGTTCTAGTTCCACGTGCCATGTCTAATGTAGGTCAGTTATCAGTTATCTCCTGTTAATTCCCCTCTCCAAGTTCTCCACCGCCTTAACTCACAATCTTTGGGCCCCGTCACTGGATTTAACCAACATCTTTATTCACTGTGCCATGTGTCCTTGAGAACATCTGGGTATTATGAACCTAATGTCTTCAGCCACATTTTTTTACCAGTGCTCATATTGCAATTTTTGCTGTTATCATTGCATGTTTCTTTTTTCTTTTTTTTTGTCTACTTATTTTCATGAATGAATTTCTGGGTATTTTAAACCTAATGTCTTCAGTATTCATTTTTTACCAGTACTCATATTGCAATTTCTGCTGTTATCATTCCATTTTTTTGTCAACTTATTTTCAATAGGATCCTCTCATATTCACGGACAAGCTTCTTAGTATCCTTATTAAAGGAAGAGAGAAAATTACCATGTTGATACATATCCATTTATTCCGAGTACTTTCGACATTAGCACAATGTCATCATCATGGTGTTGTTTTTTTCTAAGACAGAGTTCTTGGGTTCATCTGAAAATTAATTTTTTTTTAACTGTGATGGGAGAAACGCTGTACGATTTAAACGTCATATGAGTCATATCAGCAAAATGACGAGACCGAAATGCGATTTGCAGGTCGGGGACGCTAAAATCAAGCAGGTGCGGAAATTTAAATATCTGAGACGTGTTCGAAAAGTGTGACACTGAGATCCGAAGACGTTCTGGGATGGTCAAAAACACATGCCGAGTATAACGAGATAGGAGAATTTCGTTGGGTAGCAAAGAATAGTGTATTGACCACAAACGTCATATCTGTCCTTTTTTTACGGCAGCGAATGTTGGACAATCTTCTTAAAGTTGAAGAGACTCGAGACAACAGCGTTGTGGTTCTACAGAAAGATGCTGAGGCTACCATGGACTGAATATGTGAGCAACGATGCGGTTTTAGAGAGGATGCAAACAAAGAGGAAACATATAATAAACATCAGAAAGAGGCAGCTGAAATTTCTGGGATACCTAATGAGGGCTAGGAAAATTTGATACACAGAGGGAAAGTGGAACAAGGGAATGCACTGCGTGACATACTTCACGGGCTTAAGCAAGTGGATCGCAGAACAAAGACTGGGAGAAATAACAAAAAGACAACGACTTATTTAAAGCTACAAGGGATAGGAAGAAATGGAGAGCCATGATCGCCTACGTCCCGAAAGGACACGGCACATAAAAGATAACAGTCCAAACCATGTAAATAGTTACAATACCTGATCTCAGAAATATAGAGAGATAAAGAAAAGAGTACTGAACTGTTGTCATCCATGTCTTCCTATATGGCAGTGAACGCTGTACAATCTTCTCACAGATGAAGAAGAAACTTGAGGCAGCAGAAACTTGGTTTTACAGAACGATGCTATGAATGAAATGGAGAGCCGTGTATAACTTATAGTCGGAAAGCAGAGTTCGAATTCTAGTCAAGGTCATGACATACACTTGTGAAAGATATGAATCAATTTCTTCCACAACCACAGATGTGGTAAACATTTACGTAGAAGCAAGCGAGTTAGAATGGCTTGGATCTGGTGCAAAGGAAAATAGGTTCCTTAACTCCATACACGACACATAGCAGCTGCATTTCGTTCCTTGAAAGTGGCTTGAATCTCATCTCCCCACTTTAGATTATTTCAAAAGTGTATATTCTGTAACGGTTGCTTTTGTATAGCTTAGCGTGGTTCGACCAATGGCAAGTCGTGTGCTGATTGGGCGTACTGGAAGAGGAGGCCATTTGCCTGGGTAACTGAGGACAAAAGCGAAGAAGGCTAATTGGTCAGACGTCCGTGGTATTGGTATGATGAAATAGGGCTGAAGCAGTGAAAAGTAAAACGATTTTTACGTTGGTAACGTGTGCGGGAAACCAAGAAGTCAGTCAGTCAGTTATGTGCCATGTGTGATACACACTCTCATCTTTCTGCGGTATACTAGTTGCCACCCAAGGATATAGAATCTAGTCTGTCCTGCTATTTACCCATGGCTGGCGGGAAAAGAAGGGGATTCATACCTTTCCCAAGGTTATTAACACGTAAGTGAATGCAACGGATTCGACTGGAATTCGAACTCGGCTCTCCGATTCCTCAATCCGAGTCGCTATCCATTACAACACACGTGCCCAGGAATAATGAAATCCAAACAGGGAAACAATAAAATCTCGGAAGAAAAAAAAATGAGCCCGAATTGTCATGAAATATCAGTCCTCCTATCACCCCACGCAAGGCATTAAAGCCTTTAAAATACATGGGATTACAGGGTGTGGAAGAATTAGGAACAGAAACATTAACAATGAGCGGGAAGAGGAAAGAATAATCAAGAGTACAGTAGATAGGCATTGCATTTAAATTTTTGCAGATTAAAGTCGACTGGAATGCATGGAGCTGGAAGGGAGTTCCACAAGAGAGAAAAGGAACTGTTAGCATGGAATCTAGTCAAATCAACTGTATATTGATGAGATCTCGATTATTCGAACTCGGCCCTCCGATTTCCTCAATCCGAGCAGCTATACATTACACCACCGTAGGTCGGATTGAAAAAGAAGTATTTAGTGTTGTACGAGCGACGTCAGGCAAACACAAGTTCATTTACGTGACAAGGTAAAATATCAGGATAGACTGGTCTTGGGTGGTAACCAGTCTAGGAGAAGGAAATGCTGAATTCAAACCGGATCGCACTATTCTAAAAGTGTATATACATGCAGCTGGGGACCGCTTGTGAATCCAACTGAATACGACCTCTGCTACGCTTTCGTTCGAGGTGTGGCAAGTTCGTTTGACGGAGCCGGCTCAGCCGACCGGATGAATGCCGCAAAAGGCAGACAGGTAGGTTTTTATAACCTAGGGAAGGTTACTGAATGGTATAATGACACGAAAGTTGGTAATGAATGATAATACTTGGGACAAGAACAACACATATAAGATTCACTACTGTATTTATGCGAATGGGGACATACTCATTGTCGTCTGTAGGTATGCTACAGTAAAATGCTATAGTAAAATATCATGTAATACAATAACATGTATTGAATTCTGTTGTAACCTAGGGAAGGTTATTGAATGGAATAATCACACTAAGGTTGGTAATGAACGATAATACTTAGGACAAGAACAGCACATATAAGATTTGCCAGCGGCGCGTAGAAGTAGTTAACTGCTAGAAGTGAGTCAAGTGAATTCCACAATGAATCTCCAACTGAAGACCAACATACAGTATCTACTACTGCATTTGTGTGAATGGGGACATACCTATTATCGTCCATGGGTATGCTACAACATAGTTAATTATATATTCGCTGTTATTTGTTAGTTATCGTTACATTGATTTACGTGCTAATACTCTCAGGAAAGGTATGAATCGATCTCCCCCAGCTATATCAGAGAAGACTTGTTTCTATAGCCTTGTGTGGCAATCAGTTTAGGGGAAGTAAACTCTGACTTCAAATCAGCATTACCGAGTTAGCCTCTGTCAAGCTAACTTGTCCAGGAAGCGCCCAGATCGAAGAATCCTAAAGTGCGAATGCATGCGACTTGTGACCGCTTGTGAATCCAAATTCCGACTGAAACTCCGACAATGTATTTTCACGTCCGAAGGAATACGACTTCTGTTACACTTGGTCAGCTTTTGTTCGAGGTGTGGCGAGTTCGTTTGACGGAGGTATGTTAACTATTTATCCATAGCTGGGACCCTTACAGGAGCTACCATCCTTGGTCAGGGTGAACCTGGGAACACCAGCAAGAAGTGGTTCCACGCTCCTCAAAACCTTATGATCATAAGCCTTCCTGTTGGACTAACAACACGGATGTATTTTATCGTCATACCCAGGATGTCATGCGCCTGGGGTCGGCTTGTGAATCCAAATTCCGACTGAAACTCCGACAGTGAATTTTCATCTCCGAAGGAATACGACTTCTGTTACACTTGGTCAGCTTTCGTTCGTATACGGGGGTTCGTTTGACGGAACCGGCTCAGCCGACCGGGTGAATACCGCAACAGGTACAGGTAGGTAGATGTAACTCAAAAAAGAAAATAATTCCGCACTACCCCGAACAAACGGTTAGTAAGGAAACCCCCCATCAACACTGGAAAGAACAATAACAGTTATTTTAATAGAAAGATATAAATTTAAACGGAAAAATTCACTTGCTGCTCGGCCAGTAAATGTCGAATGTGTCCTTATAAGGAAACAGTTAATATTACTATTTCATTTTTTTTTTTTACAGTTTTTCGAAACGGAAAATTTATCAAGAAAAGACCGAAAAAGTACACTGTGGTAACATCTGCTAAAATGTGTGAGGTCTACATGGCATATTTCGGCATGACTGTCGAAGACAAAGACAAACCCTGGGCACTTCATTTCACCTGTGACCTCAGCAAAATTATAATGAAAAGTTTTGCTTGTTTGGATTGTGACATTTTTAATGTAAAAGTTTCGGAATTTTTTTAATTTTAAATATTTTTTGCTTTTATTTCTTTAAAACCAGTGTTATTGAAAAAATATGTAATAAATATGTTTCAACAATCGCATTTAGTGTCCACGGTATCATGAATATTTTCCATACTGGATCACTGGCGAGATCCATAAAAATACGGAATATTAGGGATGTTCAGTATTCAAGATTCCGTATTTTTTATGGCATTTGCTAGATTAATTGGGGCCCAAAAATCAGAATTTGACATATCCAGCGCTCAATTTTTAGAAATTTCAAAAATGAAATTTTTTAGAATTTTGCAATAACACTGTGAAATATATTTTTATTTTGTTTCTTACAGGATGGCACAGACGGGGAAAAAGAGCCATGAAATTCACAATCCCACGAATTTGGAGGGAACCAACTGACCACTCAAATAATTGCTTCTTCAGCATGGTGGGCCCTGCCAAACGTTTAGCTGGCAAGAACATGCCCGCTATAATATATCCAGACCTTCTGTCATTCATCTCCCCAGTGCCACACTGCCCGGAGCTCTCTGTACCCACAACTTCAAAGAGAAAGCAGCCATCTTTATAGGAGGACAGCAATTCAGAAGAGGCTGAAGTCATTGATCCAGATTACAGGGGTGCAGCTGAGGAGGGAAACATATACTATCCCAACCAAAAAGACTTCAACGACCTGATGAGAGATCAAAAAATCTAATGCTGAGCTTTTGACGTCTAAAATCCAGTAGTGGAATTTGTTAGTTGAAAGTGTACAAGTCGCAGATCAGATAAAAATTACACCACGCCGAGATGTCCAAAACCAGTGTAATATGTATTATATATGTTTCATTAATCAGGCATTAGTGTCTACAGTATCATGAATATTTTCTATACTGGATCACAGGCACGATCCATAAAAATACGGAATATTAGGAATGTTCAGTATTCAAGATTCCGTATTTTTTATGGCATTTGCTACATTAATTGGGGTTCAAAGTCAGTATTTCATATACCCAGCGCACGATTTTTAGAAATTTAAAAATTCGAAACAGAAAAATCTTGAGTGCACTTGGAAAAGCTCAAATGGGGAAACAAAAAATAACGAGATTGACATTAGGATTGCTGAGAAACTAACACCGTAAACCCTAGAACACTAACCATCAATTAAAGTTACACCACTACTAACCATGGGTATATCATACCCGATTTTGAAATCAATAACCATGGGTATATTATACCCGATTTTGAAAATATCAATAACCATGGGTATATCATACACGATTTTGAAAATATCACTAAACATGGGTATGTGATACCCGATTTTGAAAATATCAAAAAAAATATTAAATATAAATCTTTATTTGAAATATTTTACATGCAGGCACTTCAAACTTTGTACTTTGAGTTAATAGGAACTGAAAAACATTATTTAGGTAAGAAAATCAGGTACTGAAAATTGTAATTAAAAATAGGAAAATCTGCGCTGGGTACTAAACCCATGGTTAGTGTTCTCGGGTTAAGGATGTAATCACCATGAAGAGAGAGAGGAACGGGTCATAGAATATCAGCTTGCAAAGCCGAAATTGACTCTAACATTAGACGAAGGAAACGTTTCTCAGAAAGAATACGCATCTTGATCAGATCAGAGAAAACGCCATCGTATTTCAAATTGAACTGAAGAACAGTTTTTGTAGAATAAGAAAATAAATGGGTAACTACAATTAAGGAAGCGACAGGGATAGCAAAGAAAAAAAAAGCAATAAAAAAGGGAGATAACTCAACGACGCCTGCTGTGAAGTCAGTCAGTTATGGGCCATACGTGATACACGCTTAGGCGATCATGTATCGATCGTTGCAAGCCTATCGCTAATCCATTGTTATTTGGATGGCTAATGTTCAAGCGAACTACATTCCTTGCAGATAATTCGTTGCAAGCCTATCGATAATCCATTGCTTTTTGGATGGCTAATGTTCAAGCGAACTACATTCCTTGCAGATAATTCGTTGTAAGCCTATCGCTAATCCATTGCTTTTTGGATGGCTAATGTTCAAGTGAACTACATTCCTTGCAGATAATTCGTTGCAAGCCTATCGCTAATCCATTGCTTTTAGGATATCTGATGTTCAAGCGAACTACATTCCTTGCAGATAATTAGTTGCAAGCCTATCGCTAATCCATTGCTTTTTGGATGGCTAATGTTCAAGCGAACTACATTCCTTGCAGATAATTCGTTGCAAGCCTATCGCTAATCCATTGCTTTTTGGATGGTTAATGTTCAAGCGAACTACATTCCTTGCAGATAATTCGTTGCAAGCCTATCGCTAATCCATTGCTTTTTGGATGGCTAATGTTCAAGCGAACTACATTCCTTGCAGATAATTAGTTGCAAGCCTATCGCTAATCCATTGCTTTTTGGATGGCTAATGTTCAAGCGAACTACATTCCTTGCAGATAATTTGTTGCAAGCCTATCGCTAATCCATTGCTTTTTGGATCGCTAATGTTCAAGTGAACTACATTCCTTGCAGATAATTCGTTGCAAGCCTATCGCTAATCCATTGCTTTTTGGATGGCTAATGTTCAAGCGAACTACATTCCTTGCAGATAATTCGTTGCAAGCCTATCGCTAATCCATTGCTTTTTGGATGGCTAATGTTCAAGCGAACTACATTCCTTGCAGATAATTCGTTGCAAGCCTATCGCTAATCCATTGCTTTTTGGATGGCTAATGTTCAAGCGAACTACATTCCTTGCAGATAATTAGTTGCAAGCCTATCGCTAATCCATTGCTTTTTGGATGGCTAATGTTCAAGCGAACTACATTCCATGCAGATAATTCGTTGCAAGCCTATCGCTAATCCATTGCTTTTTGGATCGCTAATGTTCAAGTGAACTACATTCCTTGCAGATAATTCGTTGCAAGCCTATCGCTAATCCATTGCTTTTAGGATATCTAATGTTCAAGCGAACTACATTCCTTGCAGATAATTAGTTGCAAGCCTATCGCTAATCCATTGTTTTTTGGATGGCTAATGTTCAAGCGAACTACATTCCTTGCAGATAATTAGTTGCAAGCCTATCGATAATCCATTGCTTTTTGGATGGCTAATGTTCAAGCGAACTACATTCCTTGCAGATAATTCTTTGCAAGCCTATCGCTAATCCATTGCTTTTGGATGGCTAATGTTCAAGCGAACTACATTCCTTGCAGATAATTCGTTGCAAGCCTATCGCTAATCCATTGCTTTTTGGATGGCTAATGTTCAAGCGAACTACATTCCTTGCAGATAATTCGTTGCAAGCCTATCGCTAATCCATTGCTTTTTGGATGGCTAATGTCCAATCGAACTACATTCCTTGCAGATAATTCGTTGCAAGCATATCGCTAATCCATTGCTTTTTGGATGGCTAATGTTCAAGCGAACTACATTCCTTGCAGATAATTCGTTGCAAGCCTATCGCTAATCCATTGCTATTTGGATGGCTAATGTTCACGCGAACTAAATTCCTTGCAGATAATTCGTTGCAAGCCTATCGCTAATCCGTTGCTTTTTGGATGGCTAATGTTCAAGCGAACTAAATTCCTTGCAGATAATTCGTTGCAAGCCTATCGCTAATCCATTGCTTTTTGGATGGCTAATGTTCAAGTGAACTACATTCCTTGCAGATAATTCGTTGCAAGCCTATCGCTAATCCATTGCTTTTTGGATGGCTAATGTTCGAGTGAACTACATTCCTTGCAGATAATTCGTTGCAAGCCTATCGCTAATCCATTGCTTTTTGGATGGCTAATGTTCAAGCGAACTAAATTCCTTGCAGATAATTCGTTGCAAGCCTATCGCTAATCCATTGCTTTTTGGATGGCTAATGTTCAAGCGAACTAAATTCCTTGCAGATAATTCGTTGCAAGCCTATCGCTAATCCATGTCTTTTTGGATGGCTAATGTTCAAGCGAACTAAATTCCTTGCAGATAATTCGTTGCAAGCCTATCGCTAATCCATGTCTTTTTGGATGGCTAATGTTCAAGCGAACTAAATTCCTTGCAGATAATTCGTTGCAAGCCTATCGCTAATCCATTGCTTTTTGGATGGCTAATGTTCAAGCGAACTAAATTCCTTGCAGATAATTCGTTGCAAGCCTATCGCTAATCCATGTCTTTTTGGATGGCTAATGTTCAAGCGAACTAAATTCCTTGCAGATAATTCGTTGCAAGCCTATCGCTAATCCATGTCTTTTTGGATGGCTAATGTTCAAGCGAACTAAATTCCTTGCAGATAATTCGTTGCAAGCCTATCGCTAATCCATGTCTTTTTGGATGGCTAATGTTCAAGCGAACTAAATTCCTTGCAGATAATTCGTTGCAAGCCTATCGCTAATCCATGTCTTTTTGGATGGCTAATGTTCAAGCGAACTAAATTCCTTGCAGATAATTCGTTGCAAGCCTATCGCTAATCCATGTCTTTTTGGATGGCTAATGTTCAAGCGAACTAAATTCCTTGCAGATAATTCGTTGCAAGCCTATCGCTAATCCATGTCTTTTTGGATGGCTAATGTTCAAGCGAACTAAATTCCTTGCAGATAATTCGTTGCAAGCCTATCGCTAATCCATGTCTTTTTGGATGGCTAATGTTCAAGCGAACTAAATTCCTTGCAGATAATTCGTTGCAAGCCTATCGCTAATCCATGTCTTTTTGGATGGCTAATGTTCAAGCGAACTAAATTCCTTGCAGATAATTCGTTGCAAGCCTATCGCTAATCCATGTCTTTTTGGATGGCTAATGTTCAAGCGAACTAAATTCCTTGCAGATAATTCGTTGCAAGCCTATCGCTAATCCATGTCTTTTTGGATGGCTAATGTTCAAGCGAACTACATTCCTTGCAGATAATTCGTTGCAAGCCTATCGCTAATCCATGTCGTTTTGGATGGCTAATGTTCAAGCGAACTAAATTCCTTGCAGATAATTCGTTGCAAGCCTATCGCTAATCCATGTCTTTTTGGATGGCTAATGTTCAAGCGAACTAAATTCCTTGCAGATAATTCGTTGCAAGCCTATCGCTAATCCATGTCTTTTTGGATGGCTAATGTTCAAGCGAACTAAATTCCTTGCAGATAATTCGTTGCAAGCCTATCGCTAATCCATGTCTTTTTGGATGGCTAATGTTCAAGCGAACTAAATTCCTTGCAGATAATTCGTTGCAAGCCTATCGCTAATCCATGTCTTTTTGGATGGCTAATGTTCAAGCGAACTAAATTCCTTGCAGATAATTCGTTGCAAGCCTATCGCTAATCCATGTCTTTTTGGATGGCTAATGTTCAAGCGAACTAAATTCCTTGCAGATAATTCGTTGCAAGTCTATCGCTAATCCATGTCTTTTTGGATGGCTAATGTTCAAGCGAACTAAATTCCTTGCAGATAATTCGTTGCAAGCCTATCGCTAATCCATGTCTTTTTGGATGGCTAATGTTCAAGCGAACTAAATTCCTTGCAGATAATTCGTTGCAAGCCTATCGCTAATCCATTGCTTTTTGGATGGCTAATGTTCAAGCGAACTAAATTCCTTGCAGATAATTCGTTGCAAGCCTATCGCTAATCCATTGCTTTTTGGATGGCTAATGTTCAAGCGAACCAAATTCCTTGCAGATAATTCGTTGCAAGCCTATCGCTAATCCGTTGCTTTTTGGATGGCTAATGTTCAAGCGAACTACATTCCTTGCAGATAATTCGTTGCAAGCCTATCGCTAATCCATGTCGTTTTGGATGGCTAATGTTCAAGCGAACTAAATTCCTTGCAGATAATTCGTTGCAAGCCTATCGCTAATCCATGTCTTTTTGGATGGCTAATGTTCAAGCGAACTAAATTCCTTGCAGATAATTCGTTGCAAGCCTATCGCTAATCCGTTGCTTTTTGGATGGCTAATGTTCAAGCGAACTAAATTCCTTGCAGATAATTCGTTGCAAGCCTATCGCTAATCCATGTCTTTTTGGATGGCTAATGTTCAAGCGAACTAAATTCCTTGCAGATAATTCGTTGCAAGCCTATCGCTAATCCATTGCTTTTTGGATGGCTAATGTTCAAGCGAACTAAATTCCTTGCAGATAATTCGTTGCAAGCCTATCGCTAATCCATTGCTTTTTGGATGGCTAATGTTCAAGCGAACTAAATTCCTTGCAGATAATTCGTTGCAAGCCTATCGCTAATCCATTGCTTTTTGGATGGCTAATGTTCAAGCGAACTAAATTCCTTGCAGATAATTCGTTGCAAGCCTATCGCTAATCCATGTCTTTTTGGATGGCTAATGTTCAAGCGAACTAAATTCCTTGCAGATAATTCGTTGCAAGCCTATCGCTAATCCATGTCTTTTTGGATGGCTAATGTTCAAGCGAACTAAATTCCTTGCAGATAATTCGTTGCAAGCCTATCGCTAATCCATGTCTTTTTGGATGGCTAATGTTCAAGCGAACTAAATTCCTTGCAGATAATTCGTTGCAAGCCTATCGCTAATCCATGTCTTTTTGGATGGCTAATGTTCAAGCGAACTAAATTCCTTGCAGATAATTCGTTGCAAGCCTATCGCTAATCCATTGCTTTTTGGATGGCTAATGTTCAAGCGAACTAAATTCCTTGCAGATAATTCGTTGCAAGCCTATCGCTAATCCATGTCTTTTTGGATGGCTAATGTTCAAGCGAACTAAATTCCTTGCAGATAATTCGTTGCAAGCCTATCGCTAATCCATGTCTTTTTGGATGGCTAATGTTCAAGCGAACTAAATTCCTTGCAGATAATTCGTTGCAAGCCTATCGCTAATCCATGTCTTTTTGGATGGCTAATGTTCAAGCGAACTAAATTCCTTGCAGATAATTCGTTGCAAGCCTATCGCTAATCCATTGCTTTTTGGATGGCTAATGTTCAAGCGAACTAAATTCCTTGCAGATAATTCGTTGCAAGCCTATCGCTAATCCATGTCTTTTTGGATGGCTAATGTTCAAGCGAACTAAATTCCTTGCAGATAATTCGTTGCAAGCCTATCGCTAATCCATGTCTTTTTGGATGGCTAATGTTCAAGCGAACTAAATTCCTTGCAGATAATTCGTTGCAAGCCTATCGCTAATCCATGTCTTTTTGGATGGCTAATGTTCAAGCGAACTAAATTCCTTGCAGATAATTCGTTGCAATCCTATCGCTAATCCATTGCTTTTTGGATGGCTAATGTTCAAGCGAACTAAATTCCTTGCAGATAATTCGTTGCAAGCCTATCGCTAATCCATTGCTTTTTGGATGGCTAATGTTCAAGCGAACTAAATTCCTTGCAGGTAATTCGTTGCAAGCCTATCGCTAATCCATTGCTTTTTGGATGGCTAATGTTCAAGCGAACTAAATTCCTTGCAGATAATTCGTTGCAAGCCTATCGCTAATCCATGTCTTTTTGGATGGCTAATGTTCAAGCGAACTAAATTCCTTGCAGATAATTCGTTGCAAGCCTATCGCTAATCCATTGCTTTTTGGATGGCTAATGTTCAAGCGAACTAAATTCCTTGCAGATAATTCGTTGCAAGCCTATCGCTAATCCATGTCTTTTTGGATGGCTAATGTTCAAGCGAACTAAATTCCTTGCAGATAATTCGTTGCAAGCCTATCGCTAATCCATGTCTTTTTGGATGGCTAATGTTCAAGCGAACTAAATTCCTTGCAGATAATTCGTTGCAAGCCTATCGCTAATCCATGTCTTTTTGGATGGCTAATGTTCAAGCGAACTAAATTCCTTGCAGATAATTCGTTGCAAGCCTATCGCTAATCCATGTCTTTTTGGATGGCTAATGTTCAAGCGAACTAAATTCCTTGCAGATAATTCGTTGCAAGCCTATCGCTAATCCATGTCTTTTTGGATGGCTAATGTTCAAGCGAACTAAATTCCTTGCAGATAATTCGTTGCAAGCCTATCGCTAATCCATGTCTTTTTGGATGGCTAATGTTCAAGCGAACTAAATTCCTTGCAGATAATTCGTTGCAAGCCTATCGCTAATCCATGTCTTTTTGGATGGCTAATGTTCAAGCGAACTAAATTCCTTGCAGATAATTCGTTGCAAGCCTATCGCTAATCCATGTCTTTTTGGATGGCTAATGTTCAAGCGAACTAAATTCCTTGCAGATAATTCGTTGCAAGCCTATCGCTAATCCATGTCTTTTTGGATGGCTAATGTTCAAGCGAACTAAATTCCTTGCAGATAATTCGTTGCAAGCCTATCGCTAATCCATGTCTTTTTGGATGGCTAATGTTCAAGCGAACTAAATTCCTTGCAGATAATTCGTTGCAAGCCTATCGCTAATCCATGTCTTTTTGGATGGCTAATGTTCAAGCGAACTAAATTCCTTGCAGATAATTCGTTGCAAGCCTATCGCTAATCCATGTCTTTTTGGATGGCTAATGTTCAAGCGAACTAAATTCCTTGCAGATAATTCGTTGCAAGCCTATCGCTAATCCATGTCTTTTTGGATGGCTAATGTTCAAGCGAACTAAATTCCTTGCAGATAATTCGTTGCAAGCCTATCGCTAATCCATGTCTTTTTGGATGGCTAATGTTCAAGCGAACTAAATTCCTTGCAGATAATTCGTTGCAAGCCTATCGCTAATCCATGTCTTTTTGGATGGCTAATGTTCAAGCGAACTAAATTCCTTGCAGATAATTCGTTGCAAGCCTATCGCTAATCCATGTCTTTTTGGATGGCTAATGTTCAAGCGAACTAAATTCCTTGCAGATAATTCGTTGCAAGCCTATCGCTAATCCATTGCTTTTTGGATGGCTAATGTTCAAGCGAACTAAATTCCTTGCAGATAATTCGTTGCAAGCCTATCGCTAATCCATTGCTTTTTGGATGGCTAATGTTCAAGCGAACCAAATTTCTTGCAGATAATTCGTTGCAAGCCTATCGCTAATCCGTTGCTTTTTGGATGGCTAATGTTCAAGCGAACTACATTCCTTGCAGATAATTCGTTGCAAGCCTATCGCTAATCCATGTCTTTTTGGATGGCTAATGTTCAAGCGAACTAAATTCCTTGCAGATAATTCGTTGCAAGCCTATCGCTAATCCATGTCTTTTTGGATGGCTAATGTTCAAGCGAACTAAATTCCTTGCAGATAATTCGTTGCAAGCCTATCGCTAATCCATGTCTTTTTGGATGGCTAATGTTCAAGCGAACTAAATTCCTTGCAGATAATTCGTTGCAAGCCTATCGCTAATCCATGTCTTTTTGGATGGCTAATGTTCAAGCGAACTAAATTCCTTGCAGATAATTCGTTGCAAGCCTATCGCTAATCCATTGCTTTTTGGATGGCTAATGTTCAAGCGAACTAAATTCCTTGCAGATAATTCGTTGCAAGCCTATCGCTAATCCATGTCTTTTTGGATGGCTAATGTTCAAGCGAACTAAATTCCTTGCAGATAATTCGTTGCAAGCCTATCGCTAATCCATGTCTTTTTGGATGGCTAATGTTCAAGCGAACTAAATTCCTTGCAGATAATTCGTTGCAAGCCTATCGCTAATCCATGTCTTTTTGGATGGCTAATGTTCAAGCGAACTAAATTCCTTGCAGATAATTCGTTGCAAGCCTATCGCTAATCCATGTCTTTTTGGATGGCTAATGTTCAAGCGAACTAAATTCCTTGCAGATAATTCGTTGCAAGCCTATCGCTAATCCATTGCTTTTTGGATGGCTAATGTTCAAGCGAACTAAATTCCTTGCAGATAATTCGTTGCAAGCCTATCGCTAATCCATGTCTTTTTGGATGGCTAATGTTCAAGCGAACTAAATTCCTTGCAGATAATTCGTTGCAAGCCTATCGCTAATCCATGTCTTTTTGGATGGCTAATGTTCAAGCGAACTAAATTCCTTGCAGATAATTCGTTGCAAGCCTATCGCTAATCCATATCTTTTTGGATGGCTAATGTTCAAGCGAACTAAATTCCTTGCAGATAATTCGTTGCAAGCCTATCGCTAATCCATTGCTTTTTGGATGGCTAATGTTCAAGCGAACTAAATTCCTTGCAGATAATTCGTTGCAAGCCTATCGCTAATCCATTGCTTTTTGGATGGCTAATGTTCAAGCGAACTAAATTCCTTGCAGATAATTCGTTGCAAGCCTATCGCTAATCCATGTCTTTTTGGATGGCTAATGTTCAAGCGAACTAAATTCCTTGCAGATAATTCGTTGCAAGCCTATCGCTAATCCATGTCTTTTTGGATGGCTAATGTTCAAGCGAACTAAATTCCTTGCAGATAATTCGTTGCAAGCCTATCGCTAATCCATTGCTTTTTGGATGGCTAATGTTCAAGCGAACTAAATTCCTTGCAGATAATTCGTTGCAAGCCTATCGCTAATCCATGTCTTTTTGGATGGCTAATGTTCAAGCGAACTAAATTCCTTGCAGATAATTCGTTGCAAGCCTATCGCTAATCCATGTCTTTTTGGATGGCTAATGTTCAAGCGAACTAAATTCCTTGCAGATAATTCGTTGCAAGCCTATCGCTAATCCATTGCTTTTTGGATGGCTAATGTTCAAGCGAACTAAATTCCTTGCAGATAATTCGTTGCAAGCCTATCGCTAATCCATGTCTTTTTGGATAGCTAATGTTCAAGCGAACTAAATTCCTTGCAGATAATTCGTTGCAAGCCTATCGCTAATCCATGTCTTTTTGGATGGCTAATGTTCAAGCGAACTAAATTCCTTGCAGATAATTCGTTGCAAGCCTATCGCTAATCCGTTGCTTTTTGGATGGCTAATGTTCAAGCGAACTACATTCCTTGCAGATAATTCGTTGCAAGCCCATCGTTCCTCTGTTGCTGTTTGAATGGCTAATGTTCAGACAAGCTACAATTCATTGGAGATTGTTTTTGCAATGCTATCGCTACTATTGCTATATTGATGGTGATTGTCTATACTTCTGAGATGAGGTATTATGTACAGTATTTACATTAGTCGGACTATTGGCGACAAAGATGAAGACAATAATCCGACTAATGTAAATATTGTTGGTGATTGTTCAGACGTACTATATTACTCAAGTCAACACGCCATATCACATCCACAGGGTCTAAACATCCTCATTCCCTTCGTATTTCATTGGTAAAAAGGGATTTCCATTCACTTTCTTCCTGAGAGCATCTACTTTGTGGAAAACACTCCCTATGAGAGCAATTTTTAAATCTAATGTCCACTATTATCATCCTATATATCCTCATAATCTGCATTCATCTACTCCTTTTATGTCAATAACTTAACTTTATTCAGTCACCGTCTACCTTGAACGGCTCTTTGGCCTTTTATTGTGTTAAAACTGAGTAGAAAGAAAAGCTAATAGAAACCTCGTTCTGGATATTTTATGTACGGTTTACCTGCTGTCTGCAACATAAAAACTGCCAAAATTCCTATCGAAAAAAAATATGGATAAATTCTTTTTCAAACATCGAGAATATTGTTTATGTAATCAATATGAAGCGAATAAAAGAAATTGTGAATACAAAAAGATGGATGTATCAAATGCAAGTCATTCCAAAATGAATGGAATTGATGCACGTAGCGAACAACAACGACAAGTTGATGAAGAAAATAGTTTGTTAAAATTTCCACAACTTTTTGCTTAAAAATTCAATTTTGTCGTTCGGTTCCTTTTGCCTGAGGCCGGTCTCCTTGACAACTGTAGGTCATTCATATGCGCATGCGTACATCCCATTGTGTGACAGCACTTGAGGTGTTCAACATCGACAAGTTCTTCGTGAGTCACTCCTTTCAAAAGGAATTATTCTCTAGACATCAACTTACCAATCCTTTCAGCTTCAGAACGCTCCAGGCACCGAAGTGTTTGGAATAGGTTAGACAAAGTATTAAAGATAGCAAGCAGCCTTATATATATATATATATATATATATATATATATATATATATATATATATATATATATATATATATATATATATGCAAAACACATATATGTATGTGTGTGTGTATATATATATATATATATATATATATATATATATATATATATATATATGTATATATATATATACACGCACACACACACACACACACACACACACACATATATATATATATATATGTGTGTGTGTATGAGGGGAATTACGTGCGCCAGGTAATTGAGAAAAAATTAAAATATAACAAAATTTAAAGATTCAATAAAAATACTTTGTGTATTTTTAAAAAAATCATACACATGACCAACTTAGAAAAACAATTTAGTTTTTAAGTCATGTCCGGTGCAGGTAGTCCTGGACATACTGGTTATTACGTATATGATGATGGCTCTTTACGATATTTTTTTTCTTTTTAATAAAATATTCGCCCAATTCAATATCCAAAATCCACTAATGATAAAGGTTTGCTGTATGACCGTAAGAAGAGGAAGTAAGTACAGATTATGAAAATATGTCAGATAGATGACTTCATTGATAAAGGCATTACTAATCTGAAGAATTTCTTTCTTGGGTCGAAACACGTTATGTCAGAGCATTTTTCTATTTTGTCATTTAATTACCTACCATTATTTCAATATAAGCATTTAAATTTTCTAAGGAATTAATTTATCTAAGGAATTATTTATTCTAAGGAATTATTTATTCTAAGGAATTATCTAAGGAATTATTTATTCTAAGGAATTATTTATTCTGAGGAATTATTTATTCTAAGGAATAATCTAAGGAATTATTTATTCTAAGGAAATATTTATTCTAAGGTATTATCTAAGGAATTATTTATTCTAAGGAATTATTTATTCTAAGGAATTATTTATTCTAAGGAATAATCTAAGGAATTATTCTAAGGAAATATTTATTCTAAGGAATTATCTAAGGAATTATTTATTCTAAGGAATTATGTAAGGAATTATTTATTTTAAGTATTATTTATTCTAAGGAATAATCTAAGGAATTATTTATTCTAAGGAAATATTTATTCTAAGGAATTATCTAAGGAATTATTTATTTTAAGGAATTATTTATCATCCGTCATTATTTTTTTATTTCTTTAAATTCATATTCAGTGGATACATGTGTTTAAGTAGACATCCCTGGTTTTTTAAGCTGTGTAAACCTGCCTGGGAATTTTAGCGTCTTTCCGGAAGGGTTTGGAGCCCATCTTCAGGAAGTTTTCAAAGTTTCATGATGATCAATGGGTGATAGAACTAATTTCAACTCGGAACCTCAAAAGGTTAATTTGTAGTTCAAGCCCCACGCTCAGTTTAAATAAAAAAAATTCCCGAATAGTTCCATTTAGGTGTAAATGTACATGCTTAATTCGAAAATAACAAAGAAACTTTGATAAAAATCTACCGTTTTGGAGTTATCGACAATAAAAGTTTGGACTCATTCACGTTGCGGTGTCTGAAGTTGAAATTAATTCTGCACCGTTGCTTAATTACCCCTTTTCAGAAATGCACATCTCCCTGTTATACATGTTCACCGTAGTCTGAATGTAGAATCCCACGTAAGTAATTTGTTCAATGAAACAACACCAATATCTAGTAGCAGCTGTTCAGGAATTCTTAAGGTCTTCCATATCAGAGGTTGGCAGTGAATATTCGGAGAAAACAAAATGGCCGCCTTTATACACGCCAGATTGAATATTTCAAGTCTTCTGATTGGTTAAAACTTCTATTGGTGGACTATAAAATGAGTCAGCTCATTTTAGTTGGCTCACTAGTACACAGGGGTACACAAAAAATTGAACACTCGCGATGGTATCTATGGAAACCTGTATCTGCTAAATTTGGTTTTGTGTCTGATACAAAAACAAAGTACTTTCTAACGAATGAATGGATTTTGTTTATAATACGGTATTCTTTTTACTTTGAATGTTATATTTAGTGAATTCGCGTTATATTTTGTGGATATTGTTTGTTTTACGGGTTATCAACCTTTTTAGTTTAGTTAAAGCTGGAACAGATTTTGGAGATTAAATTATTTAATTTTCATTTTATTTTATTTATTTATTTTTTTTTAGGGAGATTATTTGCGCGTAATTGACTATAACGAACCCGACTGGAATTCGATCTCGGCTTTCCGATTTGTCATCCCGAGACGCTATCCTTTACACCACCCTCACATCCACGTTTACAATATTTGATATTCCCAAGAGGTCACCCATTAACTTCGATGAACGGACGAGAACCCGTGATATGGCCGTAATATTGTGGATAGATGCGCCGGCAGCCGCAAGTTTACATTGCTTAGAAAAATAAGGATGCATACCCAAGCACGCGTAGTCATGAGATATCAGTTTCTATGTAATAACAAATAAATTTTGTCTAAGGCATCTTCCATATGTGTGGGCCTTGGGAAGACATTGAAAACGAGCCAATAAAATATAGGTATGATAGAGTACTGATAGCAGACACGGAAAAGAAAATACAAACCCTCTTACAGAAGGTAGCGACGGAGAGTGAGAAGAAGGGACTAAGCATAAACTACAAGAAGACAGAATGCATGGTCATCAGTAAAAGGATGAGCCCGAAATGCGATTTGCAGGTCAGGGACACTAGAATGAAGCAGATGCGTTAGTTTAAATATCTGGGAAGTGTTTTGACGGAGAACGGTAAGTGCGATGCTGAGATCCGTAGACGTATTGGGATGGCCAAGGACACATTCCAAAAGCTGGGTAAAGTATTGCGAGACAGGAGGATTTCTTTAGCGACAAAGAAAAGTGTACTGAGCGGCTACGTGGCATCTGTCCTCCTTTACGGCAGCGAATGTTGGACAGTCTCCTCAAAGAGGAAGAAGAGACTCGAGGTGATGGAGATGTGGTTCTACAGAAGGATGCTAAGGATATCATGGACTGAGCGTGCGAGCAACGATGAGGTTTTGGAGAGGATGCAAACATGGAGGAAGTTTATACTTAACATCAGGAAGAGCCAGGAGAAATTTCTGGGATACATAATGAGGAAGAAGTGCCTGGAGAATCTGATACTCACAGGTTGAAAAGAGAGAAAGAGAGACAAGGGAAAGCAACGCATGATGTACCTAGCAGGCTTAAGCAAGTGAATGACAGAACATGGTCTGGGGGAGGTGCCAGAGGGACGAATTTTATTGAAAGCTTCAACGTATAGGGGAAAGTGGAGAGCCATGATTGCCTACGTCCTGAAAGGACACGTCACATAACGGTTGAATAGAGGGAAAGAGAGACCAGGAAAGCAATGCATGACATACCTAGTGGACTTAAGCAAGTGGATGACAAACGATGACCTAGGGGAAGTAGAAAAGGGACAGAACTTATTGAGAGCTACAAGGGATAGGGGGAAGTGGAGAGCCATGATTGCCTACGTCCTGAAGGGACACGACACATAAAAAGAAAGAAGGAGTATGGGATGTGGGGGTGCATCAGTTTATTCCGGTGCAATAATGTAAAAATCAGTTACTTTACGATGAAATATGTACTTTGAATTAACGGATACAAGGAATAGTCTTGGTCGACAGATAAAATCTGCCAGAAAGAAATGAAATGATTTTTAGGTAAGTTCCTGGAATTCCGTATGTTTGTTTTGTCACGTGAACGTCATTTAAAAAACAAAACAAACACACAAAAGAAAATTCGTGATCCATTCGTAGTGTTGCATTTTGAGAAAGTAAACCACTTTTAGAATTTTTTCCAGATTTAAAACGTTATTTTGTTGATTTTTGCTTCTTCTCATATTCACAATATTGCAAGGTTCAAAGGAAAAAGAACAACAAATTAATTAGAAAATATTAATTATACTTAATTATTATACTTAATTTCATACTTAATTATTATACTTAATTATTATACTTATTAATAAGAAAATAAACACATCTTATTTATTATGTTTATTGAAACTTGTTTAAATGAACGTTTGCAGGACACACACACACGCACAGACACACACACACACATATATATATATGTATATATATATATATATATACATATATATATATATATGTATATTTACATATATGCAAAAATTCAGATGTAAATAATATATATCTGCAAAAGGACAATATGAATAAAGGAAAAAAAGGAAAATTTCTTCTTTAACGACGCGTTTCGTCGTTGATGGACTTTATCAAGACAAATGTAAGGATTATATGTTGCAACACACACACACGCGCACTCACACACACACACACACACACACACATATTATATATATATATATATATATATATATATATATATATATATATAT
This sequence comes from Acanthosepion esculentum, assembly GCA_964036315.1. Classification (NCBI taxonomy): domain Eukaryota; kingdom Metazoa; phylum Mollusca; class Cephalopoda; order Sepiida; family Sepiidae; genus Acanthosepion; species Acanthosepion esculentum. Next base: position 11,637,247 of record OZ038490.1, on the reverse strand, counting down.
ATATATATACAAATGTAAAGAGAACAAAAAGAATATACATTCAAATGTTCATAACATTAATTTAGACGAGGGCTCAATACAAAAAATAGAGCAATAGTTATTTATTATTATTTAAGTTATTATTATTTATTTATTAAGTTATTATTAAGTTATTATTATTTATTAAGTTATTATTATTTATTTATTAAGTTATTATTATTTAAGTTATTACATACGGACAGAGAAGTTACCACTCCCAAAATCCATATTTGTTTTGATGTCTAATTCAAGCATCTCATCAGGTGGTAATCAAAGATGGTCATAAACGATTTTATTTAAGAACGCTACTGATGGAACATTACTTTTACATTTTTTTTAAATGTTATGAAGACATAAGAAGAAATTCCATAAAAGCAATATATATATATATATATATATATATATATATATATATATATATGAAGAACATTGCTCTACTTTGTATTGAGACCTCTTTTAAATTAAATGTTACGAACGTTGAAATTGTACTCTACTCGTTTTCATCTTACCTGGATATATAAAAGGTTTCCTCAAGATAAAGAGTATGCAAATTTGAGTCCCTTTTATTTTCATAAGACTTTCGATTTTTCAGATGCGAAGGTGTCAGTTTCATTGTTTAAAAACACGGGTCTCCACTCAAATACGTTTATACAATAAATATAATGTTTATAAAAGTTACGAACGATATGATATATATATCAAATATGTGGTGCAGTTCAATTTATATTACAATGAATCATTCATACAAAACGTAGATTAGTAAAGTTAATGATATAAAATGGCAAAAACTCTTCGCAAACAATTTTTTAAAGTTGCATTTACCTACGAATCACTCGATGAATGTTATGGTCCTTGCTTTTAATAACTACAAACTGTATAAGGTCTTTTTTTAATCTGCAAGTACTTTCAACTGTACATTTAGTCATCCTCAGGCATGGGAATTATTTTGTTTTTGGTAAAATCCAGGTAGCATCAGAGACGAAAAAATTAAATACGAATCGAAATATGTTTTTTTTAGAAATGTTTTATTGTTAACGGATAAAAACATTTGGGTCGTGCAGTCGCAACGCTAAGGTTGAATTTTTTTGAAAATTTAACAGAGTGCGTTGTTTTTACTAATATGGTAATTTGAGAATTTTTTTGTTGTAGGAGTTTATCAGTCAATGTGGCATGAACTAATTTGTTCAATAAATAGAGTAAAATTTATTTAAAATTTTGTTTGCGAAGGGATTTCGCCATTTTATATCATTAACTTTACTAATCTACTTTTTGTATGAATGAATCATTGTAATATATATATATATATATATATATATATATATATATATATATTCATACATGTTTCATTAAATAATATAGACAAGTGTTGTCTATTTATTTTATGTAAGTTCTTTTCATATTGCCTGATAAGCTTAATAACATTATCATTAAACAATGAAAGAAAATCACAATATTGATACATATTTTTTTAATACAATCTAAGCTTTCGGCTTACATAAGCCATTATCAAAGATGACAATTACACAATATATATATATATATATTAAACATATTGTGTTGAATGTTAAAGACAACATCGTCCTGCATATTTTCTTTTAAATTTTTTCATATTTTCTAATGAGACTTTTATTTGAAAATGATATCGAAATAAATATTTTCCGTACGATAACCTAGTACTTTCGAACATGTCTTTAACATTCAACCCAACATGTTTAAAAGAAAATTAAAATTACACACATATATATATATATATATATATATATATATATATATATATATATATATATATATATATGTGTGTGTGTGTGTGTGTGTGTGTATGTACATATATATATATATATATATAGGGTGCGATGGGTAAATTGTCGCCATCATATATTTTTAAAAATTTTATCAACTGCGTATCACAGTACGATCAGTTGGGCGTCGCCTGGGAGAAAGAAAAATGGTGATTACGAAGGGACGGCAGTACGGAAAACACACTCTGATCGTTCTCATAAGAAAAGAACTCCCGAATTTGTTGGTGAACGTCTCAGACTCAACACGGAGGCCTACATCAAGTGCCTTGAGGTGGTAGTGTTGCTTTTGGTCCAGTGGATGGCTGCTGGAAGACCCTATGTCCGGTAACAGGATTCTGCACCACGTCACACAAGCAGGAGAGACCCAGTCATGGCTGTCAGACAATTTCTGCAGTCACATCACCCCTTTCATCTGGACACCTAACCCCTCAGACTGTAGCCCCCCCACCTCGATTATTATGTGTGGGGCGTAGTTGAGATTCCGAATTATTTCGTAGTCCAAGATATTTTTGTGTAATTTTTGGTAAATATATCTGTTAAAATGTGATGACAGTGTTATTTTTATTTTTGAGTCATATAGACGACAATTTATCCATCGCACAATGTGTGTGTTTTAGATATAAGCATAATATATATCTGTAAAGACAATATATATTATATAACGTCCACTTTCCTCTGAAATCCTACGAGATACCATCTTCGGCGAAAGAAGAAACGAACACTTAAAAAAATGTACTAACATCGTCTCTTAGTGGACTAAAAATTCATTCACAGACACTGACACACAACCGAGGCATATGGAGGGAGTTGGTCAGGTGCTCAAACCAGGTCAAGTGACTGATGAAGTGAGGAAAGTCAGTGGAACATATTGATATTAGGTTTGAGGCAATGCGATCTTTAAACCAGGTCTGTATACACTGTTTAGATCTTCAGTGACTGGGAGCGAACAGTTAACACGCGAAAGATTGTAACTGGAATTGGATTAAGAAGTTTTTTTTAAAGAAATTTTTACTTTTTACCTTTGGATTTACTATTTAAGATATTGAATAAGTATTTGAACTTAGCATTTATTATCTTTAAACAAACCTTTTCGGTGCGAGATTCACAAGTATCATTAAGGATTTTACCAAAACGTTCATTTAAATTTAATATTCTATGGTTCTCCAACAAGAGCCATATTAAGTATAAAATTATTTTTATGAATAATTTATATTGTTCTTTAACAGAAAAAATAAGTATTTTTTAATTATTATTATCTTGAATTTTTCTGTCGTTCGTAAATGAATAAAATACATTAAAATGTGACGTTTTTCATTGCAAAAATCAATGAAAAATTACTTATTAAATAAATAAATAAATTTAATGTCAAAAATTACATTCAATAAATTGAATATTTTACAACTATTGTTAAAAATATATCACAAAATTGCATCTTTTTTAAAAATATTTTTTGAGATTATATTAAGCAACGAAACTCACAAATTATGTTACTAAAATTCTTTTTTACATAAAATTTCTATTATTCTTCATAATAACGAAAAACTTGATTATAAAATTCATTTTTTAAAGAATACTTTGTGATTTCTTTATGACACATGAAACATGTTAATATCGTCTTTGTAAGAAAGTAAAAAATATAAATGTAGCTTTTTGCACTGTTAATTTTCCCAAAGTGCTATACTGAATTTGCCATTCGAATAAAAATTTAATTGAATTTTTTATAACAAATTAAAATTTAATTTAATATTCTTCATACCAACAATGATATTGACTTAAAATTAAAAAAAAAATATTTACGGATATTTAAAAAATATATGTTGAGTTTGATTCGCATTGTTGGTGTTAAAAATGTAAAACAAAATTAAGCAGTTTAATATTTTGATAGTAAATTTAAAAAAATAGTGTACAAAAATATTAAACTGGTTAATTTAGTTTGGATAATCGTATTTTATGAGGGAGGAGGGGATTGATTCACACCCCCTGTAAAATACGATTATCCAAAAATTTTAACAACAGGACACATTGTGGGGGTCAGTTGTCCTCACTAATTTATATTAAACACAATTCCACAAAATAATAAAAAGAAGGAAGAAATGAAAATCAGACAAGAGAAGTTGTGCAAATAAACAGATTTTTATATAACAAATGTACAAAACAATAGTTAGGAATGTTGTTTAAAATGGTGAAATAAAACTGTTTTTTAGATTTTTGTGTGAGGTAATGTTCCAGTTTGATAGACTGCAAGTTGTAGAGTAATTTGTATGAATTTGGAAAAATTCAGTTTAAAATAATATTGTTTGTATTCAAAATAAACAGTTCAAAGTTTATGGAAAAAGCGTGTGTAGTGTGTGACTTACGTTGTACTTGACGTTTGAGTGCCTGTTGCATCGTTGTTTTCCGACATGACTTTAGTTTGCATTGAATGAAGGAAATAGATTGTGGTTATGTTAAAAAGGATTTTTGGCTCATAGTCTGGACTTCAGTTGAAAGTTATTTTATGATGAGTGTCGTCACGTAGAGTGAAACATTTTCGGCTGATTGTTCCCCACTCCTTGTTTCTTAATTGTTTGTTGTTTATATAAGCAATATAAGTCACGTGATAGGCTCCAGAAAATGTTTAAAATTTTAGCACAGCTCTACCTTTGATCAGGTCAAATTAAGGTCAGACGTGCGAACGTAGTCGATGAGATGCCATGTGATATTTTTGAACCAATCAAATTACGTTAGATGTGTAATTTCATTTGGAGCCTATGTTTTGTTTAACTTTTGAAGTTTTGAGAAAAGTATAGGATCTGGATCCTATACCATCAATCATTTTTTAAAATATTGACACGGTTTTTAAGAATCATTGTATAACTAAAAATGGCCTGTATTTACTTTTTGATTACGTCCATCTTTTTACAAATATCCGGAATAATTGGACACTGAATCTATTTCTGAATTATTGTTTTATTCTGAAAGTAAAAAGATGGCAGCAAAATGGGAAATTGTAAAAGGTCATTTTGAGTACGAAAAAACTCAGTTAGTTAAGCCGTCGAAACTAACTGATGTTGTAGTTGACCTGAAACCTGTTGAGCGACAAAATGTTTCCCATTGTTTAAAAGTTATTTTTTATGATCAAACTGTAGCTGCCACTGAAACATAACCATTATTAAACGGGGAGGATATTGCAGAAGCAGTTAATTTCATAGAAAAAGTTAACACGATGGAAAATTCTGTGTCAAAGAGACATTAGTTTCACCGTTAAACAGAATGGGAGGAAAGCAAAGAAAAACTAACAAAAAGAATGGGAGGAAAGGAAAGAAAAAGAATTAAATCATTAAGAGATACTAGTTTAAACTTTAAACAGAATGGAAGGAAGGCAAAGAAAACGAATTAAATTATTAACAAAAGATACTCGTTTCGCCATTAAAAAGAATGGGAGGAAAGAAAAGAAAAAGAATTAAATTATTAACAAAAGATACTAGTTTCGCCATTAAAAAGAATTGGAGGAAAGCAAAGAAAAAGAATTAAATCATTAACAAGAGACATTAGTTTCACCATTAAACAGAATTGAAAGAAAGCAAAGAAAACGAATTAAATCATTAACAAGAGATACTAGTTTCACCATTAAAAAGAATGGGAGGAAAGAAAGAAAACGAATTAAATTATTAACAAAAGATACTAGTTTCATCCCTAAACAGAATGGGAGGAAAACAAAGAAAAAGAATTAAATCATGAACAAGAGATACTAGTTCCGCCATTAAAAAGAATGGGAGAAAAGCAAAGAAAACGAATTAAATTATTAACAAAAGATACTAGTTTCGCCATTAAAAAGAATGGGAGGAAAGCAAAGAAAACGAATTAAATCATTAACAAGAGATACTAGTTTCGCCATTAAAAAGAATGGGAGAAAAGCAAAGAAAACGAATTAAATCATTAACAAGAGATACTAGTTTCACCATTAAAAAGAATGGGAGGAAAGCAAAGAAAAAGAATTAAATTATTAACAAGAGATACTACTTTCGCCATTAAAAAGACTGGGAGGAAAGCAAAGAAAACGAATTAAATCATTAACAAGAGATACTAGTTTCGCCATTAAAAAGAATGGGAGAAAAGCAAAGAAAACGAATTAAATTATTAACAAAAGATACTAGTTTCGCCATTAAAAAGAATGGGAGAAAAGCAAAGAAAACGAATTAAATTATTAACAAAAGATACTAGTTTCGCCATTAAAAAGAATGGGAGGAAAGCAAAGAAAAGAATTAAATCATTAACAAGAGACATTAGTTTCACCATTAAACAGAATTGAAGGAAAGCAAAGAAAACGAATTAAATCATTAACAAGAGATACTAGTTTCACCATTAAAAAGAATGGGAGAAAAGAAAGAAAACAAATTAAATTATTAACAAAAGATACTAGTTTCACCCCTAAACAGAATGGGAGGAAAACAAAGAAATCGAATTAAATCATTAACAAGAGATACTAGTTTCGCCATTAAACATTCCTGAAAAATACGAAAATACCTCATTTTAAGGTGTTTTTGTAAAGAAATGCAGAGTGTCCTCAATCTTTTTACCTGTATTTTATATCTTCGCCCAATACAAGGCTTAAGAAATACTCAAGATCGAGGCTTGCTGAACGCGTTGAGGTATATGGACGCAGTTGAAGGAAGTTGGAAGCGAAGATTATGTTGATGTGGAGGAGAGAAAACGATTGATTCTGAGGTTGATGAGTCTAAACTTTCTGTACTCAGGGAAGCATCTACACAGTAGTTTATCCCACATAGATACGGTTCTCGGTAAAAAGAAACTTATTTCATACAAATAGAAAGCGAAGAGAATGAAACTTTTATCAGCTTTTATGGATTTAACATAAGGGGTCTAAGCTGTAAAGGCCTGAACTGGCGTAACTAAATAATGAAGTTCATCTGAACGTTTACCATGGAATTAGCGATTGAGTAGAGGTTGAATTGCGTGAAAATATCGGCTCTAGTGAATATATTATTAACTTCAAATTATAGTAGCGAAGGATCTCTCATTGAGAACAGAATTTACACGGTGGAGTAGTGGATGGCGCGCTCGGATTGAGGAATCGGAGAACCGAGTTCGAATTCCAGTCGAATCCATTACATCCACTTAAGTGCTAATACCCTTGGGAAAGGTATGAATCCTCTTCTTTTTCCCCAGCTATGGGTAAATAGCAGGACAAACTGGGTTCTATAGCCTGGATGGCAACTGGTCTACCGCAGAAAGAAATGGCAACCTACCGCGGAAAAAAATCTGCCCCGTCAGTCACGTATCGAAAGATACATGATCGTCTACGCGTGTATCCCGAATGGCACAGAAATGAACTGAAAGTAGAAGTGGGGACTACTATATATGAAAGCATTGATCCTGAGTAGCGTACCACCCCCCAACAAAAATTGCATTCGTGAAGCTGGTGAAGTAGTTTGCGAGACTGCTTTTTTACCACTACCCCCCAACGAGCAAGGCAGGAGTGCCACTCGCACGCAGGGGGGCACAGAGAATGGGAGCAAGAGTAGGACGGGGAATAAATCAGGGCATCTGGAGATGTCGATTAGCATTGCATTTAAATAGTTGGAGATTATAGCTATCAGGGAAGCAAGTAAGAGGAAGGGAGTTCCACGGACGGGAAGTGCGAGACATGAAACTATTGGAGTAGAAGAGACGGCCACATTTAACCTTTTCGACAGTGAATGGGTGTGCTATTTACTAAGCTTAGTTTAGCTTGGCCCAATGCCACAGGAATGGAACGTTGGGTGAGGATCGGGCTCACTATTACTGGTCGAAGAAATGATGTACCTGACACATTTCAGATGATGCCAGAACAGACTTTGCACTCTATGTCACGCCAGACCATTAAAGAAGCCAGAGGCAAGGTTGAACACAGAGATGACCACCTAGAAGAGGGTGGAAATCCACGCTTCAATCAATATCAATAGCTTCCCCCGATATTGAGCACGTGGTTGACCAAGATACACCTCGGATTTATTGTTATTTCACCCCAAGCAAGGCGGTAATGCCACTAGTACACTGGGTGTTACAGGGAGTGAAAATAAAGAGAGATTGAGCATAGGGGGGACTGAGGAAAGTAAAAAAGATGAACGGGATACAAGAAGACAGAAGATGGCCATTGACGTTGCATTTAAATTTTTGAAGATTGTATTTATCAGGGAATCAAGTAAACGGAAGGGAGTTCCACAGGCGAGAAATGTCAGAAAATGTCAGAAAATAAAATGTTAAAATAGTAGTGACGGTTGCATTTAGTTATTTCAATAGTAAAAGGGTGGGACCTAAATGCTAATCTAGTAGCACGCTTAAATTCATTTATTCGAGGTACCACGGAAAAAAACGCTCGTCAGAGTAGTCACCATGAAAATATTTGTACAAAAGACAAAGGGAATCCACTTCATGTTTGTGAGAGATTGACTGAAGCCGAGATGACAGGTCACGATCTATTATACTGCAGATTCTTCTTTTTTGTCAAGAATCTTGAGATGTGCAGCAGAAGCACCAGACCAGATATGGCAATAGTATTCAATGCACGGACGAATTGTACATTTGTAAATATGCAAGATGTGCACGCGTGGCTAAGAACCGTTTGACAGATATATATATATATATATATATATATATATATATATAAAGCTGAAACAGTAATATTCTATGGTTATAATTGGAAAACGTAATCACGATCCAATTCATCAGAACTACAAATTCAATATATATATATATATATATATATATATATATATATGTATAGTAAATATATATATATATATATATATATATATATATATATATATAGTAATTATAAATATATATATAATAAATATATATATAGTAAATATATATATATATAGGATATATATATATATATATATATATATATATATAGTATATATATATATATATATATATATATATATATATATATATATATATATATATATATATATATATATATATATATATAATATAAAAGGCTCAAACACTAATATTCCACTGTTATAATTTATTACATTGGAATCGTAATCACGATCCAATTCATCAGACCTACAAATTCAAAAAGAAATCGGAAAATATAACTCCGGATATAAAAAACAAAATTTTAATGAGTGTGTGTGTGGGAGTGGGGAACAAGTGTGAGAGGGAAATGTATGAAAGCTCTAGAGAGAGGTGTAACAGAAGAAAGAAGAACAGGAAGGCCTAAAGGTAAAGGTGGGGATTAAAATTAAACAGAGAGAAGTTTTAAAGAGAGGAGTTAAATAACGGTTTAAATGAGTGAGATACAGATAAATATGAATTATTTTTATAAAATATATATATATATATATTTTACATATATATATATATGTATATATTTTATATATATATATATGTGTGTGTGTGTGTATATATGTATATTGATCACTAATATCATATATATATATATATATATATATATATATATATATATATATATATCAGCACTCAAAACAGAGAAGCGTTTCTCTTATATTTACACGAGAGGAGGGTCCCGAGGCCACATCAATTCACTGGCCGAGGGTAATTAACTAATTCCTGGGTTAAACAAACACTATAAGGTTACGATATATTATAATTAGTCTTCAAGACAGCCAATTTGCGCCATTATTCAATGCCGAGGTGCCTTGTTTAGAACGTTTTATTAGTAGGTTTAATTTAAAGATGGCTTTAACTGCAAAATAATTAAAAAGGGCTGAGATGATTTAAAGTTTTGTCATTAAAATAAAATCCCCGAAGAGGAATCAGTCCTTCTTAAATTTATGCACTGCAATTTTAAATTGGATTTAACTAAGTGTGTTTGTTTGTTTAGCGGTACATCAACACCTTATGGATCATTTAATGCCGAAATTTAATTTTCTTGAGATCATTAGTAATTTCTTTTACAAAAATGTCTTTATAGTAATATTTTTTGCTTACAGTATTGCTGGAAATTTTTAAAAATATTTTATAAAAATGTATTGCTGGTATTATTTTTTTTTTACTATGAAAACTTATTTTTAATATGAAATGTTTTATACTTTCATCGTGTTTTTGATCCCAGTTTGAGCGTCAACTATTTGTATTATAGTTGAGACCCTGACAGGCGTTACCATCCAGAATCAGGGTGCACCTGGGAACAACAGCAATTAAGTGGTGGTTCCACGCTCCTCAAAAGCTCCGATCTCTCGATCAGAGGCCTTGCTACCGGATGGTGTTTATCGTCATGCCCAGGACGGGATCTAACTAAGTAATTATTTATGTAGCTGACTGGCTGCTTTCCGCTGCCGCTCTTGCTTTCATACGTCTTCTGAGTGTCAAATTATCCAGGCCTACTTTTCTCAATGTCGCTGAAATTTCAACTGTCCTTTTCCGATTCTAAGTATAAGGATCCTTTTTGTTTCCATTTTCCTTAAAACTTTTTCGTTGCTTACATGCTCTGTCCATAGTATTCTCAGTATAGAAGCGCACTTCTCTTCATCTGTGAGGAAATTGTCGAGGATTCTCTGGCATAGAGGGTGACTGATGGACCGAGCATGTGAGCAATGGTTAGGTCTTAGGTTACAAACGAGGCGAAGTCTTATACTTAACATCAAAAAGAGGCAATTGAAGTTTCTGGGACAAATAATGAGCAAGGAGGGCCTGGAGTATCTGATACTCACGGGTCGAATAGAGTGAAAGAGAGACGAGGGGAAGTAGCTCGTGACATACCTGGCGAGCTTGAGCAGATGGATGACAGATCATGGTCTGGGGGGAAGCAGAGGGAAGGGACTTGTTGTGAGCTGTAAGGGATAGAGGGAGGTGGAGAGCCATGATCGCCTACGTGCTGAAAGGACATGGCACATAAAAAGATTATATTAAATTGCAGTTCAGCGACTCTTTTCTTTGTTTCTAGCGAAACTTGCCTGTTTTTTTGCTTAGCTTTTGGAAGGTATCTTTCGCTATTTTAATGCGTCTTCGGATTTCGGTGTCAGATTTTCCCCTCGTTTGTTACAACACTTCCGAGATATCTAAACTTCTGTACTTGATAAGTACACGTTATTTATCTCCAGCCGAGCTCATTGTGGTCGCTGTTTTAAAACTACTCTTGGAAAGATATGAATCTTTGTCTTATCCCGGCAGCTATAGGTTAAACAGCAAGATAGACTTGGCTCCCTAACCGTATTTAGTAACCAGTTTAGGTACGGTTAACTTTGAATTCAAAACCTGTTGAGAGTAAGAAAAATATACCTGCTACGGAAAACACAGCAGCCGCACTTAGCCTAGTACGACTGTGTCTCTATACTATACACGAGGTACCTCCACTAATTCGCTGCAAAAAAGAGCACACCATGGTGAAAAAATGCACCAAAGTTTTAGCGTCAAAATATTTATGTTATTGTTAAGTGGAAAGACCAGATTATTTTTTTTTTATTTAATTAATTTTTTAATCCTTTCTAGCACGTTCGAAATTTTGGTCAAATATCTTGATTTTCTTGCGTCAGCGGTGACGAAAAATTACTATAGGAAATTTCGGCCTTTTTTTTGCGATAAAAACATACACTAATTTGGAAATTCTTGTAAAAATCAAATAATTGTCGGATTGTGATGAAACTTTCAGGACTTATTCACAAACGAATAAAATTATTTTTTAATGTTTTTGTTTTAGAAACTCTTGTTAAAAATTTTTTTTCAAAAATCTATTACTTCCCATTTACTTTTATAAAATTCGGAGAATTAAAATATTCACACCTTTAATATTTATATTAGATAAAAGCAGGACTACTTAGAGAATTTAAATCATCATTCTTTTTTTGTAAAGCAGAAACAGTATTTGACAAAAATCTGCTCTGAATCATAAAATAAAATAAAAATTCAATACAGCTATGAGATTATTTCATCAGAAAAGCTGGTTTGGTTTGCTTTGTTTTACGGCATATCAACCTCAATGGATTAATGCCGACAAGATTTTTATTGCTGGTAACAATTTTTTCAAAAAATGTATTGCTGGTAATATTTTTTCAAAAAATGTATTGCTGGTAATATTTTTTCAAAAAATGTATTGCTGGTAATATTTTTTCTTCAAAAATATATTGCTGGTAGTATTTTTTCAAAAAAACTATTGTTGGTAATAATTTTTTCTTCAAAAATTCATTGCTGGTAATAAGTAAAAAAAAATGTATTGCTGGGATTAAAACTATTTTTACAATTTCATAGTGTTTTGTCCCTAGTCTGAGGGTTAACTATTTGCCCATAGATGGGACCCTAACAGATGCTACCACTCCGGGTTAGGGTGGACCTGGGAACACCAGAAATTAAGAGGTGGTTTCATGCCCTAAAACCTTCTAATCAAAAAGCCTTGCTGTCGGATGTAGTTTTTTGTCATGCCCAGGACGAGAAAAGCTAAAAGCTTTTATAAATAAGATGTATTAAGGGCACTGTTGTCTTAAGAAAACATTTTTATTCGATGAAAAATGAATTTTTATAAGAATTGTTTTCATTTTTAAAAATTCTAATTAGAATAATTTATTAATATTATTATTAATTATTTAAATCTTTTAAAATCCTGTATTAATTTCGCTCTTTTAGATGGTATTATTCTTAAGTAAAACTATCTGTCTATATTTCTGAGATGAGGTATTATGTACACTATTTGCATTATTCGGACTATTGACCTCATCTTTGTCGACCTATTTATTGCAACGTTTCGGCCTTTCAGTATTTGTCTATATTTCTGAGATGAGGTATTATGTACACTATTTACATTATTCGGACCATTGTCCTCATCTTTGTTGCCATATTTATTACAACGTTTCGGCAATTTCAGTATCTGTCTATATTTCTGAGATGAGGTATTAAGTACACTATTTACATTATCCAATCAATCCGAGCGTTCTAATTACAAGTAGAATTGTTGACGTCCTCGTGTGGTTCATTTTTGAGATTTCCACTTCAAGATTCTTGTACTTTGATAGTGTTTGGAAGATCTTCAAAGATGCATTACAGTCTGCAGGGACTGACATGTCACATTCCGTTCTTGTGGTCTTTGATCGCGATGTCTGGGCGATTAGCTTTGATTTCTCTGTCTGCGTGGATTGTAAAGTTCCATAAAATGGTTACGGGTCCTATCTCGGTAATCGCATCTATGCCCTGTTCATACCAGTTCCTTGCAGGTTCATTCCCGTAAAAACTGCACATTTTCCAGTGCAGATATTGCCCCACACTATTATTATTATTATTATTATTATTATTATTATTATTATTATTATTATTATTATTATTATTATTATTATTTCCTTTGATTCCTGGCGTGTACACATTTCTTTCCGGGTCCCGACCAGGGACCTAAGGTTAGAATTGGCATCATGACATTTTCCACTGATACCAAAAGAAAAAAAAAAGATTTACATAGATAAAGCCCTTCGTAAGGCGCGGGTTGTACCCGTGAGAACAATTTTTTGTATTTCTTTAAGGCATGGGCTTCCGGGAATCCCTTCAATTAATCTACTGGAATCTTTTCCAACCAAACCGAGGGCTCCAACTACAACAGAACGGTTGATGTTTCCATGAGCCACATTCTTGAGATTTCGATTTCAAGGTCCTTGTATTTTGATAGCTTTTGGAATATCTTCAAATATACATTGTACTCTGCAGAGACTGCCATATCAATAAGGAGGCACTTTTTAGTTTGCGGTTTCTAATAACAATGTCTGGGCGGTTAGCTTTGTTCTGTCTGTGTGTATTGTGTAGTCCCATAAAATTGGAACTGGTCCTCTCTCCGTAATCGGGTCTGGGTGGTGTTCATAACACTTTCTTTCAGTTTCCTTTCCATAGAATTTGCAGATTTCCCAGTGCGGATATTTGTCAACTATATCATGCCGGGTTTTATATTCAGTGGGTGCCAATACCGTGCAATTATTATTATTATTATTATTATTATTATTATTATTATTATTATTATTATTATTATTATTATTATCATCTTTGATTTCTGTTGTATAGTCATTGACTTCCGAGTCCCAACCAGAGACCTCAGGGTCATAACATTTTCCACTAAACATTTAAAAAAAAAAAAAAAACCTGGACAAAACAACCTAAGATCACACACATTTTACATAGATAAAGCTCAACCTAAGGGGGTCAGCTGTACTTTTGAGAACATTTTTTAAATTTCTTTGAGGTATCGGCTACCAGCGATCCCTTGAATAATTCTATCAGAACCCTTGTTAATCAAACCCAGGGCCCAACGACAACTGGAATTATTGGTGTCTTCACGTGCTACACCTTTGACATGTCCACTTCAAGATTCTTGTATTTTGATAGTTTTGAAAGATTCCTTATTGTCCTCAGGAACTGCTATTGTCAGTAAGAAAGCACATTCTTACTTGGTGGTTTTCGATCACTCCGTCTAGGCGATTAGCTTTCATAAGTTATTATTATTATTTTTATTATTATCATTATCATTATTATCTTATTTGATTTGATTTCTTTCCGGGCCCCACCCAGGAACGTAAGGTTAGAAATGGCATCATGACACTTTCCACTGACAAAAAATAAAATAAAAAAATAATTACATAGATAAAGCCCTTCGTAAAGTGTGGGCTGTACTTGTGAGAACAATTTTTTGTATCTCTTTGAGGCATGGACTTCCAGGAATCCCTTCAATTAGTCTACTGGAATCTTTTCCAACCAATCCTAGGGCTTCAACTACAATAGGGATTGTTGATGTTCCCATGTGCCACATTTTTTAGATTTCTATTTCAAGGTCCTTGTATTTTGACAGCTTTTTGAATATCTTCAAAGATACATTGCAGTCTACAGGGACTGCCATATCAATAAGGAGGTACTTTTTTGTTTGTGGTCTTTAATAACAATGTTTGGGCGGTTGGCTTTGATTGTTCTATCAGTCTGTATCTTCTTCTTCTTCTTCTTCTTCTTCTTCTTCTTATTATTATTATTATTATTATTATCATTATTATTATTATTTCCTTTGATTTCTGGTGTGTACACATTTCTTTCCGGGCCTGCCCAGAGACCTAAGGTTAGAAATGGCATCATGACATTTTCCACTGACCAATAGAAAAAAATACAAACATATTTTATATATATAAAGCCTTTCGTTAGGTGTGGACTGTACTCGTGAGAACTTTTCTTTTGTATTACTTTTTTATTATTGTTATTGTTATTATTATTATTATTATTATTATTATTATTATTTATTTATTTATTTATTTATATATTTATTTTGATGTTATTTTCCCCCTCTTGAATTTTATTTGCTTTTTATTGCAACTTATTCGACCTGCTATGCGCTTCTAGACGGGATAATTGCTAACGAGCTAGTCTGGTTTACCATTAGTATTTAGTAGGGAGGTGAAGCCTCATTGGGTGCCCCACTGTTATGGCTCTGCTCACTGAGAAGAAGAAAATCGAAAGAACGATTGAAGAATAAAGAAAAAACAGAGAAGCGAATGAAAAGAATTGAAACAAAAGAGAAAAAAAACAATTAAAGGGCGCGTAGAAAGAAAGAAAAGAAGAAATAAGGAATGGATGAATGAAGAATAAAGAAATAAAAGGAATGGAAAAAGAAAAAGAAGTGAAAAGAAAAAAGAAGGAAAACGGAAAGGTAAAAGAAAGAATAAATAATAAAAAAGGAAAAAATAAAACGAAACAGATAAAAACTAAAAAGAAGGGAAAAGAGAAAGAAAGGAAAATAAAAAAGAAGGAAAAATAAGAACGAATAAAAAAGGAAGGAAAGAAAATTAAAAAAATATAAAGAGATAAAACTAGGGAGAAGAAAAAAGAAAGAAAGAGAAGAAGAGAAAATAGAAGGAAATAAAAACGAGAGCAAATAAAGAATAAAAAGAAGGAAATGAAAGAGAAAAAATCGAAAGCGATAAAAATAGAAAAAAGGAAAGAGAAGGGAAAATAGAGGGAAAGAAAAAAGGAGGGCAAATAACGAATGAAAAAGAAGGAAAGAAACTGCTGATGAAAATAAAACTAATATAAAAAGAGAAGATCGAATAAAGGTTAAAAAAGGTGGAAAAGAAAGCAAAGTAAAAGAATATCGATAGAAAAATATGGAAAGAGAAAAGAAAGAAAGAAAGAATAAAAAGAGGGGAAGAAGAGAAAAAGAAAAGGAAGAAGAGAAAAAGAAAAGGAAGAAGAGAAAAAGAAAATCGATTGAAGGATAAGAAAAAAGAGGAAGAAGAAAGAAAATGTCACACTACTAAATGAATAGACGTTTGTGTAAATGCCATTAAGACATTTGGAAACAAATATAATATACCTAGGGCGACCCACAGAGAAATGTTGAACATCATTAGACACTAGCCCGAGGGGAGAAGCGATGTGTCGCAGGTGGGTAGCGGATAGGAAAAGAAGACGCCCAAACAGAGATAAATGAAAAATAAAAGAAAGAATTTAGTCAGGGAAAGCAGAGAGATAATAATAATAATAATAATAATAATAATAATAATAATAATAATAAAAAAAAAAAAAAGGTCAGGAGAAGACCCCGATATTATTAATAAAAGTAGTCTGTGTATTCGGCGCTTGTCCCTTGTCAGCAATGGTTCACAGTGAGGTAGTATATGCAGGGGCAAAGACCGGAAATACAAAGGATGCTAACCTCAAATTTGTGGGACCTAAAGGACAAAGTCGATAAACCCGACCAAGGTGAGAAGACACACACACACACACACACACACACACACACACACACACACACACACACACACATACACATGCACGCGTGCGCACGAATATCCACAAAAATAAAGAGTTTAGGCGATTTAAAAGTTTCTCAAATATTTCCTGAGGGTAAATGTGTGATCCACAAGCGCTACAACGCATGCGTATTGTCTGACAATGCAAAGGTGCTTTGTTTCGTCCAATCAACTGTCTCCTTCGTTGTCACCTCGATCGGCAGGTGGCGTCTTTGCAGGCTCAGTTCCTTTTTCTTTACTTGCAGGGATTTTAATCAACATTTGATTGTTAGGGTTGCATGCATGTTTTTGCCTCGAAGACTTTCGAAATTAGCCATCTTGATTATATCTCTTCGTTAGACATATATTCTTCTTAAATGAACACATACACACCTTAATATATATACATATGTATGTATCTGTGTGTGCGTGTGTGTGTGTGTGTGTGAAGAGAGAAAGAGCGAATGAAAGTGGGGAGAAAAATAGAGTGATTCCTTTTTAATATGCTTTTCTTTTCTTGAAAGCTAATTGACTTGTTTGATAGTTCGTGAGAGTAAGAGCAGGTGTCACTCTCCCAATAGTGATCGTTTTAAATGGACCCACGTTGGCGGGGGCACTGATCTGAAACGCGGGCGCACAGGAAAACGCACTCTCACAAAGTTGGTTTACCAGAATCTATCTTACATATCTATTAATCTACCATTCGTCCATGCTTAGAATATTGCTGCCACATACGGCCCGGTGCCCCTGCTATTTGCCTTGATCTCCTTGCTAAGATCAAAAGAAGAATCAGCAATATTATTGGTCCTGATCTGGCAGCTCAGCTCCAGTCACTTTTCCACCGCTGTAAGGTTGCCTCTCTGTGTCTTTTCTATAAATACTTCTAATTGATCCGACGAGCGTTTCGCTATGGTATCTAAACATTTTGGATTTAAGCGGTGTACTAGACCGGCGTCGAGAGTACTTGTGAATACCAGAGGTTGTATGTATATATAAATAATATAAATAAATAACAGATGTTGTAAACTTATATGCGCATTGTCATGGAAAACGGCTCGTAATTGTTAATTAGAGAGGCGAGTTCCAATTCCAGTCGAGTTCGTTATATTCAGTTATGCTCAAGTACCCTTGGGAAAAGCATGAATTCACCTCTTGTCTCCCCTGCTATAGATTAATTAGTAAGACTTTGCATGCAGAATATTTAGATTTTGGGATTATATAAACCGTAAAGATGTTTATACGCTAAAGAAAAAAAAACAAACAACGAATCAAAGATCCAACGTTAAAGAGAGTGTAAAAAAAAATGGTCGATTTCTTGTACCGTTTCAGAAAGTATCTGAACCCTATTTTATTACTAGCATCACAAGAGTCGGATCAGATCCCCCCCCCCAAAAAAAATTGTTGCTATATCTGGGCTGGAGCTGACAAATCCTCGTTTACGCGGACATGTGGGCGATGAGCTATTCTCAACACCGCTTGCACACAGAGGTAACATCGTAAATCTATCGCTAATGATTCGCTATTTCTCTGATAAGTGTTCAGACGAGTTTCAGCCCTTAATTCCACCAGTTCAGATCTTCACAGCTAGGACCTTCCATATCACATAACGAGGGCCGTATCACCCTAATTTAAAGCAGGAAGTTCCACACAGGCGGCTTCTTTCCGGGGAAGCAAGAAAGAATGATCCCCTGATCATCCCAATGTTAATCTCTTTGTCTACGGCCAACCGTTATATATCCTACATGTCTTCATAATCTGCACTTGCCTCCTCCCCATCCACTTTAAGTAATGGTATATTTTGAGTGGGTGCTTGACCTTGTATTGCGTGAGCATTTAATTTAAACAATGCTTGATATTCATCAAGTGCTAATGACTACTTATAGTCAATCAGTTAAATGCCATATGTAATGCTCGCTAAGGCGACCATTTCTCATTGGATTCATGACTGACGAGGCAGAAGATTTTCACGTCGTACGTTGCCGTTTCTTCCTGCGGTAGACTGGTTGCCAACCAAGGATCCAGTCTTGCTATTCAACCCATAGTTGGAGAGGGATAAGAAATGGATTCATACCTTTCCATAAGGGAATTTGCGCGTAAGTGAAAGTCACGAACCCGACTGTAATTGGAACTCGGCCCTCTAATTTCTCATTTGGAGACTATCCACGACACCACAGCGCACATCTATAGCTTCCTATAAGCTGTTCAAGACAATGATTTGTATAATGAAAAATGCTGTCCATGTGGTTAGAACGTTCGCATTCTGACAATGAGACCCGGGTTCGAATCTCACCATGGTCGATTTGTCAGGAAGGAAACTTCCTAATGTTATTGGACTGGAGGGGTTCGATACCAGTGTACGACACCTTTGGAAAGTGCCTGAAAACCATGCTGTTTAATTAAAAACAGAGCATTTACTTAAATACATTATATCCAGAAAAAAAGTCGGCAGAATTGAGTCACTGTCAGTCACTGTGTGTTTATCTAAAAATAAACACGCTAAAATTCACCTTCATCCCTGCCGTGAGCCGATGGCTTAGTGGTAGAAGTTCCGACTGACACCAATTCAGTCGGGTTTCGTTCCTAGCTAGAGGCAACCGGACGTCTAGCCACACTTATGAGCTGCGAAACTGTCTGTGGATTATATATATATATATATATATATATATATATATACAGAGAGACAGACGTTTTAAAAATGCATTTGACCAACATTTAATACTATTTTGCCTTTCTACCATTTCTGGTTAGCTCCCTTATATTGGGACGCTTGTTTTGAAAAGCAGCATAGCTAGAAACGGAGAAATTTAAATTTTAAAATAATTATAAAAGAACGCGTTCATGCGTGTTTAAAAAAAATCACCATCACAACAATCGCAGTTACAATAAGGATGTCTCTGCAATTCACCCATGAGGATGATCTCGAAAATACTTGCGTAAAAAAAAAAAAACTACGGCGCCTTCCTTGATGAATTTCAACATCAAGAAACTGATTAGAAAGGAGGATTATTATAAAATAAATCGATATAATATGTCTATGTTATTTAGTTAATCACGTTTGAATATATATATATATAATTTTAAAAGTGCATATATTTTAATAAAATGCGCCAATAGAAATTTGGCAGGTAGGTCTGCAAGTGATCTTGTAATTACTATTCCACAACAAATGCTGAAGCATAAATATCCGGTCGCAATTGTTCTTTGTGATTGGCTGTTTGTCACTTGTCAACGTTGGGCAACCCATTTTGCTGTCTGCTACGTTTCTCGTCTATTTGGCTTGCGGTTAACAACGACAAATTATTTCTGTATATATACTGACAGCCGTTAAACGTGAATGCTGATTTAATTAAGGCGGTCCGTCCTGTGACGCTGACAGCGAGCAAATGAGACGAGGAGAGCTGTCACACCGCTTGTCACTTACGGTCTGCTAGTCATACAGACCGGAGCGTGTTAAAAAAAGAAAGAAAGAAAGAAAGAAATAAAGAAAATGACGAAAAGTGTAAAGAAACTCTTAACGGAAGTTGGTTGCCTGTAATCAGCTAAAGACAGATAAATCTTTTTAACCAATCAACATCGGCCGCTCAAAGAGGAAATTAACGTACAATTTGATCTTTTTTTTACTTTTCTTTCTGTTTTTTTTTTTACTTTCTTTTTTACTGAATACGTTAATTAGTTCAAATTCTCTAAAAGATGTGACAGAAATTGTCAGATATATATATATATATATATATATATATAAAAGTGGGGACGTTTAAACCCTGACTACTTTCTGATCTTGTGTAAAAGTCTTCATATCCGCTACCAATATAGACGACATGTCATTTCATGGATTTCTATGCCTGATAATTTGTCCACGAAAGTTGCCCCCAGCGTCTGTGTTCTGTCGAATTAGTCCCTCTTTCATTAGCATCGACCAGTAATTATTAACACAGATGTACCCGGATATCATCCATCAAAAGAGAACTAAAGGAAAGGTTGTTTTTTGTTTTTTTTAATTTTGTTTGTTTTTTTACTCAGGTTAAATACAAGGGAGACCACTTTAATAATCTCAAGTCATCTTCATATTATTGTTGCTTTATGTCACAACTTTCTCTGTTGAACGTTCTCGGCTGACATGAAGTGAAAAGACTACATTGAATCTATTGCCAGGTCAGCTACTAAGAAAGTTGGTTCACTGTGTCATGCTAGCCAATTTTTCTCTTCAGAATCTATCTTACATATCTATGTCTACCATTCAGCCATTTTTCTTCATTCCAATGTGCGTTCGGATTTCGCTGTCTCATTTTCCATCACTTGTTAAAAAAAGAAACCTTTGTGTAATCTCCATGAGAATGACTCGTTGAGCCTTCTCGGGCTAACGTTCTCAGCAGACGTGAATCCATTGCTAGATGAGCTGCTAAGAAAGACGGTTCACTATGACGGGCAAGACAAGCTTTCTCTCCAGAATCTATCATACATACCTATAATATATATTCGTCCATGATTAGAATATTGCAGCCACATATGGTCTGGTGTCCCTGCTATTTACCTTGAGCTCCTTGATAAGATCCAAAGAAGAATCTGCAATATTATTGGTCCTGATCTGGCGACTCAGTTCCAGTCACTTTCCCATCATCGTAAGGTTGTCTCATTGTGTCTTTTCTATAAATACTTTCATGGCAATTATTCAAATGAGCTCTTCGCTATGGTACCTAGAGGTTTTGAATTTAAACGCTGCACTAGACTGGCGTCGAGATCTCATCAATTTAAAGTTGAACTGGATAGATGTAGCCGTAAATTCTATGCTATCAGAAATTGCTTATGGAAATTGTTCGGATGAGCTCTTCCAGGAAAGTGAAACATTGCACCTTCTAACATTCTCGGCTGACATAAAGTAGAAAGACTATATTGAATCCATTGCTAGGTCAGCTGCTAAAAAAGTTGGTGCACTATGTGTAGGGCAAGACAATTTTTCTCTCCAGAATCTATCTATAGAAGAGGTTATAGTTGTCCCAACGAGAGAAAAGTGTATATTTTAAAAAGAAGAGAGAAACCGCAAACGGTTTTGGTTTTTGTTATATCGTGGATTATACGATATAAACAACAAATTAATCCCGAGTGGAAAGATTACAATAACACAAGAAATCAGGTAACAAATAACAATGGTTTATTGTACGTAAAGTACAAATGAGCAAGAGTTCGTAATACTAAGGAAAACAGGCGATAGGTCACGGAGGTTCGTAAGGGTCGCCTTCGCTCTCTCTGTCTGTCTCACTTTCCTGATTCTTCAATAGCTCGTCAGTTTTTTATAGATTGACCAATCCATGTCGGGGTGTGCCAGGTTGTTCCACTATAACAGTTTTAATGTGTATTTTTTAAAAAGATATATATTATGCCTTATATTATATACTTAAAAAAAAACCCACATTAAACTCAAAACGTTTGCGGTTTCTCTGTTCTTCTTAATATCTCTATCTATCTATCTATCTATATATATATATATATATATATATATATATATATATATATATATATATATATATAGATAATATTAGTGGTAAATATACACATCCATATGCAATCATATATCTAAAATATATAAATATATATACATATATACATACACATAAAGATATATATATGGTATAAAAAATAATTCCAAGAGGATAGAATCCATGTACAACTCGATGTCCAGGACAGAGTAAGGATATAATAAAAAGTCTTAAACACTAATAAGCCTTTTTATTATATATATATATATATATATATATATATATATATATATATATATATATATAAAAGTGAACATAGAAGTCAACACTTAGAGGCGACACTCTGTTTCATGCTAGATGCAATCGTCAGTTGCCTGACGATTGCATCTAGCATGAAACAGACTGTCGCCTCTAAGTGTTGACTTCTATGTTCACTTTTACATTTACACACGCTCTATCTCTGATATTGAGCACTTTATCCCATAAATATAGCACACTTTAAGACTATATTTCTTCATATATATACATATATATATATATATATATATATATATATATATATATATATAATGAAAGGAGTTAAGTCCGACAATTATTTAATATATTTTCTATTCGTACGTTATTTTTTTTTATGGGTACAATGTAAATGTTTAAAATTAAATGTTCTGTTTTTAAATAAACAGTATTAATTACGTTTACCGGCCTAAATATTTGAGAAATTTCGTTGCTAACCAGACGCTTCTCTGTAGCTGAATCGTACATCACGTCAGTTCAACTACCGCTTTCAGTATAGCAATACAGTTTCAAGTCCTGTCGAAAAATGCATATTTTCTACGAAATTTCTCGAATATTCAAGCGGTGAATGTAATTAATACTGTTTAATTAAAAACAGAGCATTGACTTAAATACTTTGTATCCAGAAAAAAAAAGTGTCTCATTGCACCTTCTAGGACTAACATTCTCGGCTGACATAAAGTAGAAAGACTATATTGAATCCATTGCTAGGTCAGCTGCTACAAAAGTTGGTTCACTATTCCGGGCAAGACAATTTTTCTCTCAAGAATCTATCTATAGAAGAGGTTATAGTTGTCCCAACGAGAGAAAAGTGTATATTTTAAAAAGAAGAGAGAAACTGCAAACGGTTTTGATTTTAATTCTTTAAAAAGATATATATTATGCTTTATATTATATCAATTTAAAAAAAATCCACATTAAACACGAAACGTTTGCGGTTTCTCAGTTCTTTTTTAAATAATAATATTATACATGTGTAATCAGTCATTTATAGATGATCTCTTCTGGGTGGTTTTGTTGAAATGAGTGCCTTAAGTAACAGACAATTTTAACTTGAGACTCTTTTTCAAACATGACCTATAGCAAATGGATTTGGGGGCCATACAACACAAAGTTTAATTCAATGTTGGATATATTTTGATTGATTTTTTTCTCTCTCAAACCCCCATTCAACGTCGAATAACGCTAAAAAATTTATTTCTGCTAATCATTTTCTACAAAGTATTTCTGGTATTAAAACCTATTTTTACACTTTTATAATGCTTTTTACCTCAGTTTCGGGGTTAACTATTTGCCCATAGCTGGGACCCTAACAGGTAATACCACTCCGGGTCCCGGTGGACCAGGGAACACCAGCAATTAAGAGATGGTACCACGCTCCTCAACACCTCCTGATCAGAGGCCTTGCTGCTGGACGTAGTTTATCCTCATACCCAGGACGCGGATGTACTTTATCGTCTTACCCAGAACGCGGGTTTAGATTATCGTCATACAGAGGACGCAGATGTACTTTATCGTTTTACCCAGATCGCGGATGTAGTTTATCGTCATACCCAGAATCCGGATGTACTTTATCGTCTTACCCAGAACGCGGGTTTAGATTATCGTCATACAGAGGACGCATATGTACTTTATCGTTTTACCCAGATCGCGGATGTAGTTTATCGTCATACCCAGGACGCGGATGTACTTTATCGTCTTACCCAGGACGCGGATGTAGTTTATCGTCATACCCAGGACGCGTGTGTACTTTATCGTCTTACCCAGAATGCGGATGTAGTTTATCGTCATACCCAGGACGCGTGTGTACTTTATCGTCTTACCCAGAACGCGGATGTGGTTTATCGTCATACCCAGGACGCCGCACATGTGTAATCATTCATGTATAGATGATCGCTTCTGGATGGTTTTGTTGAAATGAATGTCTTAAGTTACAGACAAGTTTATCTTGAGACACTTTTTCAAACATGACCTATAGCAAATGGATTTGGGGGCCATACAACACAAAGTTTAGTCACATTAATACAATTTTTTGACATATTTTGCTTGCTTTTCTCTCTCTAACCCCCATTCAACGTCGAATAATGCTAAAAATGTCCAGGACAAAACCGTTCGCCTTTTTAATGTCTATACCCAAACAATTTAAAATCTGAAAAATGTAAGAAAATTGTTGTCGGGAAGATTTTTTAAACGTACTCGCTTCCTGTTATACGTTAAATTGATCATTACCTGCTTTCAGTACCATATGCCGGAGAGCAAATAAATGTAATTATCAGAAAATCGTGATCTAGATATCTATTTCTATGATTTTCTTTTAATATTCTTCCTATTTTGGCACTGGAATTATCCCAAAGAAGTCTAAATGGGTTAAATGGAAAATCTAAACTGTTTTCAGGAATTTTGGTTCTTTCCACCAGACAAGCTTTTCTAGATATAAGACATTCTTTTTTAATGTGAAAGTTTTGGGTTAATATTTATTTAAAGTACAAACAACATTAATAGTCCCATAACTGGGCCGAGTATCATTTAAAGAATTCAAAAACCACAAATGTCCGCGGGTCTTTATTGGTGACCCAACTAAGAGAAGAAAAACTGAATTTCAAATCAGGAGGAGGCATCGGAAATCACAAACTATTTTCAACAAGTAGTCATACGTATTAATGGAATATTCATACGTATTAAAGGGAAATTCATACGTATTAAAGGAATATTCATACATATTAAAGGAAAATTCACACGTATTAAAGGAATATTCATACGTATTAAAGGAATATTCATACGTATTAAAGGAATATTCATACATATTAAGGAATATTCATACGTATTAAAGGAAGCTGTGGAGTGTAAGCATTGTTCACACATCGAAGGAACATAACATTAAAAAAAACAATTTCAGTGAGCATTTTGATCAATTTTTGTCGTTTTGTTCTCCGGACATTGCTATAAGAAATGCCTTCTTACCGGCAATACTATTTCATGATAACCTTCCTTCAATAAATATAATTTGTTAAAATCCTTAATTCCAGAAATGCTATTGATCCGTACTTTTTCCAGAAATGCGATCTGAGGAATACCTTTTTTTCGGAAATGCGACCTGCCGAAAACTTTCTTTCCAGAAATTCATTTTAATGAAGACTTTTCCAGAAATGCTATTTGATAAATAACATCTTTTGAAATGCTATCTGATGTTTACCTTCTTTCAGGAAGTGCTATCTGTGGAAAACGTTCTTTCCAGATATGCTATTTAATAAAAACCGTTTCCTTCAGCGGCATTTGAATACATAGATAATGTTCATTCGTTATAATTTTAACTTAGCTGGTGTGTTGTTGTTTTTGAGGATAAGGTTAGCGGTCTTAAATTTTTATAGTAGATAATTAACTTGATTTTTTAGTGAAGATTC
>OZ038490.1:11531571-11606571 GCA_964036315.1 Acanthosepion esculentum | reverse complement strand
ACATTCACTTAAGTATATTACTGCGAAAGTGAACGCGTTGAACATCGCCAGTATTTGAAATCGCCATTTTATTTCTTCCTGAAAATGTTTTTTTATTGTCCTTTCTCCTCACTAAAGTCTTCTCATTCTCTTTCATTCTCAGTAACCCTTTGCGTCTTAGTGGCATTATCGCCA
The DNA here is from genome assembly GCA_964036315.1 of Acanthosepion esculentum. Classification (NCBI taxonomy): domain Eukaryota; kingdom Metazoa; phylum Mollusca; class Cephalopoda; order Sepiida; family Sepiidae; genus Acanthosepion; species Acanthosepion esculentum. Next base: position 11,606,397 of record OZ038490.1, on the reverse strand, counting down.
TCTTCTGTCTTCCTGAAACCTGTTCTTTTATCGTCCTTTCTCCTCACCAAAGTCTTCTCATTCTCTTTTATTCCCAATAACAACTTGCGTCTTCGTGGCAATATCGCCATCTTCTGTCTTCCTGAAACCTGTTTTTTTATTGTCCTTTCTCCTCACTAAAGTCTTCTCATTCTCTTTCACTCCTAGTAACCCCTTGCGTCTTAGTGGCATTATCGCCATCTTCTGTCTTCCTGGAACCTGTTCTTTTATTGTCCTTTCTCCTCACTAAAGTCTTCTCATTCTCTTTTATTCCCAATAACAACTTGCGTCTTCGTGGTATTAGTTGGAGTGAAATGATTTTAAAAAGACTTTCTTATAAGCCATTGCTTATTTCGAATCATTCTATTGTGCCAGACTCTATATTAAGTAAATACATGCAGGGCACATAAATGAATTTATGCCAATTTTATGAAAAAAATTCGCGAGGTGTTTCGCAGGTGAATCTTACAAGCCACTGGTTGGAATGTTGATTCTCACTGATGACCTAGAACTATGCAAGGCTGACCTATTGCCACTGGAACATACATTGAGAAAAAAGGGCTCTGAGAATTTGATACTCTCAAGTCACATTGAAGCCAAGAACGGTCGAAGGAAACTGCAAATAAACTGTTTAATGAGTTTGTGTTGGATCAGGGGCGAGGAGCGTTAATCTAGGAACAAACATTTCTGAGAGCTACAAAGAATAGGAAGTTGTAGAGAGCACTAATCTCCCAAGTGCCATAAGAGGACAATTTTTAATAAATCTCTATTTTTCTGCAGTTAGCGCATTTTTCGTCGCTGTGGTCACCACTCGCCTCTATCTCACAATTGTGGTTCATGGTGACATTCAAGGCAAAATAGTGCAATGGCTTGCCGATTCCTTTCGCCCCGGTGATGTTGAGGTTACCCCGTCCCTCCTGTCAGAGGTGGAGTTGTTTTTAAAGTTACCTTCTTCTAGCCTTTGCCTAAAGACAAGTCCTAGATAATTCCTTATTGGCAGATACAAGTTGTTACATTATTTCGTAAGATGTATAGAAATCCTACTTTCAACTTTCCTAAGAAGTAAAAGCGAAAGAGGAGACACATTTGTAGTGTTGAAACATAATTGTAAATGTGTAGCGATTTTTAACATGTTTTCGTTTTAATATTCTAAATAATATATATATATATATATATATATATATATATATATATATATATATATATATATGAAAATAAAGTATATATTTTTTTTAAATTCACATTATAACAAAAAACGTTTGATGCTTCTCTTGTCTCTTTAAAATATACACTTTTCTCTCGCTGGAACAACTATAACCTCTCTCTCTCTCTCTCATATATATATATATATATATATATATATATATATATATATATATACATACATAACTATAACCTCTCTGTCTCTCTCTTATATATATATATATATATATATATATATATATATATATATATATATATATATATATCATTATAATATTCATTATTTTTACTACACTTGTTTAGGATTTTGTGACCTTCATCAGGCAAAGAGTGGCTATTTCCCCATATTATTTACAGGAAATAATTTTTCCTTATGTTTTCCGATGTTTAACCATTGCCTTTTGTGTATAGTAGTAATCCAAACTCTCTCAACAAGTTGTAATTGTGGTCCATGCTGACATTGAAAGCAGAATAATGCAATGGATTGCCGGTTCTTTTTGCACCGGAGATATTAAGGTTACCCCGTCTTTCCTTTCAGAAGTTAAAGAGGCACGATCTACAGGGCAGCAAGCGGTTTGAATTCAGAATTTTCATAGACTAGCGATGATATATAGAGGCCGTACGCTGCCCAGACTACACCCCTCGTTCGTACCAATAAAATACAAAGGAATCCAGGGTATTATATTTGTGGACGGCTTGACTCTAGGGGTTGCCGGAAAGTTGTCAGTATTGACAGTCAAACGCTTTCGGGTCTCCTCTCCGGGTTTTCTGTCTGCATTTAATTCCATTGCCTTTTTCGTGTTTTGGATTTGACCGCAAAGCCGCGAAGGTTTAAAATCATAATTTCCCTTCCCCTAAACGAACTGTCTTACTGGGTTATCTAGCTCTATCTACCCGAAGTAGTTGGTTATGAGGCGCCAGATTTCCACCTTCGCCCATTCTCCGGTTTGGTTGAAATTCAGTCCTTTCTTGACGAGATTGAAGTGACCTCTACAGGGCGCAGGTGTAGATGATGGTAAATGGTTGCCGTGCTCTACCCAGACCACATTCACCCTATCTCGGCACTACCGACAACATCCAAAGGAATAGAGGGCATTAAATTTGCGAACGCCTTGGCTTCTGAAGTTGACAGTGTTGAAAGCCAGCCGCCTTCTGGGCTCCACTTCTGGTTTTCTTTCTGACTTCTATAAGCTTTTCCGTGTTTTTGGATATGACCGCAATGCAGTGGAGGTTTTGAAATTAGGGTTTTCTTTCCCCCAAGATGGAATGCCTTTAGTATTATTTAATATCTGAAAAATGCCTTATGTGAGTTGCTTTTTTTAATTTATATATTTTTTTCGCGATGTCAATGAATTACCTTGGGGCCTTCGTCTAAAGCTTCTTTAAAGGATTGACAATAAATAATTCAGATTAATTTACAGAAACTCGCAATATTTATTAAAAAAAAACTATTTCATCTATTGTCTTTGGAGAAGTGGTGACTACACTTAGATTGAAAGGATCTGAACTGTTGGTCCCTCGTACGTCGAATAAAACGTGGAAGTTAATCATCACCATCATCATGATCATCATCAGCCTCTTCCTCCTCTTCCTCCTCCTCCTACTCTTCATCATCAACACCCTCTTCCTCATCATCATCATCTTCTTCTTCCTCATCATCCTCTTCCTCCTCCTCCTCATCTTCATCATCATCACCCTCTTCCTCCTCCTCCTCCTCATCATCATCACTTTCTTCTTCCTCATCATCCTCTTCCTCCTCCTCCTCATCTTCATCATCATCACCCTCTTCCTCCTCCTCCTCCTCCTCATCACCTTCTTCTTCCTCATCATCCTCTTCCTCATCATCCTCTTCCTCCTCCTCCTCCTCCTCCTCATCATCACCCTCTTCCTAATCATCATCATCATCACCCTATTCCTTATCATCAACATCATCATTCTCTTCGTCTTCCTCCTCCTCCTCCTCCTCATCATCATCATCATCATCATCATCATCACCCTCTTCCTCCTTTTCCTCCTCATCATCACCCTCTTCCTCATCATCATCATCATCATCATCACCCTCTTCCTCCTTTTCCTCCTCATCATCACCCTCTTCCTCCTCCTCCTCCTCATCATCATCATCACCCCCTTCCTCCTCATCAGATGCATCTTTGGCCATCCCTATGCGTCTTCGAATCCCAGTTTTGCAAATTTCTACACTTGTTTGATTTTGGTATCTCCAATATCTAATTCGCATGTCGGTCTCATCCTTTTGCTAACAACCAATGCATTCTGTCTTCTTGCAGCTGATGTTCAATCTTTTCTTATCGCGATCCTGCACTCTCGCTAATACCATTTTCGCCAGTTGAAGGCATGAGTTTATCTCTTTAAGAAATAAAGGTATGCGAAACGCAACAACGAGTAACCTTGCTGATTCTTCAATAGATCGTTCTTAAAATATCACAGGTTAGTTAATGAGCAAGTCAACGATGAAATACTGTACAAATAAACGCTGGACCAGAACTTCCGAATCTTAACTCGAACTGGGGAAATCTGCGGATTTCAACCTCAGTTTACTTACCGCCCAAAATCGCCAAACAAAATTATTTCCTATCAAAGCTGACGCCCACGATATTTTCATAATGTAATACAATCTATGCAAAGTTCGCCATTAATAAATAATTCACTACAAATTGAGGAACGTCAACCATTTTGATTAAGCACGTTTATGCAGATCAGGTGCAAGCGACGCATGCGCATGTCAAATGTCTCAGCTGAACAATTGAACAAATTAAGATTCGATCTTGTAAGAATCAGAATATTTACATAGGGTGAAAAGTGGTTGCCTGGTGGCCGAAATAGTTGTTCATTTCTCAGTAACCTCAAGGAATGCGGTTAAGTTTGGTTTGGTTTGTTTCACGGTATATCAATCTCAATGGGTTATTTAATGCCGACAATATTTTTATTGCTGGTAATATTTTTTTTATCTATCTATCTATCTATCTTTTTTTCTTTTTTTTTTTTTAATCGTATCACCCCAAGCAAGGCCGGAGGCCACTATCACGCAAGGGGTTAAAGAAGGGTTGGAGGAAGAGCAGATAGGAGTGGCAAGGGAGGGGATGTGGTGAAAGAGAAAGACAGTGGGTTGATCAAGGCAAGGGGGCCACAGAAGATCCGGTGCGAGGGCAGATAGGAATGAAAAATGAAAGGATGTGGAGAAGGGAAGTAGATAGATCAAGGCAACTGGAGATGTCGATTGACGCTACACTTAAACCGTTGGAGATTGTATTTGTCGGGGAAACAGTAATAGGGAAGGGAGTTCCATAGGCGAGATGTGCGAGACATGAAGCTATTGGAGTAGAAGAGACGTCTACATCTAACAGTTTCCACGGTGTAGGGGTGGGAGAGGGATGCCAGCCTCGTGGGGCGTTTAAATTCACGAGGCCTGGGGACAAGCAAACGCAACTCCTCGGAGCAATTACCGTGGAAGTACATGTAAAAAAGGCAGAGCGAGGCAACATCACGTCTGTGAGAGAGCGACTGCAGACGAGATGACAGATCAGGGCCAATCACGTTGCCTATTCGTCTCTGGATCTTATCAAGAACCTCGAGGCAAACAGCAGGGGCCCCAGACCATATATGGCAGCAATACTCCATGCAAGGGCGAATGGTCGATTTATAGACTTGAAGGATCGATTCCGGGGAGAAGAATTTCCTGGCTCGGCACAGAGAACCAACTTTCCTTGCGGTGGCTGATGCAACTGACTCGATGTATTTGTTCCATCTCAGATCAGCAGACAGCGTGAGACCGAGCAGCCGCAGGGAGGAGCTCTCGAGAAGTTGGTCATCAGACATTCTAATGGGATGCAGGGATGGATCCTTGTGGTGGTTAATAGAGAGCAGTTTTGTTTTAGAGGCGTTAAAGTTAACCATCCATTTCTCACCCCAGATCACAACCGATTGGAGGTCCTTTTCAATTTGAGCTGCCAGGTTAGCTTTGTCCGCCTCACTAGATTTGTGTTTGAGGCAGGAGTAAATAGTGGTGTCGTCAGCGTAGATGCCGACTTGGGAGTCTATGGCGTCAGGAAGGTCGTTTATAAATATGAGGAACAGAGTAGGGCCTAGGATGGAGCCTTGAGGAACACCTGCGTTAGCGGGATAGGATCTGGAGATGAATCCACTAAGAACAACCTTCAAATCACGGTTTGACAGGAATGATTGTATTAGGTCAAACAATCGACCTGTGATACCATAACCATGGAGATTGCGGAGAAGGCCGGCATGCCAGACTCTATCGAATGCTTTGGAGATGTCAAGGGCCACGGCACGAGCTTCACCGTTGTTATGGATAGCTTGGTAGACAAATTCAGTAATGGCCATAAGCACATCGGTAGTAGATCGGGAAAAGCGGTAACCATACTGCTTGTCTGAGAGCAGATCGTGGGATATCAGGTGATTAATCACTTCGGCGTTGATAATGGCCTCGAAGACTTTGCCGAAGAGGGGTAGGAGACTGATAGGACGGTAATTGGAAGGGTCGGAGGGGTCACCAGAGATCTTAAAGACAGGGACAATGGTTGAGGACTTCCAGCAGTCAGGAAAACAGGACTCCTTGAGGCAGTGGTTCTACAATTTAGAGAGGGCAGGCGCCAGTTCAGGTGCGCATTTCTTCAGGACAATGGCTGGTACTCCGTCACCACCAGTAGCCTTGTGGTGATCTAAGTTAGAAATAATGCCCAATACCGACGACAGGGTTATGTGCAATCCGTCCAGGAGGGCCTCAGTTCTGGGAGGGAAATCGGGCAAGGGCACCCCGGAAGAATCTAGCGTAGAATTGGAAGAAAACTTCCGAGCGAAGCATTCGGCCTTGTTAGCAGAGGTGGTCAGGACCTCAAACTGATTGAACAGGGGAGGAATGGAGGGTTTGTTATTGTTCAGGACGCTCTTGCAGAGGCGCCAATAATCTTTGGAGCCAAATTTGCGGGATGCAATACATTCCTTCATCCGAGCAGCAAATAGTGACTTGGCATCGTCGAGGATACGCTTACACTCGTTGCGGGCAGAGGTAAAAGCTATCTATCTATCTATCTATCTATCTATCTATCTATCTATCTATCTATCTATCTATCTATCTATCTCAGTATATATTGGTTTGGTTTGGTTTGTTTTACGCCATATCAACCTCAATGGTTTATTTAATGCCGACAAGATTTTTATTGGTGGTAATATTTTTTACAAAAATGTATTGCTGGTAATATTTAACCTTCAAAATTATACTGCTGGTAATATTTTCGTAAACTGAATGAAGCGACGTCACTAAGCGACCGTCAGATAATCGCCTTCAGCATCCCTATAGTCAGAAGGAAACCATATCCTAATAAAGTCGCTGAATTTTAGGTTAAAATCAAGAAGAAATTCAAGGCTTTGGGCAATGATAAAGATAGGATAGAAAATATGAATAGAAATTCGACCACTCGTATAATTTAGGCATTTCCCAACGCCGTCACGTAGCTCCTCGCACCTTTTCTATAAATATTTTCATGGCAATTGTTCTGATATATTTTCTTCTTTGGTACATAGTCTTAAGTTAAGCGCAGTACTAGATTGGCGGCAAGGTCTCATTATTTTACAGTTAAAATGTCTAGATGTAGTCGTAAGTTCTATGCTATTAGTTTCTTCTCTCGCATTTTTGTGCTGATGATCGGGTTTGTTTGTGGCACAGGCCGCATGGGGAATAGACTTTGTTTGCCCACCAAGCACCATACAGGTAGGCGGTGGTTCTATAATCGTTTAGGTTCCGTTTACATTGCATGTGTTTTACTTACTGACCAATGAGGACTAAGTCGCAATGTTTGGTGCCCATTTATACCTGTTCAAGAACCTCATTTAACCCCCCAAAACGTCGATTATATTCACAGGATAATGCGCCATCGGGCGCAAGTTGACTAGAAACCGTATGCGGAGGATTCTGTAGACTTCCGAAGAATGGTCCGGCTAGCACAGTGATTCACCATCGCCGTGCCGCGGGGCACGAGTGTGCCGGGGTGATCCTCTTAAGTTTGCCGCGAAATATTGTCACCGCATACATATATGCCTGTGTTTATATGTGTGTGTTTTTATGTGTGTGTGGTAAGTAGAAATGGTACAGCGATAGTATTTGAATAAATGAATAAGTATTAAACTTTTTTTCAAATAATTTTTTTCACTATTCTTCAATTATGTTATTTTGAATACTTAACTTGATATTAGTTTTTTAACAAATATTTTTATTTATTTAATTTGAAGAAACCGGAAAAAACGACAGGCACAGGTTTTACACTAAATACGCTGCATAAATAGTTGAATAGAAGCATTGAAATAAAGTAAGTTCATATTTGTGGGTGTATTTTTTAATCTGTGTTTTTATTTCATAATATTTAAATGTATACCCTTTAAAAATTTAGCTAAGTGTGCTGTGATATTTTAATTCGCTCCTAGGTGTGCCGTAGCTTAAAAAGGTTGAGAAACACTGCCCCAGAATAACTAACTAAACACTATTAACCTTTTCTTCATATAATTGTATTCAACATTCAAGGCAAAAAAATCAGTTCCAATGAACGTTTTTGTTCTTAGAGATAGAAAGAGTTTATTACTATAGAACTAGTGTACCACCCGATATTCTTAAGCCTGTCGCGAAATATTATCATCAAAAGAAGAAATGAGGCTCTAGATAAATAAGTTCCACAAATATAAACATTGAAATAAAGTAAGTTCATATTTTGGGGTGTATTTTTTAAAAATCTATGGTTTTATTTCATAACATTTAAATGTATAAACCCTTTGAAAATTTTGCTAAGTGTGCCGTGATATTTTTGTTTGCTCTTAGGTGTGCCGTTGCTTTAAGAGGATGAGAAACACTGCCCCAGAATAGCCTCTTTTCTGAACTGATGGTCTTAGTTTATATACCAATTCCTAGAGCAAGAGGGTCAGTAGAATTGTCAAGGTTTTTAAGGGGTAGAATTGTTCGATAAAAAAGGAAGACCCCGATGCCGAATTAAAAATAAATAAATAAATAAACCTCTTCCGGGGTCGATGTTGCTTAACCTTGGTGATCGGTCCGGGAACCGATGTCTCAACGTGATGTGGCCGTATGACTCATAACATTTCAGCTGAAACATTGTAAAAAGAACAGATAAGGCAAAAAAGAACAGATAAGGCAAAAAAGAACATATAAGGCAAAAAAGAACATATAAGGCAAAAAAGAACAGATAAGGCAAAAAAGAACATATAAGGCAAAAAAATCAGTTCCAATGGACGTTTTTGTTCTTAGAGATAGAAAGAGTTTATTACTATAGAACTAGTGTACCACCCGATCTTCTTAAGCCTGTCGCGAAATATTGTCATCAAAAGAAGAAATGAGGGTCTGCTTATCGCACATTCGACCAAACATTGAAGAAATAATTTTTTTAAAGTGCACACGAACTTTATGGGCACCCTGTATATATATATATGTATATATATATATATATATATATATATATATATAGAGAGAGAGAGAGAGAGAGAGAGAGAGGGGGGGAATAAAAGAGATAGATAGATAGATAGATAGATAGATAGATAGATAGATAGATAGATAGATAGATAGATAGATATAAGCATTGTTTCGTCTTTCGGTGTTACATTTTCCGTCCTCTGTATTTCTTTATTCTGTCTTATTTTGGGGTGATAAGGACGTTTGATTGTGTACAGTTCCACGGAAGGATAGCCTACTGGATTGAGGCGTTGGTTCTTGCATTTAGTAGCTTCGTAAGTTAATGTAGACTTTGTTTAGCGGCATATCAAACTTTATAGATTATTTAATGCCGATTTCTAAATAATTTGAAAGCATTTGTATACCTTCAACTACAGATAAAACGTATTGTTGTTAATTTTACTATCAATACATGTTTTTGGTAATTTTATTATCAACAAGTGTTGTTGGTAAATTTAATTTTCAATACTTGGTGTTGATAATTTTATTATCAATACGTGGTGTTGGTAAATTTATTATCAATATGTATTCTTGGCAATTTTACGTATTGCTTTTGTATTTTATATAAAAACGTATGGCTGGTAATTTTTATACTTTCATCGTGTTTTTTTGTGTTTTTTTGGCGGGGTTAGTATTTTCCAATAGCTGGAACCCTAGCATCAGGGGGAACCTTGGAACAACAGCAATTAATAGATGTTTCCACGCTTCTCAAAACCTGCAATCTCCCGATTAGAGGCCTCGATGCCGGAAGTAGTCGGAATGTAGATAAATGTTGCTTTCTGAAGAGAAGTCCCAAATGCTAAACTCCAAATGCCACCGATGACATTCACAAACACGAACATACACGCAGGCGCAAAAACTAGAATGCGGCAACTAGTGTGGATTGAAATTATGACTTGATTTTGCAGGGTTAGCTTGCTAATGAATGCTTTATGGTACCGTGGACAGATCGATGACATATTTTATTGTATATGAGTAAGTGTCTTTGCCGATACTGTGGTTTGAAAATAGATTGCCAGCGTGCAACACGGGCGATTCCATTATTAAGTAGATTACGTGATCATAAAGGAAGTGAATAAATAGGAAGTAGCGAGATGGCTATACGATCATTGCTCACTGTTCTTGCCTATCCACTATTGCTATACGTTCAATCTCGCTACTACTATACGGATTACGATTCTCTTCTGATCATTATACTATTTGGCGATTACTACTTGAACAAGTATTACTAGTGCGGATGTTACTGGAAGGCGTTACTATTAGTACCGGTGTCTACGAAGTCTCGAAAATAACGAGAATTTTTGGAAGTGATAACGAGATTTCGCTTGACATAGCAAAAGTGACAAGCGAAGACGTACAACATCACAAACATTATAAAAAGAAACATGCGACCAAAAAAAAAAAGAAAGAAAAAAAGCTGGTTATTGCATTGAGGGATAAAAATATCAGAAAAATAGACAGAACCCAAAGATTTGCACAGATTGAAAGAAGCATCAAGATATTGCGAAATTGAAAAACTGGGTCCAAGAGAAATGTCTATGGAAGACGAATTGATCCTTCTAATAATAATTGAAGGCTTGTCTGACGTTACGTACAAACGTAAGCCTCCAACAACGGCTACAAGCGAATGATATGAATTTAGAAGCAAATGTAGAATTCTTGCTGCAATTAGAATTCATTAATGAATTTAATAATTCTAAAAACAAATTGGAAACATACAACACAACTGAAATCCAAATTAAGTGCAAATATTGCGACAAAGAAAAAATGAAAACCTAAGAAACCCAAAGCTTGCCACCCCACCGCCGTGTTAGTGGTAGTGTGATCCTGACCTGCCCAAAGAAATTCAAATCCAACTCGATAGCGTCAAAGTAAGTTTCGTTGGCAACACTGTGGTTTCAAACTAGATCACCAGTGAGCAACACGATGGAGTCCATTATTGAGTAGACCACGTGACCATAAAGGAAGTGAATAAATACGAAGTAGCTTAACGACTAGCTGATTTCTGTTCACTCTTCTTGTCTATCCACTATTCTTATACGATCACTCTATCTACTATTATACGGATTACGATTCACTTCTGATCATTGTACTGTTTGGCGATTACTACTTGAATAAGTATTACTAGTGCGGATATTACTGGAAGGCGTCACTACTAGTACCGGCGTTTACGAAGTCTCGAATATAACGAGAATTTTTGGAAGTGATAACGAGATTTCGCTTGACATAGCAAAAGTGACAAGCGAAGCCGCCCAACATCACAAAATAGTTAAACGCTATGAGCTGGGAATTTTTTTTTGTTTTTCTAAACGAATGGCTTTAGTCCAATTAAAAATACATAGGTTAGGATATAATGCCCGAAACGCACCCTCCTGTGTATGGCAATCGGGGAAGGGCAGATTTCTCGTTAGACCTAGACAGACTTGGCAGGATTTTTGTTTTAGTTGGATACTGTAAGTAGACCAGTTAAGGTTTTAACGATGAATGCACGGCAAAAATCAGAACAACAGGGAAAATAAAGATAATAGAAAAAGTTGGCTCGATACAATATTTACACTTTTATTGATAGATCAGTTTGATGATCGCTTTATAGCCTATGCTATTAGGGGCTGGGCTACCGACTTATATATGCTATGGGGCAAAATAGGATAACTGGTGATGGTTATTTTTTGGGTGGGGAGCTTTCGTCGTTATGTAAAAATTCAGCATGATCATCATCTATGTGCGTTATCCTTTCAAGATATAACCATGATAGCTCTCCACAACATCCTATCCTTTGTAGATCTTAGCAAGGATCGCTTTGTCACTATCCCTCTCAGGCCCTATTCTACAATATTTATAGAAAAGAGAGAGGGAAGCCACATTATGACTATGAGAAGGTGTCTGAAGTCGAAAAGGCAATTCCGGACTGATTAAATTTCACATCCTTCTTTGGATCCTGTCGAGTGTGTTTGTCTGTGTGTGTAAAAGTTCTCAGCCTAAATCCCTTCAAAATATAACCATAGCTCTCCACGACTTCCTATCCTTTGTACATCTTAGCAAGGTTTACTTTGTCACCATCTTTCTCAGGACCTGTTTTAAAATAATGTAGTAGGTTATTCGTTGTTTCCCTCTTGTCTTCAATCTATCTTGTGAGTGTCACATTCTCCAAACCCTTTTTTACTCATTGAATTTCCAGGACATTTCAACTGTCTAATTCTTTTTTTTAAATATTCTTGTTTCTATTTTCTTTAAAACTTCTTCTGTACTAACATGTTCAGTATCCGTCTGCCGAACCACATGTCTTTTGCCTCATGTCTCTTCTTCATCTGGGAGGAGATTGTCCACCTGTCAATTCTATATTAGAGGGTTGATATTGTGGAGTGAGTAGCCATGGTCAAATACAAAATAAGTAACAGAACTGTCCAACAAACAGAATTAGCAATAAGCAAATTTGCAATTACAAGAAAAGAACAGGACAAAATAATATAAAGCAAGCAAACAATATATGAAATGTAAAGCAACATTAATATGTCAAAAAGTTCACAGACTAAGAATTGGGACTAACTCACAAAAGCGAGTTACGGACAAACGGACAGAACGTTCGGACTTCAAGACAAGAAAGAACGGGACTGAGGTTATTTACCTCACCTCAAGGCAGGGTGTGGAACGTGGTCTTTTTTTATGTGGGTCGATTCCAAGACCGTAGACTTGGGGAAAAATTTCCCGTAAACCTCGCATGAACGGGGTCGGGCTTGTCTACCTCCGCAGACGCGAGATCTGCCCTTCGTCTGGGTTACTTTCTCCCCTTAGGTAGAGAGTTCGACAAGTCAGCCGCGAACTGCCTCAAACGGCAGATCTGGACTGAGTTTATTTACCTTAGCCTCCCCACAAGTCAGGATATGGCACAAGGCCGTTTTTATGTGGGGCGATTCCGATCCTGTAGACTTGGGCAAAAATTCCCCGTAAACCCCGCAGACACGGGGTCAGGCTTGTCTACCTCCTCAGACGCGAGATCTGCCCTTCGTCTGGGTTACATTCTCTCCTAAGGCAGAGAGTTCGACAAGTCAGCCGCGAACTGCACCTATGTATAATAAGTTCTTGTCGAATGTTCCGATGAGTGATTTAAAAACTATGTGTGTAGTGAGTAGCCATAGTCAAATACAAAATAACTAACAGAACTGTCCAACAAACAGAATTGCCAAAATTTCCAATAAGCAATTATAAGAAAAAGAAAATGAACAGTACAAAAAATAATATGAAGCAAACAAAAAATATATGCAAGTCAAATTAACAGTAATAAGTCAAAACAACAGTAATATGTCAAAAAGTTCACAAACTAAGAATTGGGTCTGACACACAAAAGCAAGTTCGGACAAGCCAACGTAGCATTCTGACTTCAAGACAAGAAAGACCGGGACTGAGGCCGATGAAACTGAGAACTGGCCTATTTTATTGGCTAGGAAAATAATCCCAGCATGCATTTGTGTGCTTCTACCTACAAAATGGGGAGGGGAAAGTGTTTTGCCGAAAGATTCCAAACCGCTTTCGCATCTCGGAATCATATTTTTTGCCCTTTCTTAAAGCATTTCCCATATATCTAACTTTACGTACTTACATTATTTTGGCATCACCAATTCGTAATTCCCATCTTGGGCTCTTCCTGTTCCTGTTGTAATCATCCAGATATTATCATCTAGTATTTAACTTGTTTATTTAGATAAAGATTCCCTTTAACAAACCCAGAATCCGTCTTTCATGTACAGTTTGTATGGTGTTTGGTTGCCGATGAAAGGAATAGAAATCCTGAAACAAGTACCAACAGCCAATTAAAAAATACAGTTTCATGTCATACAGTATTCGTCTAAACGTGAGGCGCATGCCCCCACCGGAGGCACATGGTAATATTTTGGTGGGCATGCGTAGGATGTGCACCCTTCGGCTTACTATACCAACAGAATAAGGGGGCGATTCAAAAATGAGTTATTAACAGTGAATTGTTTTCTAGTGAATTCAAATTTCATTTGGAATTATTATTTCATGATTAAAATGGTCAAAGTATATTACAGAATAAGCTTTCATTCAAAGATTTTATATTTCTGCCTTTCAGTTCTCTATTATATGTTTTGAAACGATATATATATATATATATATATATATATATATATATATATATATATATATATATATATATATGTAAGCAAATATGTGAATGTATATTCAGTTTTTCTTTTTCTGTTTCTGACTAGTCTTGTGTCTATCGTCTCTTCATGTTGACTTAAATATAAATATGTTTCCAATAACCATGTCCTGAAGATGGCCTACTAGACTGAAACGTCTGACGTCGGCAGTAAAATAAAATTAAAACAGTAAACTTGCAAATTCGGATTTTGCTTTGTCTTTTCCATATTTTTTATCATATATATATATATATATATATATATATATATATAACTGTCTTTTAGTTTTTTTAATTTTTCTCTTTCATGGACGCCATCGTCTTTGGAGACTTGATTAGAGACCAAGTTAATGACCTTTTAAGTTTCCTTCACGTGAATTGCAGTAAAATTTTCAATATGTAAGAATTAAATATTTCAGTGGGGGTACCAGAATTTTGGAAATACCAAAGTGATGTAAAGGAATAACCAGTCGCCCCCATGAATGATCACACTATAGGTAGTAAGTACCTATAAAGTCAACCGTCTACGAGAGACTGAAGGACTAGTCGGCGAGACGACTAGCTGCGATCTGTTCCAGCTAAACAGTCAAACTCTCTGCCTTAGGGCAGAGAGGAACCCGGACGGGGCTCCACCGAACGGTAGAGTCTCGTTCGGGGAGGTAGACTGACCCTGAACCTGTAAAAACGTATTCAAATAGGGAATATTTTTGGCCGAGCCTACGGGCTCGGAAAACTCACGTTAAACCCGATTTTGTGCCACATGCAACCCTCGTGGGGGTGGTAGCTAGATATCACTAGTGGGCGAGACGATGCAAGCATGTCCGACCATCCAATTAGTGGCACTCACTACTAGATTGACCTGTGTGTATAACTGTACCGTATTTCATATTGTACTTGTTGTGTACAATAAACCTTTCTTCTAGTATCCACCTGGTGTTATGTGTTTATTCCCTTAACACGGAATATAACAGTGGCGACGAGGATGTTTGAAACGAACTCACACGGAAATATAACACAAAGTGAGGCATGGCCCAAAAATCGGTTGGGAATCACTGGTCTAAAATTAACAAGCCAGTTTTTGAAAACTTAACTTTCTGAACCCAAGAAAAGATGACGCGTTTTGTCGAAGCTCAAAAAAAAAAAACAAAAAAAAAACGGATTTTAAGTTTAATTGAAAAATGTAAATATTGCTTTTATTCATTTTGCTTCATTTATTATACGAGAGTCATTCAATAAATAAGTTGAATTTTTCGGAATAAGGACTTCTAATACAGATAGAAGCTTACTCTTTTTTTTTTTTGTTTTACTTCTTTTTCAGATGGATTTAATTTCTTTTGCAGATTAAAAAAAAACTTTGAGAGTTTTGGCGATTAACAAAGATGGCTGACCAAGAAGCATGCTCCAGGATTGAACAGCGGTCAGTTATCAAGTTTTTGGTTGCTGAAGGGTGCAAACCAGTTGAAATTCATAGGAGAATGTCAACTGTGTATGGTGCCACATGTTTCAACCAAAAAAATGTCTACAAGTGGGCTAAATTGTTTAAAGAAAGACGGAGCAGTGTTGAGGATGAAGACAGGCCTGGGAGGCCTACAGAAGTGAGGTCTCCTGAGGTGATCGAATCAGTCAATGACCTCATTCAGTCTGACAGAAGGGTGACAGTAGATGACATTGCAAGGACTTTGAGATTATCTGTTGGGACAAACGCAGGTGTCATCAATCAGAAGGAGTCATCTTGCACCATGACAACGCAAGTCCTCACACAGCAGCCCAAACGGTGCAGACCATCAACGAGCTAGGCTGGGAACTGCTCCCTCATCCCTCTTACAGCCCAGACCTTGCCCCTTCAGACTTTCACCTGCTTGGTCCCTTGAAAGCGTTCACGAGAGGCACGAAGTTTAAAAGTGACGATGAAGTCAAAAGTGTTGTGAGCGATTGGCTGAGACATCAGTCCAAAGATTTGTACGCTGAGGGAATACGGAAGCTTGTGTACAGATGGAAAAAGTGTATGACACTGCTGGGAGACTACGTTGAACAATAAAAAAAGTAAGCTTCTATCTGTATTAGAAGCCCTTATACCGAAAAATTCACCTTATTTATTGAATGACCCTCGTATATATTATGATTATTATATTTATTTGATATTTACTTGTGTTTTTAGTTATTATGTCTTTCAACTTTTCCCACTGTTATCGCGTTTTTCGGTTTTAGTATTTATTTATTTTTGTACAGCTAACCTGAAAAATTGTTTCTCTTATATTTACTTTTGGTTTTTGTTTGACTAAAGTTATGTTTATCAACTTAGAATTTTCTACACGCGTTCATTTTTTTTATCAGTTGATAGTTTAGTTTGTGGTACTGTCAAAAAGTCAATATAAATAATTTTATCGTATGTTAAGTAATGACTTCATAATCTCTGAGTATTTTAGGCTTAAATCTTATAATTTAAAAAATAAATAAAAGCAATATTTCTTCTACGTACATTTTGTTGCCATTTTCCTCCGGATTTTCTCGTTGTCCACATACTCCATCCATGGTATTCTCAGAATTCTTCATTAGAACGACCTATCTGTTGTTTCAAGACTCTTCTTCATTTGCGCATTTGTCAAGAATTCACTGCCATTTGACAAGATTCGTCCCCCGGAACCTGATGGCCCCCGCCTCAACATCTTACGGGATATTCCCATAGAGGTCATCACCCTGCTTTGTAATCTGCTGTTGCTGAAAGGTCAGCCTCCTTCCAGGGGTAAAGTCGGTAACATCTTCACCTCTCGGGTGACCTTCATCAAGATGGAGGTGGAGGTGCCCGGTGATCCTCTTGGAAATTACTTTGTGCGAGTGTTCCACCGAGAGATAGCTAGTCGCCTTGAGGCATCCCTGCCAAATCATCAAGACCAAGTCGAGTCTCAGCGTCTTGACGGGATTGCTCACAATGTCATGCGGCCACCGCCGAAGCCCTCTCTAAGAACGAAAATTTAGAGGTCGCATCCGTGGACATTCGTAAGGCGTTCGACTCAATCTCGCACAAGGCGCTCCTTGGCATACTTCAACAGAAGGGGGTCCCCGACCTCCTTCTGAACTATTTTCGATCGTACTTCAGCTCTAGCAGATTGCAGATCGGGAGGGATCTTATCCACCCCACCCAACGAGGGGTTAAACAGGGCGACCCCTTATCCCCCTGGTTATTTAACTTAGCCATGGGACAAATTCTAGAGGGGCAGGAGGAGCGGTTCAGAACTCTTTTCTGTGTGTCTAACGAAATTTTCCTGTTTCTTATTACTTCGCTTTGCTTTTGGATGGCATTATTCACCATTCCAATGCGTCTTCCGCTTTCGGTGTCACATTGTCCACCGTCAGTTATAACAATTCCCAAATATTTAAATTTCTGTACTGCCTTGATTCTAACACCTCACCTTGATCTGCTCTTCTTGCTAAGAACCACACATTGCCTTCTTACAATTAATAGTTATTCCTTTTTTTCTCGCTTTTATTTGCTACTTTTACTATGTGGTTTTCTTTTTAGGTCTGCTATCCACACGCTGTGTACGTCGATAATAAATCCTGGTAGGATATCAAGTTCTCTTAGGATCGTCCTGGCTGAATAAATCCGGTCAGAAGATGCATCCTTGTCTTACGTATCTTTCTATTTTCGTGTATGTGCTCCATTAATTTTCTATCTGTATGCGATTTGTTCCAGTAAATTTTTCAGATAGTTCTAATATCATTCGAAAAATAATTCAAGTTTTCCTAGCAGTTCAAATAGACCTTTGTATCTTACTTTATAGTCTTTTGATTATAAAGATTACATTTCTTGTTACAGTGTGTTGAGAAAATTCCCACTGCTCTTGTCCGAAAGTATGCCCAGTCATATTGTAGCATTCAAACCTGGGCTTGTGATAGATTAAGTTACGTGATATAATAAATATGCTTGATTCTCGGACAATACAAAACAATGCGGGCTCTCTATTCCCAACGTAGTGCGTTCAAACATTAACATTGCTCTCCGATTTTGGTCTTGTGTCAGACTAAGCTAAAAATATCAAAATAATCAAGCTATACTCGCAGTCTGTGAGTAGTTATTTCTGTTGATGCTTGATTGGCTTGTTTTTTACGGCTAATCACCATTTTTCAGTTTATTCAAAGCCAGAAAATATTTTACATTGTAAGTATTCTTAGGAGATAGTAATGTTTTTTATGATACATATTAATTAACCCATAGCTGGGGAAAGAGGAGGTAGCTTCATACCTTTCCCAAGGGTACTTGCGCGTAAGGGAATATAAAGAACCCAACTGGAATTGGAACGCGGCTCTCTAAATTACAATTCCGTGCTGTTATCCGACACATCCAATCCCTTGTGTTCCCCAATCGGTCACCCATCTAGGTACTGACCAAGCTCAACTTTGGCGATCTAACAAGAACCTGTATTTCAATTTGATATCGCCGTAAGCTATAATAATCGCTTATTCACGCTTACAGCACCTGGCGTCCCCAAGCACTGCCTCATCTGGGTACTGACCAGGCTTGATGTTGCTTAACGTCGGTGATCGTTCAAAGAACCTGTGTTTCAACGTGATATGACTGTAGGCCATACTAATCACTTATCCACGCTTACAGCATCCGGTGTTCTCAAGCGGTCACCCATCAAGGTAATGATCAAACCAACGTTGCTTAACTTCGGTGATCGTGTGAGAACCTGTGTTTCAACGTGATATAACTGTAAGCCATACTAATCACTTATCCACGCTTACAGAATCCGGTGTTACCAATCGGTCACCCATCTAGGTACTGATCAGGTTCGACGTTGCTTACCTTCGGTGATCGTGTGAGAACCTGTGTTTCAACGTGATATAACTGTAAGCCATACTAATCACTTATCCACGCTTACAGCATCTGGTGTTACCAAGCGGTCACCCATCTAGGTACTAATCAGGTTCGACGTTGCTTACCTTCGATGATTGTGCGAGAACCTGTGTTTCAACCTGATATGTCCAAATCAAAGGAGAGCAGGGGTTGAAATGAGAGGGTGGGAGGAAAGAAAAAATGAGTAGGAGGCAGTGGCTGGAAAAACTGGAAAAAATAAGAGGCGATTACGGTAGGTAGCAATGTGAAATAGCGGAACTAATATAAGAGAACATGGAGAAAAAGGGGGAGGGCGGTCTTTATTTTTTGAAAAGGTAAGACATAGAGAGATAAGGAGGGAAATGCAGGTGGAGAGCAAGAGAAGAGAGAGGTAGAAATGGAAAGAAAAGAGAAGGAGGAAGCGAAAGGTAGAAAAATAGAGAGACTATGAAATGAAGGAGAGGAGGGGAAGTCGCGAGGTATAGAAGCAGAAGGTAGCGAGAAAAGAGAGCAGAAGGAAGAGATAAGAAGGATAGGGAGAGAGAGAGAGAAGAGAGAGAGAAAAAAAGGGGGAGGAAAAAGAAGATAAAGGTAGAGAAAAAAAGAGGCGGAGATAGAGAATATGGAGCAGAAGAGGACGAAAGGAATGCGTGAGAGAAAAAGAAGAGGTCCCTAGCAGAAAAGAAGGCGGGAGATAAGAGAGAAAAGCGAGAGAATGGACAGAAAGAGCAAGGGAGGGAGAAAGAGAGAAGAAAGGGATAAAAGGCACAGAGAGAGAAAGAGAGTAAAGGGATCAAGAATAGAGAGGGGTTGGACAGAAAAGAGAGGTAAAAGTTCGATTAATGGAGTCTTCTTCTTACACTTAAGAATCAGCTTCATGAAAGGTTGCCTCTCTATCTCTGCGTCCTTGCATCGGCTGCAGCGACCCTACTGGACGCCATTGTCCGTCTCGTCTCATTTAATTCATGGTCGATCGATGGCAGCGCCCTCTTGTGGCGGACGGCGGAAATGAACAGTACATCCCACCCCTAACCTTACACTTTTCTTCTTTCCTTTTCTCCTTGTACGCCTTCTTTGTCTGTTCTCTTCCCTCTTTTCCTCTTCCTTAATCACTGCACCCACTCCTCTCTCCACTGTCCCCGACTGCCATGTCTATCACCGGCCGTACGTTCCTATTGAGTTTCACTTTAAAATCTTGTTCTTTGCCTATCCCCAATGCTCAATGCAACCTCAACCAGCATTTTCCTCTTTCCTCTCTCCTGCTCTAAGCACCTATCATAGACTATTATCATCATCATCGGTTCATTCTTTTACTCTGTCTTTAGATTTTCGTCAAGACACTTGGCATTATATCAGTCTGTTCCACTCGTCCCCCTCTCACCTACTCTCTGCTTTACAAACTTCACAGGAGACCCCAGCCTGGCGATCGGCCATAATAATATTCACGTTTCCGTTTTGACAACGCGGGTTTGTTGCTCTGTGGTACGCTAGGGATGGGGCCGGCGAACCAAATGCAGAGTCGGGGGCGACAGTAAACGGTGATCATTTAAAAAAGAACAAAAATGAAGAAGAAAAAATAAGAAGAAAATCTAGTGTTAAATGGTCCCGCGTCTTAGAGAACATTTTTTTTGAAAGGAAGAAGAAAAGAATTAAATGATAAAGAAAAACAAATAAATGAAAAAAAAGAAAAGAACGAGTGACAGTGTAATGTGGAAAGAAAGAAAGAAAGAAAGAAAGAAAGAAAGAAAAAAAAGGTAATCAGAATATGAGCGTGCGGTAAAGGGAAAATATATTGTATCGAAATTGAACCTGCATTTAAAAGAAAAAAAGAAAAAAGAAAGAATGAAAGAAAGAATAAAACAATGAAAGAAAGAATAAAAGAAGAAAGAAAGAAAAAGAATAAAAGAAATGAAAAAGAAAGAATAAAAGAAATGAAAAAGACAGAAAGAAAGAATAAGAGAAAGAAAGACAAGGTAATTAGAATGTGTGTGTGGGGAAAAGATAAAAAAGAGATAAAGTGTTGACATTGGACCTGCATTATAAAAGAAAGAAAGAAAGAAAGAAAGAAAGAAAGAAAGAAAGAAGTGAAAATGTCAAAGAAAGACAAAAACGAGAGAAAAGGTAATTAGAATGTGTTCTTGGGGAAAAAGAAAAAGATATAAAGTGTCGAAATTGGGCCTCCATTTAAAAAAGAAAGAAAGAAAGACGTAAAAAGAGTGAAATAACGGAAGAAAGAAAGAAGAGAAAGAAAAGACAATGAAACAGAATTAGAATATGATCATGTGAAAAAGAAGAGATACGCAGTAAAAATGTGTTTGATTTGGCCCTGCGTTTAAAATGAAGGAAGGAAGGAAAGGAACTGAATTAGAATTAAAAAAAGAAAAGAAAAAAGAGATGAAGTGATGAAAGTGGCCTTAAGTTTAAAAAAAAGAAAAGAAATAGATGAGAAATAGACATCGAAACTGAATAAAGTCCGTCCTGCCTTTCAGAGACAGAAAAAAAGGAAAAATGAAAAAAAAAAAGGAAAATAATATTCGAAAAACTAGAAAGAAAAAAAAGGAACGTAAGGAGAGAAAAACAAGAATCAAGTAATAAAAATGAAGGAAGACGCAAAAAAAATGCTCTATCTATCTATCTATCTATCTCTCTCTCTCTCTCTCTCTCTCTCTCTCTATATATATATATATATATATATATATATATATATATATATATATATATATATATATATATATATATATTGAGAGAAAAAGAAAGAAAAATACACTGATATTGATTCTGCATTTAATAGAAAGAAAGAAAGATAGAAAGAGAAAATGGAGGAAAGAAAGAAAAATAAATGTAAGACGGAAAGCAAAATTTCGAACAGTGTATAAAATAAAAAGAAAAAAGTGAAAGTGCGCAGATGTGGATCCTGCACTTGAAAGAAAGAAAGAAAGAAAGAAAGTAGGAAGGAAGGAATGAAAGAAAGATAGAAAGAAAGAAAGAAAAAGGAAAGAAAGTAGGAGGAAAGAAGGAAAGAAAGAAGGAAATAAAGAAAGAAAAAGGAAAGCATGTAGGAGGAAAGAAAGAAAGAAAAAAGAAGGAAATAAATAAAGAAAGAAGGAAAGAAAGAAAGAAAGAAAGAAAAGGGAAAGAAAGTAGGAAGGAAGGAAAGAAAGAAAGAAGGAAAGAAAGAAGGAAAGAAAGAAAGAAAAGTAGAAAGAAAGTAGAAAGAAAGAAAGAAAGAAAGAAAGTAGGAAGGAAAGAAAGAAAGAAGGAATGAAAGAAAGAAGCAAAGAAAGAAGGAAAAAATAATATTTAAAATAAAGGGAATGCGAAGAAGAAAATGAGTAAAAGTCAAATCTGTGTTTAAAAGAAAAATGGTATAAAAAGGAGGGGAAAAAAACTTTAAAAAATCAAAACGTTAATAAAAAAGTTTCTTTACAGGAAAAGAGGAATAAAAAGAAAGTAAAAAGCGATATGAGGCGGGCTTATCCTTAAAGATTATATTAACATTGAATAGATATGAACGAACATTGAAAGCGAAACAGAGCAAGGCACACAGAAAGAAATATTTAAAAAGTACGAACAAAAAACAAAACAAAAAAAAAGGAGTGGAAAGAAAGAGAAAATTCTTTATAGAACACTTAAAATGAGAGCATCTGTTAAATTCTAACGGGGCTCTCCATATTTGGAAGAAAAGATTTGCCTTCCCACCGAACATTGCTTTCTTTAGCGACATGCTGCTTTGGACTTCCAACTCATGCCGATAACGAGAGAATGCAAGTGATAATTGCAACTGTTTTCAATTGACCTTTCAATGGCAAATGTTCTATTCAAAGCTGGGCGAAAAACATTAGTTCAAATGTGACATGGTTAGTGCACTGAGAATCTTGCGCGAGGTTAATCAGATTTCCAAACCGAAATATCTCGGACGTATTCACTCGGAATATAAACAGGAAAAATGTCATCGCGCTGATCAATCGATCGATCCAGTTGGCAAAGGCATGCAGGTTTGTTTTTTTTTTTAATGATGTTATTTCTTTTTAATGAAATGAGATCAAATCCCGAGTCAATGGCCAATTCTTGATTTCTACCTCAAACTAGCAACAATACCCGCCATTGTAAGAAGCAAGTACATTTCTTTAGCTCCTCGGCGCTATACTGTCGTTTCTTTGTTTCAGTATGTTTCGTATACAGTAATTTTCGTTTATTTTTATATCAGCGTTCACCCCCTCCTGGTTAAGACGATAAACTACATCCGCGTCCTGGGCATGACGATAAATAACATCCGCGACCTGGGCATGACGATAAATTGCATCCGCGACCTGGGCATGACGATAAAATACATCGCGTCCTGGGTAAGATGATAAACTGCATCCGCGTCCTGGGCATGACGATAAATAACATCCGCGACCTGGGCATGACGATAAATAACATCCGAGACCTGGGCATGACGATAAATTGCATCCGCGTCCTGGGGAAGACGATAAACTACATCCGCGTCCTTTGTATGACGTTAAACTACATTCGCGTCCTGGGCATGACGATAAACTACATCGCATCCTGGCTAAGTCGATAAACTACATCCGCGTCCTGGGCATGACGATAAACTACATCCGCGTCCTGGGTATGACGATAAACTACATCCGCGTCCTGGGTAAGACAGTAAACTACATCCAGCAGCAAGGCGTCTGATCAGGAGGTTTTGAGGAGCGTGGAACCACCTCTTAATTGCTGGTGTTCCCAGGTCCACCCTGACCCGGGGTGGTAACACCTGTCAGGGTCCCAGCTATGGGCAAATAGTTAATACCCAAACTTGTGTAAAAATAGATTTTAATAACAGAAATACTTTGTAATAAAAAAATTATTACCAGCAATAATTTTTGAAGGAAAACTTATTATCAGCAATACTTTAAAAAAAATACCAGCAATACAAACAGTTATACATTCTTTGGAAAAAAATATGACCAGCTATAGATTTCTTCAAGGAAAAATATTCCCAGAAATAGATTTTTGAAGAAAAACATATTACCAGCAATAAAAATTTTGTCGGCATTAAATAACCCATTGAGGTGTTGATATGCCGTAAAATAAAACAAAGGAAACAAACCAAACCAACGTTCACCCAGTACTAGGATCGAGAGCCACTCAAGGGTTACTAAAATAGGTGCGTGATATGAATGTAAGAGGAGGCGCTAGCAAGTGAAGATTATAAAAATGAGAAAAGATATCGATTGTTTTTTGGCTTAAAGACGTTAAAATTACGTTAGTATACAAAGAAAAATCCGCATGTCCTAGTCGTAAAAGGTCTGACCTCGTGGAATGGAGTTAGTTATTTGACATGGAAACAGCGATAAAGTAGCGATAGGTTTACGACTTTGCGACTGTGGAGAAAGAGACGGCCGAGTGGAAAATAAGTTGACCCATACAAGACCACGTAAACAAAAGTGAGAATTACGCAGCTGGAGTCCAAACAAGGCATCAATACTCCATTTTTGTTTTATCTATATAATAAATTCAAATGTCAGTGTGTCACACTCTTTCAACTTTACTCCTAGAGGACGTAGCCCAACATATTATACCATTCTGGTATCAGGCCGACTCCGTGAGCAAATTAAAAATATTCCGGGCCGGATCCTGCGCCGCAATCCTGAAATTTTGGATTCCCAAGTTTACACTACTGTGACTTTTTTCGTAATTTTTGGCGACGAATTTTTTGTACGATAACATTTTTTGTAACTTCGACATAAATTTGGGAATAATCGAAATTAATTGCAAAATCCAGCGAAAGTCACCCATGAGATAAAAATCATTTTTTGTACGGAAAGTAAGGACCTATGTACATCAAATGTTCTTTTAATTAAGTGGCGGCAAAAGAATTATCGTTGAACTTGTAAAAGGTAAGCCTAAATATTAATGCAGTACTTAAATGCAACCAAAAAATTTTGAGTTTTTCTGTAGTTTATTGATGCCAATCGCATCTACACCTACCTATCTATTGTGATGAAAGTCCAATCAAAAGCCCTACACAGGAGCTAGCTTAAATGCCGTCCTAGCTAGTTTATTTATATACCGCTTTAGCTAGTCTATATACATACATATATATATATATATATATTTCTGAGATGTGGTAGTGTAACTATTTACATTTTTGGAATGTTGACATCTCAGTTGTCATATTCACGACGTTTCGGTCGTTGTAAGCTTCTGCCTTCTTTAGGATCTGTCTATATTTCTGAGATGAGATATTGTAACTATTTACACTATTTACATCGTTCGAACAATTGTCGTCATCTTTGTTGTCATATTCTCGACGTTTCGGCCGTTGTACGCTCCGGCCTACTTGAGGTCATTGGAATTTCGAACCGAACCCTTCATTTCATCCACCAGGGTAGATTGTTCTAGTTCCCTGGATCCACCATTCTCAGTTTCAGTTATTTCTTTAGTAACTGAACTCTCCAAGTTCTTTGTACACCTCTGCTGTGGCCAGGTATTGAACTCATAACTCTTTTCGGTCAAGTTACTGGATTACTTTAACCAACGTTTTTATCCACTGGGGAATTTTGTTGACTTATAAACTTAATATTTCAGTAAAAAGAATTTTTACCAGTGCTCATATTACGATTTGCTGTTATTATTGTTTTTCTCTGGTACTTTTTATTACTGGTTCCCATATTGTATTTATGTCTATACTTGGCCGACTTAGGAGATGTTTGTGGCCTAACATATGTGCTGATTCCTTAAGTTTTCGTATTTTCCAGTGAAGTTCTCTGTCTATTATTTTAACCACATCCCACAGAGGGTGGGGAGCGATGATATCCCTTTTTCCTTCCATATATGGTCCATTTTTGTTTTAATCTGATTCTTGTAAAGACTGAAATTAGTTATGATTCAACTTAATATTTATCTGTTACAATCTGTCCATATCTATCTATCTATCTATCTATCTATCTATCTATCTATCTATCTATCTATCTATCTATCTACACACACACACACAATATATATATATATATATATATATATATATATATATATATATATATATATATATATATATAGTGCACCAGGACTCTGTCTTCGGTCAACTCAAAAAGTGTGGATGGTTCTTCAAAAAACCTTCACCACTATAATTAAATCTCATGTGCTGGTGTCGGGCTGTTGTTTCCTAGGAACTGAGCTGCTTGACTCTCACGCCGAATTCGACTGGAGAGTCGAGTATATATATATATCTGCACAATCTGTCAATATCTATCTATCTATCTATCTATCTATCTATCTATCTATCTATCTATCTATCTGTCTGTCCATATCTATCTATCAATCTATCTATCTATCTATCAACACAATGTGTCCATATATATATATGCATACATACATACATGCATACATACATATGTGTCCATATATATATATGCATACATACATACATATATATATATATATATATATATATATATATATATTTATTTATGTATATATATTTCCCCTGATATTTCTATAGATATTTCTATCTATCTATCTATCTATCTATCTATCTATCTATCTATCTATCTATCTATCTATCTATCTCTTATATGTTAGTGTAATCCATATAACTGACACGTATATTTAGTAAGTAGGATGATAAATTTCTCATTACAATTGTTTCATAAAAATGGAAATTACTCGTGACCCAACCTAATATAAAATATTGGTAGGCAGCACTTTAAAAAAAAGTGGGAAAATAACAAGAGAAATGCATTCTTTCCTTATGGCGGGGAAGGCCGAAGAATGCATCAGCTGAAATATGATCACTCGTTCGAATGGTTATATTGGGATATCAGAAATACAGTGTGCATCCAAATCTTGCACTACATGCCCTTCAGTCATTAACGATATATGAACGATTAAAAGAAACGGCTTTCATTGCCCATATGATATCACACACACACACACACACACACACACACACACACACACACACACACACACACACACACAGATAAAATTCCTACTGCAAAGAACAATTAAGACCGATTAGTCGGACAGCTGTAATATCCAGTCATTCGAAAAATCTTGATTTTCCTTGAAACGCTCGGTCTATCTTTTGATGTGGGTAACCGGAACATACGAAAAATTTTTTTAAAAAACCCAAAAAGGGTGCGGAAAGAAAAGAACTGAAGAGAAAACACGACCAAAGAAAAAGAACCAATCACATAAGGAAAAAACAATGAAGACACCCACCCCACACACTCACATACACACACACCGAAAAAAACAAAAAAACAGATTCGCCTCTAGCTCGTCCGTCGAATCGAGTACAGAGAATGGTGGTTCTTTTTACTTAAGGTATATTATTTTATCTTGAACCCACATTAAAGAAGCCATTCTGCGCAATGTTTGTTTTTTGGGTTTTTTTTGTGTCGACGGTGGCCTTTTTCGCTATTGTAGCAATCTCGTGGTCGAACGGCCATGTTTAGAAATATAGTCTTGGGATCAGAGTTAAAAGGGTCTTCTATGATTCTATGATTATGCCAAGAATACGGTATGTGCTTAGTTCATATCAGCTGGAGAAGTACGGGAAAATGCTGCATCGAGTAATAGTTGTCAAATGTCTATCGCCTTTGAGAGTGGACTAAAATTAATACATTTGTCCTATTCCTCGGACTATCCGTTAGGGTAGAAATACACGAAACTCAATACACCTATTATGATACTCAGTATGATAAGGGTATACCAAACACATGTATTATTATTATTATTATTATTATTATTATTATTATTATTATTATTATTATTATTACCTTTGATTCCTTGTGTGTACGCATTTCTTCCCGGGTCCCGACCAGAGACCTAAGGTCAGAAATGGCATTATGACATTTTCCATTGAGCAATTTAAAAAAAAATCACATATTTTACATAAATAAAGTCGTTCGTAGGGCGTGGGCTGTACACGCGGGAACAATTTTTTTTTGTATTTTTTTAAGGCATGGGCTTCCAGGAATCCCTTCAATGAGTCTATTGGAATCTCTTCCAATCAATACGGGGGCTCCAACTACAACTGAATATATTGATGTTCTCATGTGCTATATTTTTGAGATTTCCATTTCAAGGTCTTTGTATTTTGATAGCTTTTTGAAGATCTTCAAAGATACATTGCAGTCTGCAGAGACTGCCATATCAAGAACGAGGCACTTTTTTGTTTGCGGTCTCTAATAACGATGTCTGTGTGATTAGCTTTTTGAAGATCTTCAAAGATACATTGCAGTCTGCAGAGACTGCCATATCAAGAACGAGGCACTTTTTTGTTTGCGGTCTCTAATAACGATGTCTGTGTGATTAGCTTTGATTGTTCTGTGTGTATTGTGAAGTCCCATAAAATTGTTACAGGTCCTTGTCTCCGTAATCGGCTCTGGGTGGTGTTCATACCAATTTCCTTCATTTTCTTTTTAGTAGAAGTTGCATATATTCCAGTGCAGCTATTGGCCTTCTCTGTCATGCTGTGTTTTATATTTAGTGGGTGCCAATACCGTGCAACCTGATACAAGATGGTGAATTGTTTCTGGATATTTATCACAGAATCAGCATTTTGGGCTAACAATCTTTCAGTATCTGTGCTTAGTAATTTCTAGTTAGCAAGCGTTGTTCCAGTGCAGCAAGAATAAAACCTTCGGTTTCAGCTTTTAACCCTGCATTATGTAACTACTGATAGGTACATGGTTTGTCTTCATCAGCTTGTTTGATATGGGATTGCTTGGTAGGAGTTGACCATGAAGAGACTAGCCATCATTTCTGAATTTGGTTCATTGCATTTGCTTTCTTTTTTATGTTATTTGCCAATGAAGTAGTTGTATTATGATTTACTTGCATTTCTGCACTTGAAATTCCATATTATTATTATTATTATTATTATTAAACGAGAGTACAGTGTGCTAAAAAGGAGCAGCGATACAAAGTGCAACATACTTAGCCTTCAGCTAATGTTTTCTGCTTACCACCAGCCGCAAGATATATATATATATATATATATATATATATATATATATATATATATATATATATATATACCAGTCTATATTTCTGAGATGAGGTATTATGTACACTATTTACATTATTCGGACTATTGCCCTCATCTTTGTCGCCATATTTATCACAACCTTTCGGCCTCTCAGTATCTGTCTATATTTCTGAGATGAGGTATTATGTACACTATTTACATTATTCGGTTTATTGTCCTCATCTTTGTCGCCATGTTTATCACAACGTTTTGGCCCTTCAGTATCTGTCTATATTTCTGAGATGAGGTATTATGTACACTATTTACATTATTCGGTTTATTGTCCTCATCTTTGTCGCCATGTTTATCACAACGTTTTGGCCCTTCAGTATCTGTCTATATTTCTGAGATGAGGTATTATGTACACTATTTACATTATTCGGTTTATTGTCCTCATCTTTGTCGCCATGTTTATTACAACATTTTGGCCCTTCAGTATCTGTCTATATTTCTGAGATGAGGTATTATGTACACTATTTACATTATTCGGTCTATTGTCCTCATCTTTGTCGCCATATTTATTACAACGTTTCGGCCTTTCAGTATCTGTCTATATTTCTGAGATGAGGTATTATGTACACTATTTACATTATTCGGACTATTGCCCTCATCTTTGTCGCCATATTTATCACAACGTTTCGGCCTCTCAGTATCTGTCTATATTTCTGAGATGAGGTATTATGTACACTATTTACATTATTCGGTTTATTGTCCTCATCTTTGTCGCCATATTTATCACAACGTTTCGGCCTCTCAGTATCTGTCTATATTTCTGAGATGAGGTATTATGTACACTATTTACATTATTCGGTTTATTGTCCTCATCTTTGTCGCCATATTTATCACAACGTTTCGGCCATTGTACACTCCGGCCTTCTTCA
Organism: Acanthosepion esculentum; assembly: GCA_964036315.1. NCBI lineage: Eukaryota > Metazoa > Mollusca > Cephalopoda > Sepiida > Sepiidae > Acanthosepion > Acanthosepion esculentum. The sequence goes on along the minus strand of OZ038490.1, from coordinate 11,576,787 downwards.
GGTGGTTGGAATGTCGACTGAACCCTTTATTTCGCTCACTGGGGTAGATTGTTCTAGTTCCGTGAGATTATGACTGAAGTCGAGATGTCAAGTCACAACCAATTACATTGCAGATCCCTCTTTGGATTTTGTCAAGAACCTGGAGATGAACAGGAGGGGCACCGGTTGTGTTTGGAGTTTCTTGATAGAATACAAATTTCGATTTCACTATTGATTTCATTTTTGATTTGATTATTATTATTATTATTGTTTTTATTTCCTTTGATTTCTGGCGTTTACACATTTCTTTCCGGGTCCCGCCCAGAGACGTAAGGTTAGAAATGACAACATGACATTTTCCACTGACAAAAAAAATATTTTACATAGATAAAGCCCCTCGTAAAGTGTGGGCTGTACTTCTGAGAACAATTTTTTGTATTTCTTTGAGGCATGGGCTTCCAGGAATCCCTTCAATTAGCCTATTGGTATCTTTTCCAACCAATCCTAGGGCTCCAACTACAATAGGGATTGTTGATGTTCCCATGTGCCACATTTTAGAGATTTCTATTTCAAGGTCCTCGTATTTTGACAGCTTTTCGAATATTTTCAAAGATACATTGCAGTCTACAGGGACTGCCATATCAATAAGGAGGCACTTATTTTGTTTGTGGTCTTTAATAACAATGTCTGGGCGGTTGGCTTTGATTGTTCTGTCAATATGTATTGTGTTGTCCCATAGAATTGTAACTGGTCCTATCTCCATAACCGGGTCTGGGTGGTGTTCATACTGGTTATTATCATTATTATTATTATTATTATTATTATTATTATTATTATTATTGAATGAGAAACAGACGCGCCAATAATATGATGCTGATTGAAAATACATGAATCTCAATAAAGACATTATGACACCCAGCTTAATAATGGTATACCAGAGACATGCATAACAGCCAAATGTGTGTGGCGTGGAGACAGTTTTTGATAAAAGCAGATGACCTTGCAGATGAGGCGCATCTAGAAATCCCTTCAAGTCGGGTAACCCAGTTCGCTCAGAGGCGCTCTGATCAAGGGTGTTCCCCAGTAACCTCGGCTGTCTAAACCTTCAAACTTAAAAATAATCGAGGCAATATTTAACTTTCGAGCCCGAAAAAAATGTTGTGTCAAAAGGACAGTTATTCCCTTGACACCGCTATTACTGTATACACTTTTGATTCCCTCGGCAAAATTTATTTCTAAAAAAAAGATTATAAAAAAATATGTGAACCAAGTATAATACTATATTTATTATTTACCATTTTATAAAGATATACATAAAAAAAAAACATATTCAAAAATTATAAAAAATTACAAAATTATCAAAATATGTAAACCAACTACAATAAAATATTTATTTACAATTTTATAAATAACTCTGAAAATAATTTTTTATTCGTAATTTTACAGAAATAATAATGAACTATTGCTTTCAATTCTCAAGAATAAAGAAAATGTATTTTTATAAGTTTGACTTTTATTAAAATTCTAATCATTGCTGAGGTAGTCAAAAGTGTATACAGTAACAAAAATGTCAAGGCTGTAGCTGCCCTTTTGACACATCCTTTTTTTGTGGGTACGAAGGTTAAATATTGCCAGACTTAATACCCACAAATGAACCTCCCACATTACTCCCACTCATGAACAGGGACGCAAAATCCGTCACCCCCACAATGGCACATGCTCACTTGGTTACGGTCAGACAACTAATAAGTAAATCTGTGGCATGAGCGCGATATTTACTGTCAACCATTTATGTGCCATGCGTGATACAAGGCTAGGCGATCATGTATCTTTCGAAACTTAACTGACAAAGCAGACATTTTTCCCGTAGTAGGTTGCCATTTCTTTCTGCGGTACACCAGTTGCTATCCTAGGCTATAGAACCCAGTCTGTCCTGCTATTTACCCATAGCTGGAGGGAGAAGAAGAGGATTCATACCTTTCCTAAGGGTATTAGTACATAAGGGAATGTAATGGATTTGACTGGAATTCGAACTCGGCTCTACGATTCCTCAATCCGAGCCGTATCCATTACACCACACAGCACCAAGAAATTTTATGAATTTAAATGCAATCCTAAATTGGTAGCACGGTCTCGTTTGGTTTGGTTTGGTTTCTCTTACGGCATAACAACATCAATGAGTTATTTAATGCCGACAAGATTTATATTACTGGTAATATTTTTTCGAAAAGTATTTCTGGTAATATCTTCTCCAAAAACATATTGCTGGTAATAATTTTTTCTTCAAAAATTTATTATTGGTAATATTTTTTTTTTAGATATTAAAACCTATTTTTACACGTTTTAACACCAGTTGGGGTCAAACTATTTGATCATAGTAGGGACCATAACAGGTGCTACCACTCCGGGTCAGTGTGGAGCTGGGAACACAAGCAATTAAGAGGTGGTTCCACGCTCCTCAAAACCTCCTGATCAGAGGCCTTGCTACTGGATGTAGTTTACTGTCTTACCAAGGACGCGGATGTAGTTAAGCGTCTTACCCAGGACGGGGTGAATATTGGTATAAAACGAAACGAAATTTACTGTATACGAAACATTCTGAAATATAGAAACGACAGTATAGCGCCGTGGAGCTAAAGAAATGTACTTGCTCCTTACAATGGCGGGTATTGTTGCTAGTTTGAGAAAGGCATGACTGTCGGATGTCGTTTATCGACATGCCCAGGACGTGGATGTAGTTTATCGTCATACCCAGGACTCGGATGTAGTTTATCGTCATAACCAGAACGCAACACAGTTTCATTATTTTACATTTGAAATGGCTAGAGGTTAAAATGTCTGTGCTTGTTTTGATTTTGACATGTCAATTCGTACATGGTGCCTTGGGCTCTTCTTTTTCCTAATAAACTTATAATCTTTTTTACCACTTTCCACCCTACAATCCATTTCCTACAAACCATGTACAAATCATCATCATCATTGTCATCATCTGTTCTATGGGCGGGTGTAGTCAATATATATATATATATATATGTGTATGTATGTATGTATATATGTATCTATATATCTGCTCACGAAACGTACCTTAACGTAAACATTGACAACATATAATGAAATGGGTTAAGTATGTCAATTATTTAGTATATTTTATGTTTATACATTATTTTAATAGATACAAGAAATTTAAGTAAATACTCAGTCTTTTTTTAAATAAACCGTATTAATAACATTTACTGGCCTGAACTTTCGAGAAATTTCGTAGAAAATATACGTTCTCCGACAAGAAACGAACCTGTATGCTCTACAGAACCATTAACTGATCTAACGTACTGTACCACTCAGTTACAGAGAAAGCGTCTGGTTTAGAAAGTTCGAATTACTGTTTATAAACAATGAATCTTCGATGCTCTTTCCCAAACGATTATATCTGCTCACGGTGCATGTCTTAACGTAAACATTCGTAACATATGATGAAGTGGATTAAGTCATACAATTATTTAATATATTTTCTTTTTATACGTTATTTTTTAATAGATAACATTTATTTAAGTAAATGCTTTATTTTTTCAATAATTCATCATTGCTCAGCATATATAAACGGTGCAATGAATAAATTACGCAAAAACGAAAATAACACGGGCATCTCATCTCAAAATTAAACAATAACATCTTGAAATACTAAAAAGCAAATTTATTAAATAAAATCGCCATTGTCTTCAACAACGGCCTCCAGATGACTTTGGAATCTTCTGCAACTCTTCTGAACAGTCTACCTTTTTAAGTTGGTCAACGCTGCCATAATACTATATAGTTACAGAGGAAACGTCTTCTTGGCAAGGTCGAATGACTGCTTTTAAACTACAAATTTCCCATGATTTCTCTCGAAGGCTCATATCTGCTCGAAGCGTTTCTTAACGTAAACTAAAGTGTATAGCACGTCAAGCTATATGACGGTTCCGTGTAGGATACAGGTTCGATTCCTGTCGGAGGATACGTATTTTCTATGATAAAAACAGCATTTACTTAAATATGTGTATCTACAAAAAATAACGTCTAAACAATAAATATATCAAAAATATATATTTATGATAAAAAAATAGTTTTAACTTACGCCCAAACTGTATTGTCTCGACTGTTGATTAGTTATCCTACGGCCATTGTCTGCGATGGACGTTACTCGTAGGAGGCGCACGAAAATTGTAACACTGCATGAATACACTGGCAAGCCTTACCAGTGAGCAAATCAAAGTACTATAAACTGGTCCGTAAAGTCTCCTGATTTAAATCCAGTCGAGAATCTGTGGCCAATCTGCTAGGAACGCCTTCGTGGAATGGACATACGAAGTACTAATATATGCACTGTTGTCAGGTTTCATTGGAAAATACGAAAAAAGTAAATAATAACGGAATTATTCGTTTTGTTTCAATTTTTTTGTACAAGGGTGTATATCCTTGAAAAAGGCATGAAATTATTTATTCCATTTCCACATTGTGTTAAAAAAGCAAGGTATACTGGTCTCTCCAGCCTTAGTTGAGAATCAACCTAAAATTAAGGAAAACTCTCACTATAGATTGGCCCGGAAACTCTCCTGATTTAAATCCAATCGAGAATCTGTGTCCAATCTGCAAGGAACGGCTTCGTAGAGTGGACATACGAAGTACTAATATGTGAACTGGGTCATGTTTCATTGGAAAAATACGAAAAAAAAGTAAATAATAACGGAATTATTCGTTTTGTTTCAATTAATTTGTAGAAGGGACTAATTGGTTATATTTTTTCCATTCTTTTGCAAGTTTATACTTCTTCATTTGTTGTTCTCTTTTGATACACTCTGCATTGGGATTATATTCGTTTGGGTCCTTCCAAAATTGGGCAATTCTTCAATAGATGGACGTTTTTTAACTTCTATAACGTCTTAGTTTGAGTAAAGTTTCTTGAGTTCTCTTTGAAATATCTTATTTTGGTATCTGACTATATTTCTGAGATGAGGTATTATGTACACTATTTACATTATTCGGACTATTGTCCTCATCTTTGTCGCCATATTTATTACAACGTTTCGGCCTTTCAGTATATATCTAGGGCTAACTAGATTGGCCCGTAAACTCTCCTGATTTAAATCCAGTCGAGAATCTGTGGCCAATCTGCAAGGAACGACTTCGTGGAATGGGCATACGAAGCACTAAAATGTGAACTGGGTCATGTTTCATTGGAAAATACGAAAAAAGTAAATAATAACGGAATTATTCGTTTTGTTTGAATTAATTTGACCAACAGTGTACAACGGTCCTTGCAACTCATAATATGTCATTGACAAGCATATATATTGTTGAGTCAAAATACAACATGCATGACCAGGACATTCAAGCGTTCTATGGGCCATATCTCTTCAGGCAGTTGGCGATCATGACTCTTCACAATTTCCTGTGCCTTGTATCTCTTAATACATTTTGTCTTTTCCTCCTAAACCTTTTCTCTATCTCTCCTTAAACCCTGTTCTCCCACCATCCATTTCCTTAAGCTCGCTAGGTAAGTTATGTACGGTTTTCTTCTGTCTCTCTTGCCTTCAATCTGACCTGTGTGTATCAAAGTTTCCAAACCCGATTTCCTCATTGAGCCTTAGAAATTTCAACTGTCTCTTCCTGATGTTGAGTAGCTAATTATGAAATCCATGGGGTAGTTTCAAAATTTTGCCCAACGGTATACATACATGGTCACTGACAATTCTTCTCTTTCCTGCTTCTCTCTGTCTCTCTTTCTCACTCTTTCCCCTCATGCATAGACTGATACATATATACATATATGCATGCATACTAGCAGTATACATTTTTGTTGTAACCTAGGGAAGGTTACTGAATAGAATAAGCAAACGAAGGTTGGTAATGAACGATAATACTTAGGACAAGAACAACGCATATAAGATTCGCCAGCGGCGCGTAGAAGTAGTCAACTGCTAGAAGTGAGTCAAGTGAATTTCACAATGAATCTCAAACTGTAGGATATCTACCAAACGCCCAACACGGCACAAGGCCGAATTTAATGTCGGGTATCCGAGCCCGTAGGCTCGGCCAAAAATTCCCCGTAGACCCCGTATAAAACGGGGTCGGGTAGCTGTTTCCCGAGACGAGTCTCTGCCATTCGATATAGCCTCGTCTCGGGATCCTGTCTGCCCGGATGCAGAATGTTTGACCAGCACAGCTGGAGACGAATCTCCAACTCTAGGATATCTATCAACCGTCCCATGCCGTCAGATGTGGCACAAGGCCGAATTTAATGTGGGGTATCCAAAACCTGTAGGCTCGGCCAAAAGTTTCCGGTAGACCCCGTATAAAACGGTGTCGGCTAGCTGTTTACCGAGACGAGTCTCTGCCCTTCGACATAGCCTCGTCTGGGCTCCTCTCTGCCCGGAGGCAAAGAGTTTGACCAGCGCAGCTGGAGACGAATCTCCGACTGCAGACCAACATACGGCATTTACTACTGTACTTATGTGAATGGGGACATACCCATTATCGTCCGTACGTATGCTATAACAATTTTTTTAAACTTGGAATGGTGATTAGCAAAGAAGTATAACCGGTTATTTCTACCCGGTTCCTCATATTTCTGGGCGTCTCGCGTAATAAAATTCATTATTTATTTTCTAATATTAAACATTCAATTTGATTTGATAAAACCAAAGAACAATTCCTTATATATTTTATAATGTTATCGTCTCAACAAAACAAATATTATTCACAATCATCTGTTTTGATTTACTTTCATTTGTGTTTCAATGTCTTTCTTTATCTTGTAATCAATGGCGACTGGCGAAGTCTTTATCATATTAAATGCTAAAATTGGCCTGAAAGGCGTAAGGCATCTGAAAATGATAAGTTTCCCCGAGCTTGCCACTTTCTCCACTTATTGTCCTATTCTCTGTCGGGAAGACCTGCTATAATAATAATAAGAGCATCACCACAACTGTTTCTTTGTCTACTTCATCATCTTTGCCCTGATAATTGTTGTCCCATCACAAAGCAAATGTGGCTGTCAAAGACAAGCCCGCAGTTGGTAGTGTGTTTTTATTGTTGGCTGTTGTCCTAATCGGATTCCATCGGCATTAAATGTATTCATGGGATTGCCTTGTGGCTGGGGGGGTTGAGTATCTCTTACCGGTTCGCGTGCTCGGTTTTGGAATCCCGTTAAACACAAGATTTTGTCTTTCAAGATTGACATTGCTCTACCTAATTAGCATCACAATCTCCCTCACAACTTTTAACTCCATTTGGCCTTGTGTCGTACATAATAAATATAAATAAATTCATGGGGCCACGGTTTGCGGTTTCTCTCTTCTTTTTAATATACACACTTTTCTCTCGTTGGAACCACTATAACCTCTTTCCTATATATGTCTGACGATCGCAAATAGCGTGAAACTCAGAGTGGCAAATTCACATCAATCCAACTAATGTTTGCTCTATCACTGATATTGAGCGCTTTCCAATAAGTACCGCGTATATGTAATACCTAAATAATATATATAAAAAATTGCATGCACACACACGCACATATATATATATATATATATATATATATATATATATATATATATAATCCATAATGTAATTTATTTTTAAATTTGTTAGAAGTAACCGTAAGTTCTATTCTAATAATTTCTTGTCTCGCACTTCCTGGCTTGTGGAACTCCCTTCAGTTTTCTCACTTCCCTGTCACTTACAATCTACACTAATTTAAATGCAATATCAATCGCCATCTTCTGTCTTCCTTAAACCTGTTCTTTTATTGTCCTTTTCTCCTCACTACTTCTTTTTAAAGTTTTCTCTTTCCCTGTCACTTCCTGTAACCTCTTCGCGTCCTAGTGGCATTATCGCCTTGCTTGGAGTGAAATGATTAAAAACTTAATATGAAATTAAACCCTATATTTGAATTTTTGAATCCTGCCAAATCTTTTGAATATTGGCTGGAAATTCAAGTTTTCAAAATTAAAAGCTTTTTCAAATTTTTTTTATTTATCCCATAAAAACCCAGAAACAACACAAGAAGATATCCAACAAGAAAATTTAAAACTAAGAATTTACATGGTTTGGGCTGTTGTCCTCGTCTTTTTTCTTTCTTTCTTTCTTTGCCACATTCCCAATGTTTTGGCCGATGTACGTTCCGCTCTTCTTCAGGTGATATAAGTTTGAATTTTGAGCCGAACCCACAATAGTCAATCTGTATGTTGGCGCTTCTGAAGATTGGTTCGATGACGTTTGTGGAGACGTTCTTCCCATGTTCAATTCCTAAAATGGGTTGACATATGACCTTTACATTCCTAGGTCGCTCTGTAAAGTCACTGGGAATCTGTTCCATTTCCTCCACCCCACCCCCGGTTTCAAATATTGTGACAGAGATTAGCAACGGTCATATTCTTCTTCTTTTCTTTTTTAAGGACAACAATGTAATTAGTGCAAATAGTTACAATACATAATCTCAGAAATATAGACAGATCCTGAAGACGGTCGGAGAGTACAAGGGTCGAAACGTTTTGAAGATCTCCGAGAGATAATGCTATTGAGTGCCAAGGTCTCATCAATTCACGTAAATTCTTCTGTCTTCCTGAAACCTGTTCTTTTTTCTCACTAAAGTCTTCTCCTTCCCTTTCATTCCCCGTAACCCTTTGCATGCTAATAGTAGTATCGCTCTGTTTGGGATGAAATTATTTTTTAAAAGAGCTTTTATATTAGAACAAATTGGCGTTTTAAAAGGGCAAAGTCTTTTAACTTGGCATGAGGCGGTGAAATATAGCAGATATGCGTTTCAAGGAAAATCTGAACGAGTGAATGTGCCTTGATTGTGAAGTTCTTCGTGCCCGAGGTGATAAAAGCACACCGGATCAGTCGGTGGTTCTTTACAGATGAAGAAAAGACTTGAGTCAATAGAAATGGTGTTCTACACAAGCGCGCTGAGAGTGCCATCGACTGAACGTGTTAGCAATGGCTAAGTTTTGGAGAAAAAGGAAACAAAAATGATACATCCGAAAGCGACAATTTGAAATAGATAAAAAGAAAAAAAACAAAGTGAGATAGATAGATAGATATGTAACTCATTCAGATAGATAGAAACAGAGTGAGATAGATAGATAGAAACAGTTATATATATATATATATATATATATATATATATATATATATAGATAGATAGATAGATAGATAGATAGATAGAAACAGAGTTATATACATATATATATATATATATATATATATATATATATAGAGAGAGAGAGAGAGAGAGATAGAAACAGAGTGAGATAAATAAAGTAACGAACAGAAAATAGATAGACAAGCAACTAATTCAGATAGTGATTTTCCAAGGACAGCTTAGATGTGGCACACGGCCTAAATTAAGGGGGCCCCCAGTGAGAATCAAACTCACTACTCAGTCGTAATTGTTCTAGCGAGACAAGCTTCCTAACCATTACGCCACCTCGAGGTACCCATAGATAGATAGATAGATAGATAGATAGATAGATAGATATGTAACTCATTTAGATCGATAGATAGATAGATAGATAGACAGAAAGAAAGAAAGATAAATAGATAGATAGATAGATAGAAACAGAGTTTTTTATATATATATATATATATATATATATATATATATATATATATATATATATATATATATAGATAGATAGATAGATAGATAGGCAACTGATTCAGATAGATAGATACACCTGCATCACTTTTTTACTTGATAAATATGAAATGCAAATCAGGACTGCATTCTATTTTCTTTTCTACTTGTGAATTTTCTAAAAATGCATAACCCTACGTGATGTAGTCGATCACGGCTCTCCACTATCACCGTCTCTCTATTATTTGTGAATTACCAAAACCTGTTGGGAAAGATAGCGGTGGAAGTGTCCTGTTGGCTTCACGGCGATTTTGTATTTAGAGTTTTCCTCCCACTTTGACTGGTTTCTATCCAAGGCTTGAGTGTCCCGTTCACTCTGCTATTTGATCCATAGCTAGGAGGATGAGAAAAGATGGATCCATACTTTTACCAAGGTCAATTAGTGCAGAAGTGAATTCAGTAATCTGAGCCAGAATTCGAACCCGTCTCGCCAATCTCACTTTCCGTGCTGATAAGCATTGCGCTACCCACCTATCAATTTGAAGCTCTTCTTCACTCGTGGAATTACGATTTTCCACTGACACGCACCACTGTCCTGTTATCCGTCTTCCTGTTGTTTGTCCTTTCACTTACCGGTTGTTGCACTCAGCACTCGATAGCATTAAGCCCACCGTCGTTCGTTACGACCATACGCCGTAAATACTTCAATTAATGCCATGCCATCGAACCGTGAGGCCGACATTCTAGCACCGCGTGGCCGAGCGCCTGACAGACACTCCTGTCCAAGATGGCACGACCTTCGATTGACTATCTCTGACCTACTGTCCGTCTGTCCTCCCATCGAAAACGGAAAACCTGTCAACGGCCGTGCCGACGGGCGACGAATTGGCGTTGTAATGGCCTTTCATCGCATTTAGTCAGCATCATTGGGTAAGCCGTGTCACCAATGGCTTCCAATAAGGGAAGCCATTCAGGTAATTTAGTCAGTCCGGCTTTCCCTGATAAAAGGATACAAATCGCTTACAATAGCTAGTGTTTCTAAGCGGTCACCCATCTAAATGGCGATCAAATTGAATACTGCTTAACTCAGTTGATCAGAGAGAATTTGAGTTTATTTTCTCTATTTAGCAATCTATACCAAGTCTGACACAAGATCACTAGCCACTTACAATAAATAAACTATTATGTTGTCTCATAAATAATTTCTGTTTATATTTATCGACATTATTAAGTAAACAATAAATTGCAATTATAATATAAAAGGTGTTCCAATAACTTGAACCGATTTTAATGTTTATTAAGTTTAAGCGTCTAATGATTCTTTTTTCTTTCAGATTTGGCGGACATTTGGGCGATATTATTTTTCACACATAATTGCCATGACTTAAACAACATGATCCAATAGGGAAATAAATAAATTTTCACAAATAACACTGATTTATTTACTGCTGACTTTAATCCGTCTTAATGAAACACCCTTTATATATATATATATATATATATATATGTATATATATATATATATATATATGTGTGTGTGTGTGTGTGTGTGTGTGTGTGTGTGTATGTGTGTGTGTGTGTGTGTGTGTGTGTGTGTGTGTGTGTGTGTGTGTGTGTGTGCAGGTATGCAGAAAAATAGGAAAGAACACGTTAGGTAAATAATCCGGAGTTCTTTAGTATTTTTGTTTTTATTTTTAAAAAGACAGTGCTCCATACAGAAGGAGAGCTTATATTATAATATTTTTTTAAAAAAATATGATTCCTTCGCTACATAAGAGTTCTCATGTTTCAAAAGCGAGAGCCGAGACCCCTAATATGATTTTTGAAATTAAGTTGAATTAAGGTGTCTGGTCACGCTTCCTCGTCAAGCGAGAATTTGGGAATAAGCTATCTTGTGGTTAGCGCGTGTTTATAATTATGCTCTCTTGCAACATTAGTTACTATGGAAACGGCTAGGGTCGGCTATATTGGTTAGGTGGTCTAAGAGTTAAGAATTAATTTTTATCTACAGACCAGTCACCTTCGAAAAGTTTATGTCAGGTTATATTGGGGTGCCTATTTCAAGTCTGATAGTAGGAGTGGACGTCTAGTTGGTTAAAGCGGCATTTTTATGGCCTTGCGGCAGGTCGTTAAGTATCGAGGGGATTCTGTTTCATTATTATCTGTCTATTAATCTGTTTATTTATTTGTTTATTCAAATGGCTATTTTCCGACTCCACAAAGGGTTTTTCTATTTAATGATTGGGCTGAGATTTTAAGGCTTTTATTAAACTATAGAATTTATTTGTTTATATTTTTTTTATTAATTATTTAATGCGAAAATTTGTTGATGTCGGCAAAAAACCGTTAACTCCTGTCTATGGTTTAATAACTTTTCATTATTTAGAAACTTAATGATGTGTAGTTTTTCATGTAGGCATAAAGGGCATGGGTCGTCCCAGGTTTTACAAGTTCTTGTTCTATTTATTATTTTCCATTTTACTTTCGGTGTTTTATTCGTTTCTTTTAAATGCCAGTAGTATTGGGATAGAGGTGTCTGATTTCTATTTTGTATATTGTTGAAGGAGCTCTTCTGTTGTCTCCATCTAATTTTAAATTTATTCTTCGTTGACCCAATGTATATCCTGTCAGTGTTAGGACTCTCAATGGATGAGATGGTGCATTGGTATACCACGGATTTAGTGAGGCATTTGTTTTCTAACGGGCAGACATTAGGGTTTCTACAATCACATAATTTTTCATTATTTTTGTCTAATTGCAGTTTAGGAGTTTTATTGACACTGTTTTGGCATGCGTGTTTTTCTAGGATTTTATTATTATGCTTTTTTATGATTCTTTCTAGAACTTTAAGGTGTTTTTATTAAAGATTTCGCTCAGTTTGCTATTTGTGGGTAAGTGTTTTCCAATTAAAGTTGGGAACTTATGCCCACGTTTAGTACTGACCATTTGGTTGAACGGAGGGGTATACCATATGATCTTTCTTTTCCTGTTTTTCTTACTATAGGTACTATTGCTTGTATAGCTTATGTCAGCGCTTTTGTATCCGATATTTTTCAGGGCTGTGTTATAAAAATTACTGCGTGTTTGGAATATTTCCTTATTTGCGGAGTTCATGCTTATTCTTTTCTGTATTGATGTGGGCATATGCTTAATTAAAGATGGAGGGTGGTTTGACTTAGGGTGCCCATACAAGGGGTTTATGTTAGGTTTTCTGTAGGGTGTGTAATTCTTGTTTATTAAGTCTAGAGTTACGTCGAGGAAGTTTACCCTTTTTAATTTAGTGTTTACTATAGTTTTAGATCTAATTTTCCGAATTCACTATAAATTATCTTTCTAATCTTATCTGTTTTAAAATTTGTGGAGCTCCTCACTACCATGAGCCCGTCATCTCGGTATAGCCTGATGTCCTTAATGTCTAATTCACTGTGCGCGGTTAGGTTGTACAGTATAAATAGACCGACAAGGTCCGAAGATTCTGCAGAGTCCAGAGATCCCATGGTGATGTCAAAATTGTCAGTAGTGTTTTTAATCCACTGCTCCCCATTATGGATGAGGACAGATTCCTTGGCACTGAGGATTATGTTTGTTTCTTCCTTAGTTAAGTGTGAATATACTGTGGCAAACTCCAGGGCAGTTGTGAAGAGGTCCTTCGATATAGACTGGTAGTATTATAAATTAATTGATTTAAAATATGGTTTTGTTCGCTACAATGCGCTGTAAATTTACATTGAGCACTTTTATATATATATATATATATATATATATATATATATATATGTATATCTATCTCTCTCTCTCTCTCTCTATATATATATATATATATATATATATATATATATATATATATATATATATATATATATATATATATAAAGGGTGTTCCAATAACTTGGACCAATTTTAATGTGAATTAAGTTTAAGCGTCTAATGATTTTGGGAGATATTATTTTTCACCCATAATTGCCATGACTTAAATGACATGATGCAATAGAAAAATATATAAATTTTCACCAATAACACTGTTTTTTTATGCTGACTTTGATATTCGATTATATATTCACCATTATTTGAAATGACTTGTTGCCAATTATCACGCAGGTCTTCGATATCGTTACAGTTTTGATGTGAAAAAGTTTCTGGCAAATGCTTCAATCTGGTTTTCATCAGAGAAAGTTGACCCCCACTCTCGAAGCGTTTTGCAGCGTTAGAAGAGGTAATAATCCAAGGCCAGGTGTTCTAAAGTTTTTTCCTGTGTTGTTCGTTCTGGATGAGACCTCACGTCGCCACAGAGGAGAATGTCACTTTTTTTCTTTAACTCCCTGTATATGCTGCCTCGTAAGATGAAGCGTTCGTCATTACAACTGCTTCTCAAAAACGCAAATTACTTCTGACTCAACCTAATGTATTTATCTACCTACCCACCTACCTACCTATCTACATATATATATATATATATATATATATATATATATATATATATATATATATATATATATATATATATATATATGCATCTATTATATATTAGTATAGTCCATTTAACTGCCACGTATGATTCGTAGTTAGGATGATACATTCGTCTTTACAACTTACTTCTGACTCAACCTAATCTATCTATCTATCTATCTATCTATCTATGTTAGTGTACTCCATTTAACTACCATGTGTGATTAGTAGTTAGTATGATACATTCGTCATTACAATTGGTTCCCCATAGCGGAAATTATTTATGACTCAAATTAATATCTATCTATCTATCTATCTATCTATCTATCTATCTATCTATCTATCTAAGTCTGTTCCTATCTATCTATCTATCTATCTATCTATCTATCTATCTATCTATCTATCTATCTATGTTAGTGTACTTCATTTAACTGCCATGTATGATTCATAGTTATGATGATACATTCGTCATTACAATTGGTTCCCCATGGCGGAAATTATTTATGACTCAAACTAATAGAATAATTTCCATTTTATAATTATGCAGCTATTCACTTCTCTTGGTACAGTGATGCATATGATGTAAATTATTTTTGTCAATGATTTTATACTAAGATTCACCTAATAAAAAGCCCGTAATGAGTCTCGTAACTTCATCAGGGCCATAATAGCGCCATATTTACTGTAGCCATTACAGAAGTTGTATGGCTAAGGCATCGTTTCTCAACACGTTTACCCTTCTAGAACCGTTGAAATAGTTTTCATGTTTCAAGGAACCTCTGCATATAAAATTATTAAATTTCATTATTAATATCTATTTTATATTTTTATCGTAGTTCACGCGGTAAATGTATATTATTTCGAATATCTGGTTTAAGGAACAAATAACCCCCTTTTTTGTCAAATTTATTGGCAATGAAAAAAATATTACGCATTCATGAGACCAAACACCGAGATTTCCACTTAGAAAAAAAATCTGCAAACACACACCAAAAAACACATAAATAAAAAATAATCATTCTAATTTATTATAACCACGTATTTTCAAAGAATATGTCTTATATTATGAAATAGACAAAGCCCGACAATTATTTTAAGACATTTTTATGTTTATACATTCTTTTTATAGATACAAATATTTAAGTAAATGTTCTGTTTTATAATAAACAGTATTAATAACATTTACCGGCCTGAAAGGCACGTCAGGCTAAATGACGGTTCCGTATAGGATACAGGTTCGATTCCTGTCGGATGGCGCATATTTTCTATGAAAATTTCTCGGACATTCAGGCCGGTAAATGTTGTTTAAAAACTGTTTATTATAAACAGAGCACCTTCCACTTAGGACACAATCTTTTTCCCTGTGCGCAGGTCTTCGTAGTTGCCGCCCACGCGACGCCAGCATATCCGACTCTAAGAAAGAATACTTGACTTTAGAATTTCAGTTTTTCTGTTTCTGACCAGTCCTGTATATATCGTCTCTCCATCAAACTTAAATCTAATATAAATATGTCTCCATTAACCATGTCCCGAAGAAGGTCTATTTGACCGAAACGTCTGACGTCGACAGAATAACAAAAACAAAATAAAAACAGTAAACTCACATATTCGGATTTTGCTTTGTCTTTTCCACATTTTCATCATATTTGTATCTATAAAAAGAATGTATAAACATAAAAATGTCTTAAAATAATTGTCGAACTTTGTCCATTTCATAATATATGTGTGTGTGTGTGTGTGTGAAATAAATTTGTGTATGTAATCCCGACAGTATTATAATTTATTGACATTTGGAGGAACGTTGATGAAAAATATGCTCCAAAAATAATATCCGACAATACATTTCGTCTTTAACGGCTACATCAGATGGATAATGAAAAATGGAAAAAATAATATAAGATTTAATTATTTTAAACACACACACACACACACACACACACACACACACACACACACACACACACACACACACACACCACCAACAACAACAACATATAAACGACTGACAAAGTACTGCGATTTAAGTTTTTTATTTAATTTTTCTTATGTTCTCAGAAGAGTCTTATTTTCTGGACATAAATTATGTAGAAATTCTCGAAGAATTTCTACATAATTTATGTATTAAATATTAATTATTAATAAAAAAGAAAAAGAAAAATGTTCGAGCGCTCTCGGTTATACTTTAAGCCGTTATAAAGGATGATTTTATTTTTATTTTTAACTGAACGTATAAATTGTTTTATGTATATAGCTAGAGTTAAAGGAATTTATTTTCCAAACACGGTCAGCACATTGTGGCCGTGTTCATAGTCGATGTTATTGAGTGTTGGCTTTTTCTTTTTTTATTAATAATGCGTCCATTTTTTTTAGTCTTTTTTAAACATATGGATGAGGTTATTATATTTGCATTATCAACGAGTATTTGGATGGAGTTTGGTAGGTCTCCATGTGTATTTAAATGAACATTATTTACATTATTCGGACTATTGTCCTCATCTTTGTCGCCATATTTATTACAACGTTTCGGCCGTTGAACGCTCCGGCCTTCTTCAGGTGGTTGGAATGCCGAACTGAAACCTTAATTTCGCTCACTGGGGTAGACTGTTCTAGTTCCTCAAGGACAAATGGCACAGTGGATAAAGGCGTTGGTTAGATCCAGTGACAGGACCCAAAGTGTGTGAGTTCAATACCCGGCTGAGGCAGTTGAGAACTTTCAGAGGGGAATTAACAGGAGATAACTGATAACTGACATTCATTAAACATGGCCCGTGGAACTAGAACAGTCGACCCTAGTGAGCGAAATAAAGGGTTCAGTTCGACATTCCAAGCACCTGAAGAAAGCCGGAGCGTACAACGACCGAAATGTAATAAATATGGCGAATAACATGAGGACAATAGTCTGAATAATGTAAATAATGTACATAATACCTCATCTCAGAAATGTAGACAGATGTGGAAAGGTCGAAACGTTGTAATAAATATGGCGACAAAGATGAGGACAATAGTCCGAATAATGTAAATAGTGTACATAATACCTCATCTCAGAAATATAGACAGATACTGAAAGGCCGAAACGTTGTAATAAATATGGCGACAAAGATGAGGAAAATAGTCCGAATAATGTAAATAGTGTACATAATACCTCATCTCAGAAATATAGATAGATACACAAGAAAAATGAAATTAAAAACTTAAACGCAGTAACTTGTCAGTCATTTTTAAGGAAACTTGCATGAAGAGAGTTTCCTATCCAAATACACAATTATATATATATATATATATATGTGTGTGTGTGTGTGTGTGTGTGTGTTTGTATTTGTGTTTGTGTGTATATATATATATATATATACATATATATATATATGTGTGTGTGTTTATATATATATATATATATATATATATATATATATATATATATATATATATATAAAGATATATATATATATAAAGATATATATATCTTTCCGACAAAGTTTAGACAATTGGAAAACGTTCATCGTAGTATATTTGTTCTGAAATATATCTGATTCTGCATTTTGACGTTTAAGGCTCCATCAGTCTTGCGGAGTTTATAGAATTATTTCCGTTTTATGTCTCCGATTTTTATATGCTTAAAATACAATCTGATTGGTTGATTATGATCAGGTGATCAGGCTTAGTAATTTTTGCGTCAAAATTCAATGATCATAAAATTTTGTTGTCAAAATTTGGGAGTATCATAGTTCAGTGAGCCTGGCCAGTAACAGGAATGGATTAAGTAGTTTTATAGAAAAACATTATTAACGAGTGTGAACAACAAAAGAACAAAAATTAAAAAGACAGAAGGTAACGATTGATGTTGTATTTAAATTGTTGAAGATCAATGTTAGCTGGAAAGCAAGTAACCGGAAGAGAGTTCCACAAGCGAGAAGTGCGATGGAAGAAACAGTAAGCATAGAACTTACGGTTATATCTAGCCATTTCAACTGTAAAATGTTGAGACATTGCCGTCAATCAAGTATTAAATCTATAAAGTCTACGTACCATAGAGGGGAGGCCATCAGAACAGTTACCATGAAAATATTTATGGAAAAAGGCAAAGGGAAGCTACGTTACGGCGGTGGGAAAGAGACTGAAGCCGAGATGCCAGGTCAGGACCAATAACATTGCAAGTTATTATTGGCAATTTATCAAGAATCTCTAAATACATAGCATGAGCACCAGACAGGCCAGTTGTGGCAGCGATATTCAAAGCAAGGACGAGTGGTAGACTTATAAATATGTAAGATAGATTCTGGAGAGAAAGAATTGTCTAGCACAACACAGTGAACCAAGATTCTTAACTGCAGACCTAGCAATTGATTCAATATAATCTTTCCACTTCACACACACACACACACACATACACACACACACACACACACACACACACACACACACACACACACACACACACATATATATATATATATATATATATATATAAGAAACCGGAAGAGAGTTTCACAAGTGAGAAGTTCGATGGAAGAAATTGTGTGCATAGAACTTACGGTTACATCATTTCAACTGTTATATGATGCGACCTAGCTGCCAATCTAGTACTGCGATTAAATTCTAGTACTGCGATTTAAATTCATAAAGTCTAGGTACCATAAAGTGATATTTATTCTGTGAAATAAACAGAAATGTGGCACAAGGCCGAAGTGGGGATTGGGGAAAGGACGATCTTCTTCTGTCTTAACGATAACTTAGCTAGCCACAAACACTGACCCAATCATACTAACAATATTCCTTACATCAAAACAATACATTCATACGTACCTTTCTTACTACAATCACCATAATACCTCTATGTCTCTAGGTACCATAAAGTTCATCAGAACAATTACAACGAAAGTATTTATAGAAAAAGCACAGGGAAGCTACGTTATGGCGGTGGGGACATGAGTGAAGCCGAAATGTCAGGTCGGGACCAATAACAGGTTCTGCTTTGGATTTTATCAAGAATCTCTAAATATATAGCAGGCGCACCAGACGATATGAGGTAGCAATATTCAAAGCATGATGAACGGTAGATATACCCCTTACATTAAATAAAGAGCTCAGTTCGAAGTACCCTGAAGGTTACCCGGATCAAAAATCAGCTAATGAAGGCCGGAGTACACAACGGCCGCAACGGTTTGATAACAATCGTCCGCGTGATAGTCCGCGTGATAGTCCGCGTGATAGTCCGCGTGTTGATGATGTAATTAATGAAAATGTGGCATCTAAGAAACCGGACATTAAGACTACCAATATGAGGTGTAAACAAAAACTAATCAGAGAATTAGTAATGAAAAGGATTAGTAATGAACAGACTATTACACCAAATGCAAACAAATTGAAAGAATAGTTTCACCATAGCTTCGCTGGAAAAAAAAACGGGGAGAAGTGTGAATCAGACGATAAACGAACTTATCTACTCTTATCGAAAGTAGAGAAAAATAATTAATGAATAAAATTTCAGAATCATTTCCTCCCAAGGAGTCCATACAAGAGAATGACTTTCACGTTGGTCTTTAATAGAGTTTCTTATCTCAGTGGAGTTCAAGGTATGTCAGAAATGTATTGAATGTGTTTCTTTTGTGCTCTGGGTTAGCAAAAGGTCTTTTGTTAAAGGACAGCTTGTTTCATCGAAATGCATCCATTCAGTCAGCTGGATACGATTTCTTTCACCGAGTGATCGTAGGTCAACCATGTAAGGCTGTTGAATGTTAGATGGTTCGCATACTTTAACATGTCAAAATACGACAGGACTTTATTTCCAACCTAATATTTGTATCTTGTACTAGACAAAACAAAGCTCCATGCAAGAGAATTATATATCAAGTCTTCTGTCTACTTAGCACTCGTAGAATATAAAACGACCTGAACGTCACATAAATAACAAGGAAAAATACTATTTGGCCATGGATACGTGTCCGTTGATTCCATCAGGGGTTATAAACTCTCCGTCGCGGCTGTTGACTTCAGTCTAGGATTCCCTTCTCCCAGCGATGTTGTATCTGCATAGAATAAGTACGGAGCCCAGACTACCCCAGTGGACTGATGGCCATTGATCGTCCAAGAAGGTTTATCTGCGCTTTTTCAAGTCTCTTCACCAGAAAAACGTGGTGGTGAAACCGGCTTAATTGCCGATGTACCCGCCATTCAGCAGGTAGTACTGGTTACATGTTACTGGCAGCACTCGTATAATAACTTACAGTTAGTGACTAATAAGTAATGACTGATAGTACTCAAACTAAAATCTCATGTAACATAAGACTATTAAATCTTTTTCTAGTAGAAAGTAAAATGAAAATACAAAAATGGTATAAAAGAAAAGTATTCAAAAGATAATATTTTTCTAACAGAAATCATATCTAATTTCTATATATTAGTTTACGTCATCAATAATTACCATTTTGGTGAAGCAACTCTCATGAATATATCATCCTAATTAGCTGTTCCTTAAATATATCTAACAGGTGATGAAAAATGATTTATATGCAAAAATGTTCAAAGCGAAAGGCACTGGACTGACAAGGTTTATTTTTCACAATCGACCCTGGAAGTTGAACTCCATGGAAGAAATGTAATGCCGTGTCTGTAGTTGGATTGCCGGGTTATTATTCGTTTACAGTTGTTAAAGATAGCAGTATGACGCTAAATGCACATTTATATGTCCAGCAACTGCAACGTGTCCATAAACTTTAGTCGAAAAGCGGCCTGCGCTCAACAACAAGATAATATGTTGTTCAATATTGTTTACTGTTGTAACCTAGGAAAGCTTACTGAATAGAATAATCACACAAAGGTTGGTAATGAACGATAATACTTAGGAA
The DNA here is from genome assembly GCA_964036315.1 of Acanthosepion esculentum. Taxonomy (NCBI): domain Eukaryota; kingdom Metazoa; phylum Mollusca; class Cephalopoda; order Sepiida; family Sepiidae; genus Acanthosepion; species Acanthosepion esculentum. The sequence continues at coordinate 11,555,904 of OZ038490.1, read as the reverse complement.
AAGAACAACACATATAAGATTCACCAGCTGTGCGTAGAAGAAGTAGTCAACTGCTAGAAGTGAGTCAAGTGAATTCCACAATAAATCTCCAACTGCAGGATCACTGCCAACCGCTCCACGCGGTCAGATGTGTCACAAGGCCGAATTTGATGTGAGGTATCCGAGTCCGTAAGCTCGGCCAAAATTTCCCCGCAGACCCCATATAAAACAGGGTCGGGCAGCTGTTTCCCGAGGCGAGATTCTGCTCTTCGACATAGCTTCGTCTGGGGATCCTCTTTGCCCGGAGGTAGAGAGTTTGAACAGCACAACTGGAGACAAATGTCCAACTGCAGAATATCTACCACCCGCCCCACGCAGTCAGATGTGGTACAAGGCCGAATTCAGTGTTGGGTATCCGAGCCCGTAGGCTCGGCCAAAAGTTCCCCGTAGACCCTGTATAAAACGGAACCAGGTAGCTGTTTCCCGAGACGAGACTCTGTCCTTTGATATAGTCTCGTCTGGGGACCCTCTCTGCCCGGAGGCAGAGAATTTGACCAGCACAGCTGGAGTCGAATCTCCGACTGCAGACCAACATACAGCATTTACTTCCTGTATTTATACTACAACAATAACCCAAGGCTGCATATAGAAGGAAAAACACACAAAAAATTAGAATTGAGTCGGTCTGTTCTACACTGCCCGCCATCGTCCCCTAACCTCACTCCAACCGATCATTACCATTTTAGATTGTTGCAAAAAGCTTTCATTCTGAAAACCTTCTCTGATGAAATCCACATTCAAGAGTTGACCGGAAACTTTTTCGAATAAAAAACCTTCTAAATTTGACTGAAAAGATATGGAAAAGCATATGTGGCAGCAAGTCATTGCAAATAATGGTGAATATATAATGGAATTAAATACGATTTTATTAGGTTGTTCGGACAATAATGTCCGATTTTATAATAAAGCTCTTAAATGTGTTCTAATATATTATCATAATAGATTGACAACAAAATTTCTCATTCCTAACGTTCATTTTATATCAAACGCTTTCAGAATTTAACTTTAAAAAAATCCTATGCCCCTCATCTAGAAAATGAAAATAGAAGAGTTTTTTAACATGAGTTCAAGCTTGATCAGAATTCTTCTCAAACTGTTGCCAACATTAACAGAGCATGGAATGAATGATTCACTAGTAATTGGACAGTACGGCATTGGTTTCTGAAGTTCCGCAGTGGGGATACGAGTCTTGAAGATCAAAGTGGTAGAGGATGTCCATCTGCAATTGGCAATCAACATCCGAAAAAACTAGTCGAACAAAACCCACGGCAAAATATCAGAGAAATGTCTCAGATAATGGGTGTCAGCATTTAAACATTATCGGACCATCTCAATAGAATTGGTAGGGTGAAGAAACTTAATCAATGGGTTCCACGAGAAGTCAGTGACAGTCGACGTTTTGAAGTGTATTCGATACTTCATCTCCAAAAGTTGAGTAATCCATTTCTTGATCGAATAGCGTCTTGTGATGAGAAATGCATCCTTTACGACAATCGTAAACGATCGGCTCAATGGTTTGGCCATGATGAAGGACCCGAATATTTTTCAAAAAATTGAAATGGCAACAAATGATTATGGTGACTGTCTGGTGGTCCGTCATTGGCGTTACCTATTACAGCTTTCTGGAATCTAACCAGAGAATCACTGCCGAAGTTTACTGCCAGCAACTGGATGAAATGTACCGTTAGTTAAGCAAAATGCGACCGACACTGGTTAATCGACGAGGTCCAATTCTGCTTCGTAGCAATGCTTTGTTAATATTTTATCAATATATTTCCAAATTTAACTTAAAACATTAAAAAACTATCTACCCCTCATGTAGAAAAGGTAATAAAGTAAGGGAATTGTTTACATTTTTGCATGAGTTCAAGTTTGGTTATAATGCATCTCAAACTACTGACATTAACAGAGGACGGAGTGAAGGATCCACCTGTAATCGGACAGTACGGCGTTGCTTTCTGAAGTTCCGCAGTGGGGATACGAGTCTTGAAGACCAAAGTGCTAGAGGATGTCCATCTGCAATTTATTGGCAATTGTAAATGATCGACTCAATGGCTTGATCATAGCAAAGGAACCAAACTCTTTTCAAAATTGAAATTGCAATAACAGAAGATTATAGTGACTGTCTCGTGGTCCGAAGTTGGCGTTATATATTACCGAAGTTTCCAGCCAGAAACTGGGTGAAATGCACATTCAGTTCAGCAAAATGCGACCGGCACTGGTTAATCGACTATTTTCAGTTCATTCTCATGAAAATGTTGTCAGCATGACACTGCAGAAGCTTACCGACTTGGGATACGAGACTCTGCCACCACAACCATGTCCTTCAGCACTCTCACCCATAGCCTACCACTTTTACACCATCTTAACATATTTTTCTTACACCAAAAGCCATTCCGTTCCAAAGAAGATACAGAAATAACTTTCTTAAAGGCCGTAGATTAATTCTAGAATAAAATTTGATTCCAAAACATCGTAAAGGTCTAAATAATCTTGTAACTCGATGGAAGAAACGTATAGATGTCTAGGGTTCCTATTTTGACTGATTTAAACAATATTTAAATAGATTAATTCTAGAATAAAATTTGATTCCAAAACATCGTAAAGGCCTAAATAATCTTGTAACTCGATGGAAGAAACGTATAGATGTTCGGGGTTCCTCTTTTGACTGATTTAAATAATATTTAAATAGATTAATTCTAGAATAAAATTTGATTCCAAAACATCGTAAAGGCCTAAATAATCTTGTAACTCGATGGAAGAAATGTATAGATGTTCAGGGTTCCTCTTTTGACTGATTTAAACAATATTTAAATAGATTAATTCAAGAATAAAATTTGATTCCAAAACATCGTATAGGCCTAAACAATCTTGTAACCCGATGGAAGAAATGTATAGATTTTCAGGGTTCCTCTTTTGACTGATTTAAATAATATTTAAATTGATTAATTCAAGAAAAAAATTTGATTCTAAAATTGGACATTATTTCCCAAACAACCTAATAGTAGTTTTAGAAGATACATTTTTGTGAGAAAAGAAGTATGAAGATTGATTATTTATTTCGACAATTAATGGCAGTAATAATTTTAACAAATGACACAGTTCAGCTGAAAAGCATTGTCGCAGGGCAAAGAAGACAGCATCTTCCGTTTAGGTGCAATTGTAAATATTTACGTTCGCGTTTAGTTAAAGTTTACGACATTAGTTTTCAAACAAAGTAATACTTTATTTTTTAAAGAATAAAGCTGATAGAAAAGAGAAATTATTTATAACTCGACGTAATATTTGTAGTAAAATAATTACCAATCCATTTTTATAGGAAATATTCCCCAGCATATTTACATTTTATAATAGGATTATTAACAATGCATTTTATATTAAAATGAAGCTCAATGTATTTTATAGCAAAATTATTTCTAATGCATTTTATAGTAAAATCATGCCCAATGTATTATTTTATAGTATATTATCTCTAATGAATTTTTATAGTAAAATCAAGACTAATTTATTTTTTAGTAAAATTATTTCTAATGCATTTTTCTAGTAAATTTAATTCCAATGCTTTTCATAGTAAAATCAATTCCAATGCGTTTTTATAGTAAAATTATTTCTAGAGTATAAATAATGGTGAATACATAAATGTATAAAACGTAATTGTATTTTATATTTTGAAGAACATAGTTTATAAACAGACAACATAAAAACGGAAATTATTGATGACTCAACCTAATATTTATACATTCATAGCTCTAGTTACAAGATTCATTTTTCTGTTTTGCTTAAAGCGTTGAAAATATTTCGTACATATCTGTTTATATTTTTGAATTGGACATAGTCCGACAATTTATTTAAAGACATTTATGATATGTTTAACCTTCTTTTTATAGATACAAGTATTTAAGCAAATAAATATTATTATAAAACAGAGCATTTGCTTAAATATTTGTATCTATAAAAAGAACGTTAAACATATCATAAATGTCTTTAAATATATCTGTTTATGTAGTGATTTCCATTGTTCGAATATCTGGATAGTACACGTCACTACAAGTTGACTTCATCTATCAGACTTTGCCATGTTTATCCTGTTTGCAGCCTGCCGAACTCTCTTTAAATATCAACATCCGGCCATTTACTAAGGACACTCTTATGTTCACCACCCGCCATTTTTTTCCTTAATGATGATGATTTTTTCTGTTTAATAACATTCATCATTCTATTTCATTTTGTTGTTTCATTTTATTTTTCTCTTTTTACTTTTTAAATAAAACAAAAAACAAACTTGGAATTGCGAGCCGTTGGCTGATAATTTTGTTTTAAATCGATTTTCTTTCTCTCTCTCTATCTCTCTCTAGCTGTGACGTGTCTCTTTCTGCTGCGCATGCGCTATATTCTCTCTTTGTTTTTCCCGTTTTAAATGCAAATCAAACGGTCGTTTATTCCATACTGGATCTTTCATTAAAAGCCTCCACTTACATGTCAAGCAGATTGCAATTTACAGTTGTCTCAAACAGCAGCCGACATAGTGGCAGGCTTTCACATTCCTCAACTGTAATATTGTTTATAAAAATAACTACAGCTCTCTACCTCACGTTTTCTCTTTCTGTTTATATATATACAGAGTGCGATGGATGAATTGTCATCTAAATTACACAAAAATGAAAATAACACCGACATCTCATTTATATATTTACCAAAATTACACAAAAATATCTTGAATTACTAAAGAGTAAATTTATTCAATAAAATCGATATTGGCTTCACCCACTGCCTATAGACGATTTCGGGATCTCCTGCAACTCTTCTGGACGGTCTCCTTGTTTAAGTTGGTGAATGCTGCCATAACCTTTGCCTTCAGTTCATGTTTGGTGTTACAAAGAGTTCTGTTGCTCGCTCGCTCAATTGCGCCTCACACATAATAATCAAGAGGGTTGCAGTCTGCGAGAGTTGGGTGGACACATGTAAGGGGTGATGTGGTCGCAGAAATTGTCTGACAGCTATGATTGGTTTCTCCTGCTTGTGTGGCATGGAGCAGAGTCCTGTTGCCAGGCATACGGACTTCCAGCACCCACACCCAGCACTTGATGTAGGCCTTCTCGAGACTGAGGGCGTGTAGGAAGGTCAATGGAGGCATAACGTCGCCATAACTAAGGATCACTCCAAACACCTTGTAATCACCATTAAATTCATTCAACTTGAGCCAATATATATATATATATATATATATATTATTATCATTATTATTATTATTATTATTATTATTATTATAAAAAGAAAGAACAGTAAGATATATAATCCGGTGTTATTATTGATATTTTTATTTTTACAAAATACTGCTCAATGTAAATTTACAGAGCATAAATATTATAAATTAACTGATTTAAAATATGGTTTCTTCGCTACACAGGAATTACCATGTTTCAAAAATGTTTATATAATTAAATTAAAAGCATTAGTTCTGTTTCATCTTCAAGCGAATTTTGGAAGAACTTATTTTCAAATTTACTGAGTTTTAAACGCACATATAATTCATAATTTCCTGTTTCCAAGGATACAGAGAAATCCAATCATTCAGACAGGGGCGGTAGCGTGTTCATTTTTATTAACTATTGTTGTATCAATTATGAGTTACGTTCGAAAAGAGGTTAAGTTAAGGAAGGTAGGGGTGTATTTTTCAACGAATTTTGACATCCGTTCAACGCACGGGGGAGTAAGGGATAGCAGCTCGGAATTGAGGAATCAGAGAGCCGAGTTCGAATTCCAGTCGACTCCATTACATTCATTTACGTGCTAATACCCTTGGGAAATGTATTAATCCTCTTCTTTTCCCGGGTTCTATAGCCTTGGATGGCAACTGGTCTACGCAGAAAGAAATGGCAACCTACTACAGGAAAAATCTGCCTATCGAAAGATACATGATCGCCTACGCGTGTATCACGCATGGCATATAACTGACTGACTCTCCAGCTGGGAGAAGGGCTCACTTGTAAAATCCGATAAATCCCAAACAAACAAGTAACGTTCCAGCACCACTACGCAGACCCCGAAAATTCACCTATCGTGATATCGATGGGTGTTCTCTCAAGGTGGCTCCCTATCTTAAACGTCTACCGGGACTCAACCTCCCCAGACCTCAAGTGGAACTCATATATCCGATCTATTGCTCAAGATGCTGGTAAAATGGTCGTTTCCTCGTCCGGCTTCTCGAAGTATCTGACTCCCCCGCTGCTATACTTTAACTTTACAAGGGCTAGAACGGAGGGAAAATGGTGTATTACTGCCAAAGTTGGGCTAGAGATGCCCATTCTTCACATGCCTATCTTGATAGAGTTTCCAAGGCGTCTACGCGGGCTTGGGGGTGATGAATTATTTTCCACCCTACAACTCTTTTCGCATAGACGAAATGGTGCCAGCCTCTCTATCATTTACTTCCATGGATGTGTTCTGACGAACTACGTTCCTTAGCTCCACCAGCCTTGACATTACAACCGGGACCTTCTATGCCACGTACGCAAGAGTGAATCCTCCCCATTTCCTCTGTATTCCATTACTAAGGAGCAAGTTCCATTTAGACAGCTTCTTCCCAAGAACTGCTGCTTTGTGGAACAAACTCTCAGCAAGATGTTTTTCTCCATTCACTACAATCTTAATCTCTTTATGTGTAGGATTAACCGTTATCTTTCCGGCATAGGCCCATGAGCACTTTTTGTCCTTTCCTATATTCATAAAACGCCACACATTAATCCTTGAGTGGCTTTTGGGCCTTGTATTGGATGAACATTATTATAAAAAAGAATACCTATCTACCGTACATCTGCTTCCATAACAGGGAGAGAGGTGTCGAACTCAGCAATCAAAAATCTGCCATAGTCAGTCTGACATACATATGGATTACATTTGAAATATTCAAATGATGCGTGGCCCATGCGATACAAGGACAGTATTCAAAAGCAGTGACAAGGAATACAAATAAGACACCAAGCTCCCCTTAAAAATAAAAGAGAGAAACATCGAAAAGCTGTCTGAGAAAGCCTTGAAATCAGGCATAGCTGAGCTTATATGGTGTGAAAAGTGTGAATATCAACTCCTGTATAATGAAGTCAACATAACAGAAAGAGAATATCACTAGAAGAAAAGATAACTGAAGTTTAAGCAAACAGAAAGCTTAAAATATTCAATTCGACGTGTATAAAGGCAGCCATGTTTTTTTTTCTCAAAATATTCACTGCCAACCTCTGATATCGAAGACTGAACAGTTGCTGCTAATGGTATTGGCGTTGTTTCATTGAACAAATACTTACTGCGCTGGATTCTACATTCACAGACTACGGTGGACATGGTTAACACGTATTATAGATTAAGGCGTATTATACATAGAGAATTACAATAGGTACTTATCAACAAATAACCGGGTACGTGGTATGTACTAGTGATACAACCAAAATGAGCTGACTCATTTTATAGTCCACCAAGAAAAGGGTCAACCAATCAGAAAGCACTGAATATTCAATCCGACGTGTATAAAGGCGGCCATTTAGTTTTTTCTCTAGACTACTGTGAACATGGTCAACATCTCTAATTAAGGGTACTCAAAAAAGGCCACGGCCTTAATCATATACTTACAGAACCTTAGGTTTAGGAGCAGATAGTTCGCCTAACGTCTATTTACACCCCTTCGCTGTCTTTTGAGCAGGAATAGAGGTTTATCCATTGTTTCCTGTTTAGGATTGGGTTTCCGGTTCCTTCTAAAGTTTTTTTATTTCTCTTTCACTTCCAGTAGCCCCTTACGACGTAGTGGCACTATCGTCTTGGTGAAATGATAAAAGAAAATCCTGAAAGGCGGAGTAGTGGATTCAAGTGTTGCTTAAAACATATCTTGTCCCCTGGGAGTTATCACTTTAACCCCTATGTGTGTGTAGGGATGAAAGGTCCCATAATCTCGTTCAGTGGAAGACACCTACCTGAGACACGAAGTTCAATAAAACAGGCAGATTTTTTTTTTTAATCGGTATAACCCCAAACAAGGCAGTACAGCCAAAAGTACGCAAGGGGTTTTACAGGTGGTGGAGGAATTAGGACGAGAAACATTAGTAACGGAGAGAAAGAGAAAAGAGTACTCAGGAGGACAATAGATAGCGATTGGCATTGCATTTAAATTCTTGCAGATTAAAGTTGTCTGGAAAACATGGAGCCGGAAGGGAGTTCCACAAGCGAGAGGTCCGACAAAAGAAACTGTCAGTATAGAAGCTACGGCTACATCTAGCCAGATCAACTGTAAACTGATGAGATTTCGCTACCAGTCTAGTAATGCACTTAAATTTATACAGTCTAGTTACCATAGCGAAGATCTCATCCAAACAAATACCATGAAACTATTTATTAAAAAAGGGCACAGAGAGGCAACCTTACGGCGGTCGGCAAGTGACAGAGGCCGAGCTGCCAGATCAGGGCCAATAATATTGCTGATTCTTCTTTGGATCTTATCAAGGAGCTTCAGGTAAATAGCAGGGACAACGGACCATATATAGCAGCAATATTCTAAGCATGGACAAATGGTAGACATATAGATTTCCGGAGAGAAAGATTGTCTCGGCCGGCACAGTGAACTGGCTTTCTTAACAGCTGACCTAGCAGTGGATTCAATGTAGTCTTTCCACTTCATGTCAGCTGAGATCGTTAACCCGAGAAAGGGCAAAGAGACACTTTCCTGGATGATAGCATCAGCCATGCTGTTGGAAGGCAGAGAGATGATTAATGGATAGAAATTTAGTTTTGGAGGCGTTAAAATTGACTAGCCATCTTTTACCCCAGTTAACGACGGTTTTAAGGTCGTTTTGGGCATAAGCTGCCGTTTTGACCTTGTTGGACTGATCAGTCTTACTATATCGAAGCAGGAGTAAATGGCTGGGTCGTCAGCGTAGACCGCCAGGTTGAGAGCCAATGTCATCGGGAAGGTCGTGAAGATTAAAAACAGCGTAGAAACAAGGATGGAGCTCTGGGAGTCACCCGCGTTAGTACGAAAGGATGCAGATCAGTGGCCGCTCAGGACAAATTTCATTTCACAATTAGATAGGAACAATTGGATCAGTTCAAACATGTTTCCGGAGATACCGTAACTTTACAGAGACTACTTGAATGCCAGACCCTGTCAAAGGTCTTCGAGATGTCCAATGTTACAGCCCGGGCTTCATCGTTTTTATCTAGAGCATGATATACTCTTTCTGTAATTATCGTTAGTACAAAAGCAGTTGACCTGGAAAAAAACCGTATTGCTTGTTTGAGAAAAGGCCCTATGATGAGAGATGATGAACCAATTCAGCATTGATGAGGGCCTCTAGGAGTTTGTCCAAAAGTGATAGAAAGTTAATAGGCCGATAATTGGATGGGTCGGATGGTTCACCAGAAATCTTAAAAACTCGAACAGACGATGACTTCCAACAGACAGGAAAGCATATATTAACATACAGAAAATCTCTCCTAAACTCAGGACAGAATTAAGTTTCTGCTGGGCCTGTAGCTTGCATTATAATGTTGCCCTAATTTAAAAAAACATCAATAATTATTAATTCGTAAATTATTTGGAAACAAAATGACCCTTTTACAATACGCCATGTCCTTTCAAGACATGGGCTATCAGGGCTCTCCAAAATTTCACGTTCTTTGAAGCTCTTACTGAATTTGGTCTTTTTGCTATCTCCCCTCATCGATGTTCTACCAGCCACTTAGACAAGCTTCACTTTCTTCTTCTATGTCCCGTATCCCTTCAAGATGTGCTCGATCATGACTCTCCACAGTTTTCTTCAAAAAGCTCTTGGTAAATTTTGTCTTTTCGCTATCTCTCCTAATCCAAGTTTGTTAGGTAAGTCGCTCTCTGACTTCCTCTCTCCAGCTTACCTTCCTGTGAGTATCAAATTTTCTAAGCCCTCTTTCCTCATTATGTGTTTGCTAAAATTTCAACTGACGCTTTCTGATGTTAAGTATAAGAGTCCTTTTTGTTTCCATTTTCTTTAAAACTTGCTGGTGGTTCACGTGTTCACTCCATGATATTCTCAGCATCCTTCTGTTGTAAACACATTCTGTTACCTCTTTCTACTTTATCTATGATGAAATTGTCCAGCATTCACTGGCATATAAGAGGACTGATAACAGTTTAGTATTCTTTTCTTTCTTTCTAAAGGAGTGAATTCCGCCTGTGGTCTATATGAAGAAAACATCACTCGAAAGCAAGCTGTTGGCGATCCGAAAAGAAGACTTGATAGACTGTTTTGAAAAGAGTCTCTCAGATAAGTGCGTAACGCCCCAAGCGGGATATTTGGACCTGGGCTAAGACCGCCTTGCCCGAAGAAGGATATTTTTTCGTTAATTATAAATTAAACTTCGTAATGTACTGAAAATAAGTATTATTTTTTACTTAAAAAAAAAAATTCTATGCCCCTCCATGAGTTAGGCGATACTAACCCTCCACAGATTCCATTTCTTTATCATTTGCGAATTTCCACGACTTCTTTGGAATAGCAATTTTCTAAGCGTAGCTTAGATGTGGCAGAAGACCGAAAGTATAAGGCACCCAGTGAGAATTGAACTCACTACTCAGACGTAATTGTTTAAGCTTGCTAACCATTACACCATGTCGAGGTGCCCTCGACTTCTTTGGAATGATAGTGGAACGGTTTCCCGTTTTCCATGGTTTGGATCTCGGAGTTTTCCTTCTTTCAGTCTGGTTGACACCTTCCCCGAGGCTTACAGAGCCTACTCTATCCTGCTAGTTAACCCATAGTTAGAGGGTCAATCAGAAGGATTTATGCCATTCCCACGCGTATTTGTGTGAAAGTGAATGCATCAGCCTCGACCGGGATTTGAACTTTGTCCGCTGATTCCATTTTCTTCGTTGATATCCGTTTGCACAAGTTCATCTTCAATTTTATTCTGTTTTATTCATTTATTCTTGGGTCATATGGCTTCGGTTGTTTTCACCCTCGTTCACCGTTCCGTAAGTAAGCAGAATAATCTAAGCTCCTCCTTCCGTCTGCCAATGGTAGCGACGCGCATGAGCGTACACACCCACGTGTCAGCTAATTAAGTATAATTAACGGCATGTTTCTGCCGCGTTTAGCAGAAGTCGTCACCAGGCAGGCAGGAAGGCGAAGTGACACGGCCAATGAGACGGGCGCTCAGTACGCATGCGCACACCGATGCGCCCACAGATGTGCGGACGCAGCTTTTCACTTTTGTTGCAAACAAACACGACTTTCGTTCAAATACAGGAACGAACAGTACAGCTGCAAGTTGTGTCGAGAGATCCACTCTTGCTTCGCATTGCATATGTACTTCAGAAAATAAAGCGATGGGAGTGGGAGTCGGAATGGGATAGGAAATTAAGGGGGTAAAAAAGCAATAATAATAATAAGAAGAAGAAGAAAAGAGAAGAGTCGAAAGAAAATATGTGACTCTAAATGCAGACGACAACACCTGCTCTTAATCGGGATCGAATCACGTGATCTAGAAGTGTCTCGGAAAAGTTGACGATCACAACGTCGCGTCCCTGTCTTTTTTTTTCTCCCATACACAACACCCTTCCTGGCTATTCTCATTAACCCTTCTCTCTATCTCTCTCTCTCTCTCTCTCTCTCTCTCTCATAGACCCCCCTCTACTAATTTTTCCTCTCCATCGACTACCATTTTCGTCAAAGTTTCATTTCACCCGACGCCCCGCCAAAAATAATGAAATTCAATTAGTTTCTAAATATTTTCGTTTTATTCTATATTATTTTCATTTAAATTACAATAACGAAAAGATTTCAAATTTTAATAATGAAAAGATTTTAATTGCGAATAAGTATAGAGAAAGGAAACGACGAGAACTCCAAGACAAGTTTTTAAAAGAAAGCAAGATTATCATTATTGTCATGGATTTGTTTTTTAACGGCTTATCAACCCTTTCAAAAATATTTAAATCCGAAACAAATTTTAGAGCGTTAGGACAACCCCTTTTCCATTTATTTATTATTTTTTTCTTTATTTTGTCGAGTGAATGCTGAATATTTTTTAGAGTAAGACTTACACTCAAATACCTTTTCAATGAGTATTTGCGCCTAAGTGAATGTAACGAACACAACTGAAATTTGACCTCAACGTTCGGATTTCTCATTCGAGAGCTACTATCAGTTAAATCACCTAAAGTAAAACGAGATCAAATGACGGACTATCAGTTGCCAGAAGAGAGAATATATGAAATATATATATATATATAAATATATATATATATATATATATATATATATATATATATAGAGAGAGAGAGAGAGAGAGAGAGAGAGTGAGAGAGAGAGAAAGAGAGAGAGAGAGAGTCATGTACAGACAGACTGTTTCGTTGTATCACAGCTCCTCAGTGTCGCCAGACATCCAATCGCTTCAAGCTAGGACTGAAATCCGACCAATTTGGCATCAGTCGTATGCCAAATCGGATTCTAACCCCTAGGCTATCGACGCCCGGCAAAGAGAAAGGCGAATTTTACGTATTTATTTTTTCATAAACGCGCCAGAGAAATCAACTCAATTTGGAGAGTCTTGCATTATCAGCAGTCATAGTGACTGTTTACAAATTCGTGCTTGTCTCCATAAAAACAATACGCTAGATTTAGTTGTGTAACTCTACCGAGTGAAGATAGCTCTGGCTGACACCTAATCAGTTGTGTTTCAATCCTGGCTTGATGCATTCGGATGTCTAGTCGCACTGAGGAGCTGTGATACAGCGAAACAGTACTGTCAGTGAATGACATATATATATATATATATATATATATATATATATATATATATATATACAATCCGGGTAGAGCTCAATGTCAAGTCAGAGCAAGAATATAATATAAAAAGTTCAAACACTAATATTCCATGGTTAAAATTTTTTATTACATTGGAATCGTGATCACGATCCAAATCATCAAACCTACAAATTCAAAAAGAAATCGAAACATATTTCCCGATTTCTTTTTGAATTTGTTGGTCTGATGAATTGGATTGTGATTATGATTCCAATGTAATAAATTTTAACCATGGAATTTTAGTGTTTGAGCTTTATAATATATATATATATATATATATATATATATATATATATATATATATATATATATATATATATATATATGCAGTTACCAGAAGAGAGAATATATGCTCGTCAATAAGATGCGAGCTACAGAAATTTACAGAATTTTTACAACAGGAATTGCGAAACAGAAATCCGAAGATACATCGGAATAGCGAAAGGTACATTTCAGAAACTGAGCATAAAAATAAAAGACATTTGGAAAACTCCTTAAAATAATCAGGGACGCTCGGAATAACTCGGGATCAACGCATCTGTATACGGATAGAACATAAACTGATCAAATACACAGAAATAGAAAGGGGTTTAAGACAATTTTTTTCTTCCCATCGGCTTTATTCAAGTTATGCAGCGAGGCGATTCTAAGAGGACTAGAAGTCCTACCAGGATTTATAATTGGCGGACATAATCTTAACAAAGCAGATGACATTGTATTGATAGTAAACGCAGAAAGAAAACTACTGAAAACCCCATACAATGCTTTTGTTTTAACAATGATGTTCCCCTCTACAAGGCACAAGAGCCACTCGATGTAGAGAGTGATAAAATTGATTCTTTTTCTAGCGCCTATCAACCATTTGCGAGTTATTTAAAGCCAAAAAATATTTTCAGATTGTAAGAATTATTTTTGGAGCTAATAATGCTTTAGGGATACAAGTCTTACAAATTAACACATAGCTGGTGGGAGAAAAGGGGGATTCATACATTTCTCAATGATATTTGCACGTAAGTGAATCTGACGAACCCAACCAGAATTAGAACTCGGCTCTGCGATTAAAAATCCCGAGCCATTAATCATTACACCACCCGCACATCCAAGCTGACAGCACCTGATATTCCTAAGTGGTCACACATATAAATACTGACGAGGCTCGACGTTGCTTAACTCCGGCGTTTCTGCGTGATGTGACCGTAACTCACATTAAGAAGCACAGTTTAATGGGGATAGGTTGCCAAGATAACCGTTACCCCTAGACTTGAACAAGTTAAGAATGTCGTGATCGGGGATGCAAACTCTTGGGAGTGCGTTCCACAAAGCAGCGGTTCGTGGGGAGATACTGCTCGAATGGAACTTACATCTCACCAATGGAATATGAAGGGAATAAGGGTGGTTCGCTAAAATGGGCGTGACATGTCGGATCTTAGCTGTGAAGGTTAGAACTGGTGGAACTAAGAAATGTCGTTCGTCTGAACACTTTCCATGGAAAGAGCGATAGAACAGCGAGGGGTTTGTGACGTTCCGACTGTGAGAAAAGGGGTGGTAGGTTGGGAAGTCGAAAGAACGAATATAAGCTGATAAGGAAAAAGAACAGCCCAAGACACCAGCTACGAATTGGAGAGGTCAAAATCAAGCAAGCATAGATATTTAAACGTCTGGGAAGTGTCATTGGATTGATTTTTTATTATTTTCCCCCCAAGCAAGATAATAAAGTCACTAAGATGCAAGGGGTTACTGAGGGTTTGAAAATGTCAGGAAAAAAATTATTAAAGGAGAGAGAACAATAAAAGAATGAGAATTAAAAAGACAGTAGATAACGATTGACATTGCATTTAAATTTTTGAAGAACAAAGTTGACTGGGAAGAAAGAAGCCGGAAGAGAGTTCCACAAACGAAGCGCGAAAGAAGAAACTATTAGCATAGAACTTACGGTTGCATCTAGCCATTTCAACTGTAAAATGATGAGACCTTGCCGCTAATCTTAAATTCATAACGTCGGGGTACCAAAGAGGAGAGTTAGTCAGAACAATTACCATGGAAGTATTTCTAGATGAGGCAAAGGGAAGTTACGTTACAGCCGAGATGCCAGGTTAGCACCAATAACATTGCATATTCTTCTTTGGATTTTGTCAGGAATCTCTAAAGAAGAAAAGCGAAAGATACATTCCCAAAGCTAAAGGAATAAATTAAGAAAAGTGAAGTTTCGCTAGTAAAAAGAAGGACTCAGCTGCTATGCTATATCAATTTGCATATATGACAGTGATTTTCCTCATAGATTAGGAGGAGACTCCAGGCAACAAAGACGTAGTTCTCATGAAAAATGCTTAGAATAACAAAGAAGAGACATGTGGGCGATTAGGAAGTTTTAAGAAAAATAGAAACAAAAAGGTAACTTTTACTTACAATGAGAAAAAGACAGTTGGCATTTCTGGGACATACAATGCGGAAAGAGGGCTTAGGGAATATAACACTCACAGGATATACTGAAGGCAACAAGGAGAAAGAAACAGCGAGTAAACTATTTCCCGAGTTTGTGTGAAGGCATAGCCGAACAGGCACAAAAAGCAACAGTAATGCGATAAACATTGCTTAAACGTAAGAAGTTGTGGAGAGCCATGATCGCCCATGTCCTGGAAGGGCAAATGAAACATCAAGTAACCTACTTAAAAAGATTATGTAGATGGATTACAGAACAGGCACAGGATAGTAAGAGAACACGCATTGTTTATAGCTTGAAATGGTAGAACTTGTGGAGAGCTATGATCGTTCATGTCCCGAAGGGGTAGATGGAAATATCCAGTAACTTACTTAATGATCGTCTGTAAATGTATGACAGAACAGTGACTGCGTCGGATAGTAAGATAAAAGACATAGAGCTAGTACGAATAAGAAGTCGTGGAGAGCCATAATCGTCCATGTCACATGTCCTGAAGAGAGATATCACATAAAACGGAATAACAGTGTAGTAAAAAAAAAATAAATAAAATGGATCAGAAACCCAGTTTCGACATTTTTATAAGGTTAGCGGTAGAATATTTTTCAGCGTCTATCAATCTGGAACCAGGCCCTATAACAGTAGGATACCCAATTATTATAGGAGTGGGATAACCAATGATTATAGGCGTGGGATAACCAATGATTATACGAGTGAATAACCTGCAAAACCTGCGACACGATATTTCTATCCATTGATCTTTTTTATTAAAAAAAAATACTAATGCTTCCAAGAAAATTAAATTTCAGCATTAAATGACCCCTAAGGTGTTGATATGCCGCTAAACAAAAAACAAGCAAACAAACAAGCGGTTAAACTCAGGATATCAAGAAATCTTTGAATGTATCTTCTTTGCAATGGAATGTCTTTTGGCCCCCAAAATTGTCAAGATGCTTAAAAAAGTGGTAGTCAGGGGGTTACAGGTCATCGAGATAGAGTTGATGTGGTAAAGCTTCGTATTCCAAGTCGGTGAGCTTCTTCAGGGTCATCCTAGCAACATGCAACCGAGCAATTTCACGAAGCAGCATCGGACGTCGTCGATTAAACAGTGACGGTCGCATTTTGCTTAACTGAATGTGCATTTCATCCAGTTGGTGTCAGTAAACTTCGGCAAGGATGTTCCGATTAGATTCTAAAAAGCTGTAATCTTCTTCTTTCTTCTTCTTCTTCTTCTTCTTCTTCTTCTTCTTCTTCTTCTTCCCTCTTCTTCTTCTTCTTCTTCTTCTTCTTCTTCTTCTTCCCTCTACTTCTCCTTTCTTCTTCTTCTTCTTCTTCTTCTTCTTCTTCTTCTTCTTCTTCTTCTTCTTCTTCTTCTTCCCTCTACTTCTTCTTCTTCTTCTTCTTCTTCTTCTTCTTCTTCTTCTTCTTCTTCTTCTTCTCCTTTCTCCTTCTTCTTCTTTCTTCGTACAATGTCAAGGTGATTAACTTTCATTGTTCTCTCAGTGTGTAAAGTCCCATAGAATTGTTACAGGTTCTATATCTGAAACCAGATCTGGGTGGTGTTCACACTAGTTCTTGCAGTTTCCTTCCCATAAAAGTAGCATATTTTCCAGTGCAAATATTGGCCCACTCTACCATGCTGAGTTTTATATCCAGTGGGCGCTGAACCCTGTGCAACCTGATACAAGATGTTCAATTGTTTCCGGATATTTATCACAGAATCTGCATTTCAGGTCGACAAAAATTTTCAGTATATGTGCTTGGTAATTTCTAGTTCTCAAGCATTGGTCCTGTACAGCAAGAATAAAATCTTCGGTTTCAGGTTTTAACTCTGTACTACGTAACCACTGTACCTCTCTTCATCGTTCCCAGTGTGTGTCATTTTTAATCGTACCCTGTCAATAGCTTTCTTCATTGCGACCTCTCTCTACTTTCTTCAATGTACCCTGCCTGTACATCTCTTCATCGTCAACTAGGATGTACCTTTCTTAATCGTCCCCAGTCTGTACCTTTCTTCATTGTGTCCTCTCTGTACCTCTCGTCATTGTACACTGTCTGTACCTATGTTCATCGTCCCCAGTCTGTACCGTTCTTTATCGCATCCTATTTGTACCTTTCTTTATCGTACCCAGTCTGTACCTCTCTTCATCGTCCCCAGTCTGTATCCTTCTTTATCGTACCCAGTCTGTACCTCTCTTTATCGTACCCAGTCTGTACCTACTGCATTGTATCTTCTCTGTACCTCTCTTCATTGTACACTGTTTGTACATATGCTCATCGTCCCCAGTCTCTACCTCTCTTTATCGTCCCCGTCTGTACCTTGTTGCATTGTGTCCTCTCGTACCTCTCTTCATCGTACCCTATCTGTACATTTCTTCCTTGTACCTGGTTTGTATCTCTCTTCTTCCACCCCAGTCTGCACCGTTCTTCAATGTGCCCTCTCTGTACCTCTCTTCATTGTACACTGTCTAAACCTGTTCTCATATGCACCAGTTTGTACCTTTCTTCATCGTACCCTGTCTGCCCCTTTCTTCCTTGTACCTGGTCTGTATCTCTCTTCAACCTCCCTAGTCTGTACTTTTCTTTATCTTACCCAGTCTGTACCTTCATTGTGCCTCTCTGTACCTCTATTTATTGTACACTGGACCTTTTCTCATATTCACATGCCTGCAACTTTCTTCATCGTACCCTGCCTGTACCAGTCTTTGTCATAACCTGTTTTTACCTTTCTTCATCGTACCCTGTCTTTATCTATCTTCAACGCCTCCAGTCTGTACCTTTCTTAATCGTACCCTGTTTGCACCTTCCTTCATCGTACCCTGCCTGTAGCTCTTTTCATCCTTCCTGCTCGTGCCCTCTATCTTTCTTTATCGTACCTGTTTATAACTCTCTTGATCGTCGCCTGTACCTTTTTCATTGTACCCTGTTTGTACCACTTTTCATACTTTCCAGTCTGTACCTTTCTTTATAGTACTCTGTAGCTTTCTTAATCGTTAGTCTGTTTGTACCTTTATCATATTCTGTTTGTACCTTTCTTCATCGTCCTCTGTTTAAACCTTTATTTATTGTACTCTGTTTGTACTTTTCTTTATCGTACTCTGCTTGTACCTTTATTTATCGTACTCTGTTTGTACCTTTATTTATCGTACTCTGTTTGTACCTTTCTTTATCGTACTCCGTTTGAACCTTTCTTTATTGCACTCTGTTTGTACCTTTCTTTATTGTCCTCTGTTTGAACCTTTATTTATCGTACTCTGTTTGTACTTTTCTTTATCGTACTCTGTTTGTACCTTTATTTATCGTACTCTCTTTGTCCCTTTATTTATCGTACTCTGTTTGTACCTTTATGTATCGTACTCTGTTTGTACCTTTCTTTATCGTACTCTGTTTGTACCTTTCTTTATCGTACTCTGTTTGTACCTTTCTTTTTAGTAGCTTATCTGTATATTTCTTCATCGTATCCAATCTATAACTTCCGTGGTTTTATTTATTTTATCTCATTTTATATTACTCTAAGTAAAGCAGGAATTTTAAGGCGCCATATTTTACTCATTTTATTTTTATTCTTTTAGCGATCTATTTTCATTTGCTGGCGTTGCTACATCACTGAGAAGGATTTTTTATAGTCTATTTGCAATCTTTAATCACGTTGTCTTGTTTATACAATTTCCTTATTATTTATTTTGGAATAATTTTTGCATTATTATTGCTATTATTTATTGATTTAAAAGTAAATATTCCTATTTAGTTTCTTTTATTTCTATTCGATTATTATTTGTTGTTGCTTAATTGTTTGTTCGTTATTAAATATCATTTATTATTACTAACATTAATTCTTTCATTGTTATTGTGTTTTTTATTTCGTTCGCTTAGTGAACCTCATACATCTTCCACCGTTTTAACCCGAAGCAAATTGAACTCCGCTCGACGCAATTCTTTCTCTTTTGCTTCCCGCCAAGAGACATTTATGAAACTAGTTGCCTCCCCTTCTGGCTAGCTAATCAACCAACCAGTCGACCAGTTAAGCGTCCTACCGGGTTGGCCATTAAGATATTTCACGCTTGCATTGGTCAATTCTTAAGTCAAACATCAGCTTGGCTCATGTGTCGGCCGGAAGCGATGGTCGACATGCAGCCATTCCCTCTTCCTACGTTACTATTCCTTTTTTTCTTTCCTCTGATTTCTTATTCATAGAATTCGTTGATTTGCTTCTTTTCCCTCCCCTTACTCATTAGTTATTTTTTTATTTCTTTTTTTTTTCTCTAATGCAGACAGCCTCTCGTCCGCCATTTTTGTATTGTTTTCTTTATCGTTCTCAGTTTAATTTTATATCGATTTTGTGGAAATTACCGTCATTTCCTTTGGGTCTTGGTTATAATTTTGTTAGTCCAGTTTTTTTAAAGTAATCACAGTTCCCTCTCAGAATTCTTCTTTTGCATTTCTATACCCATTTTGAAATGTGAGGCCAGGTGACTTTTCTACTGGCATAAAAAAAAGAATAATTTTAATTTTGTTCGTATGGAGTTTATCTATCGGTTTCATTCTTTTCCTTATTAGATTAACATAATCCGTTTTCTTATTAGATTTGTAAGAAACTAGTGCAGGTCGGGGACATTAAAATCAAGCCGGTGCGGAAGTTTAAATATCTGGGAAGTGTTTTGACGGAGGACGGTAAATGCGATGCTGAGACCCGTAGACGGATTGGGGTGCCCAAGGACGCATTCCAAAAGCTAGGCAGAGTATTGCGAGACAGGAGGATTTCGTTGGTAACAAAGAAAAGAGTACTGTGATGCTACATGACATCTGCCTCCCTTTACGGCAGTGAATGTTGGCCGGTCTCCTCAAAGATGAAGAAGAGATTCGAGGCAACAGAGCTATGGTTTTACAGAAGGATGCTAAGGATATCATGGACCAAGTGTGTGAGAAACGACGAGGTTTTGAAGAGGATGCTAACAAGGAGGAAACTTATACTTAACACCAGGAAGAGGCAGATGAAATTTTTGGGACACGAAACGAGAAAGGAGGGCTTGGAGAATCTGATACTCACAGGTCGAATAGAGGGAGAGAGAGAGACGAGGGGAAGCAACGCATGACATACCTTGTGGGCTTAAGCAAGTGGATGACAGAACGTGGTCTTGGGGAGATGGCAGAGGGACGAAACTTATTGAGAGCTACAAGGGATAGAGAAAAAGTGGAGAGCCATGATCAGCTACGTTCTGAAGGGACATGACACGTAAAAAGAAAGGAGAAACTAGTGTAAAAATGCCGTCAAAAATAACGGCAGTTGTTAGAAAGTTTTAATATCGAGATGCAATGGAAAATGTTCCAAGTTAATTAAAGCTAAAATTCAGAAGTCACAACTGAAATCGAGGCCAATGGACCATTTAATTAATCCGTTTCCTTTATATTTTCAGACGCTCAATGCTGCTATGCTTCATTGATTACACTTGACATTATATAAATCGTTTTTTGGTCATGTGTAACAGTGACTTGAAATGTAATCACCTATCAAAAACAAAAGATGCAACAGAACGGCAATGACGACAAAGGTATCTGTGTGCCTCCCAAGACAGGCTTGGACAAATAAGGCTGCAGTCTAAGAAACATGGTAATGAGGGCACGGATTATTTAAACGGTTCATTTTACTCGAAAACTAATCTTATCAGAATAAAGATATTTTATTTGTATTGATGATTAAAATGACTATAGGAACAGATTAGAATAAATGTATTATTGACAGAGTATATGTTTTTTTTTATAAATGCTTATTAAATACGCTTACTAAATTTTTAGAATTACGAACTGCATATAGACAAATGTTAATATCCTGTCATAATTTATAACTGAAAAGCTAAATATTCGGTATCTTTTTTATCATCATCATCATCATCATCATCATCACCCACTTGACTGCTGTAATTGTAGGGTGAATCCGAATGCAGAAGCCACACTAACTATTTTCCACAATGGTTTATCGACGGCAGCCATCAGTAATTCTGGTACTGTCATACCTGCCCATTGTTTGATATTGTCCAACCAGTTTTTGCGTTGGCATCCTCTCCTACGTCCACCTTCAACGGTGCCTTGCATGATGGCCTTTCACAGGCTCTCTTGTAATGTGTCCAAACCACGCCGTTTTTCTCCGTTTGACAGTGGCGAGAAGGTCTCCCACAAAACTTTTATCCCTTTTCAGCACAAACTCATTGGTCTTTATTCCCAATAAAAAACGCCAAGGAGTTTTTTTTCATGCATTTGTTCCCAAACTCTTGGATCTTTCTATCTCTATCTGCCAATAGTGTCTCCGTCTCACATCCATATAGGAGAATGGAGACTACCAGCGATTTGTAACTGTCTGGATGTTTGAAAGCTGGTTTTGCTCCTCCATATTCTTGTCAATTTGGCCATCGCTGCCATGGCTGCGGCAATCCGTGTGCGGATTTTTGAGTTGCAGGCGCCAACTTTAGACAAGATTGCTTTTTATATATACATATATAAACAGCACTAGAAAACGTATTTTGTCAATATCATTGTAAAAAAAGAAATATTAAAAAATTACGGGTAATTCACTTAATTAAATAAATAATTATAGAAAGGCTTTTCTTATTATATTGAGATTATTTTTATTCATTGAAACAAATATCAAATTAAGACATCGCCATATTTGAGTTTTCTATCGTAAAAAAGTATGGGAAACAAATTAAGTAAATATTTAAAATTCTCTTAATATATAAAGACAATTATTTGCGGCCTGACGTTTGCGTCTAGCATGAAACAGCCTGTCGCCTCTGAGTGTTGACTCCAATGTTCACTTTCACATACATACATATATATATATATATATATATATATATATATATGTGTGTGTGTGTGTGTGTGTGTGTGTGTGTGTGTGTGTGTGTGTGTGTGTGTGTGTGTATATGATGAAAATATAGTTTTAAGGTATGCTCTTTATGGATAGAAGAGATCAATATCAGAGATGGAGTATATGTAAATATAAAAGTGGACACTGATATCAACACAAAGCAGCTTGTCGCCGCTTGGGTTGATTCCATTGTCAACTTTTATATTTACACTCACACACGCACAAACACACACATTTATATATAATATATATATATATATATATATATATATATATATATATATATATATATATATGCATAGAGGGTGCGATGGATAAATTGTCATCTAAATGATGCAAGACTGAAAATAAGACTGACATCTCATTTTAACAGATATATTTACCAAAATTACACAAAAGTATCTTGAAATACTAACGTGCAAATGTATTCAATAAAATCGCCATTGGCTTCAACCACGGCTTCCAGACGACTACTGAATCTCCTGCAAATCCTCTTGATGGTCTCCTTGTTCAAGTTAGTGAATGACGCTATAATCCTTGCTATCAGTTCATGTTTAGTGTTACAAGGAGTTTTATTGGTCACTCGATAAGCTGCGCGGTCTGGGGAGTTAGGTGGCCAGATATAAAGGGTGATGTGGTCGCAGAAATGACTGGTTTCTCCGGCCTGTCTAGCATGTTACACCATTCTGTTTTCAGACATAGGATCTACCACTTGACCCAGGGCAGCATAACCGCCTCGAGGCACTTGACGTAGGCCTCCGTGTTCAGTCTGCGTCCATGTGCGAATATAAATGGAGGCATAACGTTGCCATCATGAGTGATCACTCCAACACCTTTGCAAACATTCTTTTTATAGATACAAGTATTTAAGTAAATACTCTGTTTATAATAAACAGTATTAATTAACATTTACCAGCGTGAAAATATTCATCTTCCGACAGGATTCGAACCTGTATCCTATACAGAACCGTCATATAGCCTGACGTGCCTCAACCGTTTCAACCACTAAGGATCGTTCGGTTGACACGGTCGAATTTACTGCTTATAAACTTCAATCTTCCATGAATCTCTCACGTACATTCATAACTGCTCATGGCGTATCAAATGTAAACAAATGACGTCACACATTATGAAAATTTCTCGGACATTCAGGCCGGTAAATGTTATTTAATACTGTTTATTATAAACAGTGCATTTACTTAAATACTTGTATCTATAAAAAAAATGTTAAACATAAAAATGTCTTTAAATAATTGTCGGACTTTGTCTATTTCATAATATATATATATATATATATATATATATATATATATATATATATATATATATACGCACACATACATATATATATATATATATATATATATA
The DNA here is from genome assembly GCA_964036315.1 of Acanthosepion esculentum. NCBI lineage: Eukaryota > Metazoa > Mollusca > Cephalopoda > Sepiida > Sepiidae > Acanthosepion > Acanthosepion esculentum. The sequence continues at coordinate 11,532,374 of OZ038490.1, read as the reverse complement.
TATATAAAGACGCACCCTAATATTGGAAAGAAATTTCTAAGAAAAAACAATGTCATTCTCATACAACCACACATTCACCATGCGTCCCTCACATACTGGCGCCACGTCTTGTTTACATTAATGCGATTTTGTTTGTATGGCAATGACATACTAGTCAAGAGCAGAGAGGCTCCTGCTGATGCTAGTAAACAGAGCATGATTAAGTTTGTGGCTCGGCTCCAGGAAGGTTTATAGTCTTGGAAACACTTATAACAGCTAAGTACTGAGGTTACATCATACAAAAGGATGAATTAGATAGATAGCTAACATTATAGAGTAAACACTCAACATCTCAAATCCACGTCCCTATCAGTCAAGCCAATTAGGTGACCGTCCAAGCTTACTTGAGTCTGAATGTTGCCTTACATTCGTATTTTTCAGGGTATTTTTTATGAAAAAGACTGCGTCTTGTAAACCGGAAAATACAGTAATGTTCAAATTTTACAACGGTCAGTTTTCAATAGGTACCTAAAGATTGTTGCTTAAGTGATATTCAGAGTTGTACCAAACCAGGCGGGGAAATATCTATTTATAAGAGTATATAATATCTGGATAAAATAAATGAAACAAAATTGGGTGTTTTTTTTATGAAAGTATTTATTTCTGTGTTTTTGTATATATTTATTTATTTAATATTTCAGACCACCTCGGTCTTTCCTCAGAAATCAAATGAGATACTGTGTTTGTGTGTTTGTTTACAGCGTTTGTTTACAGCGTTTGTCGTGAAGCGTGCATGTTACGTGATGTGCAATGCGACTTTGTTT
>OZ038490.1:11521571-11529071 GCA_964036315.1 Acanthosepion esculentum | reverse complement strand
TAACATTTTTAAATTTTTTTTTTCTTTGGTGATAGAAGATGTTAGGATTCCATATATTTTTTTATTTCCATGTGAAGAAGTCAAATTTTGTCATTGGATAGTGTAATTGTCTCTTTCGACTCATGTACTAACACGGAATGATTTCAAAATTTTTATCAAAAGAGGAGTTACACTAGCCATTGTATATAGATATATTTAGCAACACAAATAAGGGGGACAAATGTTTTTTTAAAACTAAATGGAATCCAACTCAAATTACTGCCATGTCCCATTTGGAACCTTGTTTTTTGGATTCCAAAACAAGGATTAAAGATGAAACTGCCCCCCCCCCCCCCAGTGGTTAAGGTTTAACATCGGAATTAAACTTAAACACTGCTGACCAGTTTCGAAACACAGTAATTTCGGTGTCGCGATGGAATCATATTTTTTTTAAATAATTACACACACATATATATATATATATATATATATATATATATATATATATATATATATATATATATATATATATATATATTATGAACAATATTAGGTAAATAAATGACAAAGTAGAAAATTTCACGTTTCTTGACAGATCTTCTATTATCACAATGTGCGATACTTAATAACAAATGTGATGAAATCAAATACAAAGGAACTCATTTCGACACCCCATCCAGGCACGTCCAGAAGAAGAATTAAATTTAAAAATTTCAGCGTTCCCACATTTTTAACATTTCATCTCGGTACATAATTAAAAACGACAATTGCTTTTTTATATGTCCTTCTCCCCTTACTACACATCATAATTCCATCAACAAAAACATCACTTTAGTCTGATGAAGTCCTTCCCCAGGACGAAACACGTTGCGCATAATTTTTTTTCCACTGTGTCATTCATTTGCCTAATATATTTCGTTATGGGAATTTGCATTGAACAATTTTTTATTCACATAACCCTTTTTTGGCAAATAATGTTTCTGTCTGTTTTTTAAATGCTTATATTTGACTTGAAGACTGTCAGAGGACGAAACACCTCGGCTAAAAGAGTTTTTCGTTTTATATATATATATATATATATATATGGTTCATATCCACAATATATATATATATATATATATATATATATATATATATATATATATATATATATATGGTTCATATCCACAATATATATATATATATATATATATATATATATATATATATATATATGGTTCATATCCACAATATATATATATATATATATATATATATATATATATATATATATATATATATATATATATATATATATATATATATATATATATATATATATATATATATATATATATATATATATATATATATATATATATATATTGTGGATATGAACCAAATTAGATATTAACAACAGTATATGCGGTCACGAAGGAGGCACGATAGTTAAATGGATAGCGGCTCGGATTGAGGAATCGGAGACCCGATTTCGAATTCCAGTCAAATCCATTATATTCACTTGCGTGCTAATACCCTTGGTAAAGGTATGAATATTCTTCTTCTCCCACCATAAATATATATATATATATATATATATATATATATATAGTTATTAGTATGGAAATATAAGTGACCGAGGCAAGTTCACATCCTGTTCGCGCTAAATCCATTGATAAAGGCAAGCATCCATCTCCTGCAATCTATGGATTAAATAGCATGGTACACTTGGACCTTTCGCCTTGGTTGGTAGCTAGTCTAGGAGAAGGAAATCTCTAAAAGAGTTTAAAACTAAAGGAATTTAAATCTGAAGAAGGTTCTTTGGGGATTGCTATCTTTGAAAAGTCAGAGGCGAACCTAAGCGCCAACCCTCGTCCATTTTATTTTGTGTTAGGAATCGGGCAGCCGATATTGAATTCCAGTCGAATTCATTATCTTCACTTGCGTGCTGATACTATTGGGAAAAGGTATGAATCTTCTTCTTCTCCCCCCAGCTATGGGTAAATAGCAGGACAGACCGGGTTCTTTAGCCTTTGATGGCAACTGGTCTACCGCAGAAAGTAATGGCAAACTACTGCGGGAATAAAACTCTGCCTCATCAGTCATGTATCGAAAAATACATAATTGCCTAAGCACGTATCACGCATGGCACATGACTGATATTAAACGAGTGAATAAGAAATTCAACTATTTTTAATACGCCCCTGTAAAAACAAACGAAAAACATGTCTTCATCTTGTAGCACTGCAAGATGAAGTCATAGACAATGCCGGTGTTTCGAGTGTGTCTGATGATAGATGATTTTAACAGCTTGAAAAGGTTTAAAACGAAATAGCTACGCCAACAATTACACGCTCCTTATATTTCTAAAGCGCTGTGAGGGGTGGCGATCGGGGGGAAACGAAAGGCATACAGAGAAGAGGAACCTTCCAAGATGCTGATTGACTGTCGGAGTTGAGGCAATGATTGCAAGAAAGAATGGCTGTCAAGTCGACAGGCCGGTTTGATGAAAGCACCGGCGAAAGCTGCAGTGATTGGCCGAATAGTCGAGGGGATGAGTCAGGCAAAAAGTGAAACGCTGCCAGCGGGGAAATTCAGGGAGTTAAAAGAAGGAAAGAAAAGGTCCTTCTTTGTCTACGATCTGCTTATACTCTGAACAGTATATTCTTAATTGTTGCTATTAACTAAGCTTTGATTGGCACAAGGCCACGAGTATGGGGCTCATAGTAAGGATCAAAACTGACAAAGTTTGGATTAGTTTGGCACAAGGCCAGCAATATGAAGCATAAAAAATTTACAAAGCGTAGATCAGTTTGTCAAAAGTCCACCAGAATTAAGCATACCATAAAGAATGAAAACTCACTAGTCTGGCACATGATCATAGGTAATGAGTTAGGAACTAACTCACAGCTCGGTCGTAGTAATCAACTAGAATAGCTCGTTAACCGTTACCCCTTGCCGAGGCATCGTAAAATATTTACTAAACTTAGGTTTCGTACTAGCACACAAATATAGGGTACCCAGGATAGAACACATTAGCTAGCGATAACGGTCAACCAGAATTTTTTTAAAAATCATTTCACCTCAAGCAAGCGTATAAAGCCACTAAGACGCAGTGGGATTTTAGGAGAATGTAAGACCAAAGACTATTAAGGAGAGAAAACAATAAAAGAAGATGAACGAAGAAGATAGGAGATAACGATTGACATTTCATTGAAATTACTGAAGTTCAAAGTTTTACTCGGAAGCAAGAAATCGCGAGAGAATTCCACAAGCGAGAAGTGCGAGAGAAGAAACTATCAGCATAGAACTTACGGTAACATGTAGCCATTTCACCCGTAAAATGATGAGACCATGCCGCCAATCTAGTACTGTGTTTAAATTCATAAAGTCTAGGTACCATAGAGTAGTAGCATGTTAACAATCGCCCCACGCTGAGCCGCCATTATACAATACTTTATTAAACGCTTGTATCTCTTATTTAGGCACATGCTCTCACTAGAGCCTGCGTATACGCACGTAAAGCTTGAGTGCGTATACGTGTAGAAGAATATTAGTGCGTGTGTTCGAATGCAGTGAAATGTAAGCATAAGTATTTTAAAATTATATTTACGTATTTGTTTATATCTTTTGCTTATATATATATATATATATATATATATATATATATATATATATATATATATATATATATATATATATATTTATGTGTAGCTGCGTGTGTGGGGGTGTAATAATTTCGAGTCGAGTAATGGCAACAAGAGGATTGACCTCAGCAGAATGTTTGTGTGTGTTTGCACGTGGAAGCTGATCCGTTGTCTTAAAGATGGACCTTACATTCTCATGCGCGACGTTTCAGAGATTGCTCCTTTACCTCTGAGGTGGGTGTTTATATATCTATCTCTGTCAACTCGGCTCTTTCCCATACTTCTTCACTGCGTATGGATCAGTTACAACAAATTTAGTATATATGGTGAGGGAATTAAGCATAGATTTCGCTGTGCAATGGCTTGTTTTGCCCTATACCGCATATGGGTTCAAAATCAAAATATTGACCTCTCGAGTCATGTCCTCGGATGGCCTCGTCATTACGAGACCTTCATATAGATGGCACCAGATTCGTTCCGAAATAGCGAAACTGAAAGCTTTCTCAAAGCAAGGGTTAAAATAGCTTCAAGCGAAGCCTGTAGGTCTTACCGAGGACCATCCTTCCTTGAACTTCATGGGCTGGCGGTACAGAATCACGAACAAAGGTCTTTGCCAAATAATATCAAGCTAGATCATCATCAGCAGCAACTAAAATGGATAGAACATTGTGTTCGTCTTGTCTGTTTTTCGCACGTCCGCCCGTTGAAAGCGCCTCTCATTGCCTGGCAACCCGTGCACAAATACGCAAACCAGCATACGGTCACTCATCCCGCCCAACAAGAACGCCAGTTTCTTCAACTCAGCCAGGTATACATCCACAGATTCTCCGTACCGCAAGTGCCGCTCAATGAGCTGTTCGTATACCATAAAGGAATCTGTAGCAAAGCCTATAACTAAAGCAGTCTTTATCTGGTCAACTTCGGATTTTGCTTTGTCATCTAGTCGTTGTAAAACTGCAAATGATCTGGTTGTAAGTCTCAAAGGGATCACGTGCCCCAAAGACTTCACACCACATAGCCTGCAAACGAGTTCCAGCTTCTCTATCAATTCAACCACTGGAAGACTGGGCGCCGATCCGTCAAACTCGGGAACTAACTTTAGACCGAATTTGGGGTCTGCCATCGTCCGTCAACCGCCGAAATAGCTTGTGTTCGTCTCGCCTGGTTTTCGAACGTCCGCTCGTTGAGCGCGCTTCTTATTGCCTGGCAATCCGTGCACAAATATGCAAGCCAGTACGCATGTAAGTCGAAGAGAAAGTAACAACATAATCAAGTTGTCGACGTTCCACAGAACTTAAAAAAGGTTAGGAAGGAAACACCCATCAATAATGGAATGAGCGATAATAGATATTATCTATGAAGAGATGAGAAAGCTATTTTTCTGGTGATGAGAAAGCTATTTTTCTGAAAAAACTGAGAAAAAAAGAGAAAGTGGCACCGACTACTTGGTCAATGAATACCAATTATTGCCTTATAACAGAATTGGTAATATTACCTTAACATTAACATTACGGACTATGAGTACAGGTAAGAAATACGCAGAAACAATGACTCCTTGATTATGTGAACATTGATCGAAAATAATTGTTCGAAAACATTTATTGGAATTGTAAATTGTTTGAATGAAAATGAATCGAAATGACAATTATACTGAATGATAGTTATTAGACATTCGAAATTCTTCATTGCAATAAAAACGTAAAAATTAAAAGAGGAAATACACGAATTAAAATTATTCGAAATACAAAGATCGTTAATAAAAAAAACAATTTAGTAAGAAAAGAAATGCTTATAACCTTACACCCTTGTGCAAATTAATACAAACAACCGCTTTAGTTTCCTTTCTTTCAACATACGGTCAGTTTTAGACCCACTGGAGTGACGCGGTGTAATCGATTTCTATTTTTTCCTCAGATTAGGTCATTTGCTTGCAGTAGTGTGCAGTAATATGAATCTATTTTCGGGGTTTATGATGAAATTTGTTTGGCCTTGAAAAATATTGCGTCATCGGTAATTGCATCATATTTTCATCACGCTCAGACACTAGTGTCTCGACTGTCGATTAGTTGTCCTACAGCCATTGTCTGCGATGAACGTTACTCAAAGGAAGCGTACGGAAATTGTAACGCTGCACAAAAGCACTGGCAAGACTTACCATTGAGCAAATCAAAGTACTATAGACTGGCCCGGAAACTCTCCTGATTTAAATCCAATCGAGAACCTGTGGTCAATCTGCAAGGAACGACTTCGTGGAATGGACATACGAAGTACTAAAATGTGAACTGGATCGTGTGTGATTGGAAAATGCGAAAAAAGTAAATAATAACGGAATTATTCGTTTTGTTTCAATTAATTTGTACAAGGGTGTAAGTTATAGGATACTGTACGCAATTAGTCAACTACTGGAGAGTACACGTTAATCGATGCCACTAATTTTTTCAGTTTTCTATTTACGTCCTGGTATTTCTTGGCGCTCTTGATATTATGGCAACCTGCTCATACTTTTTAAATATGAATTCCTTGCAAGTTCTGTCTGTTCTCTTTTAAGAGAGTCTAATAATTCCCATATTGTTGGAATGACACATGCTGCAAAAATTCTTCAAGGGCGTTATTAGTCCTAGGTAAATCAGCATTGACTCTCTCAAAGCAAGACCACATACGTATTTCAAACAGGTATTTCGAATAATTATCATTTAATCCTTTCGATTAATTTTCATTCCAACAAATTAGAATTCAAATAAATGTTTTTCGAATAATTATTTTCGAACAATTTACTTGGTACGGATTCATGTTCAGTACAATGCAACGGTTTTTATTGAAGTTAGCTTAGTTTGACACAAGGTTACAAATGGCAAAATACTTAGCGAGGATGTATCGTACTGCAGAATGAACTGTGAGAAAAGCTAGTGAACCTCTTCTCATTTTTGCACTAACGCCCGTGGCAAAACATATTTTATATTGAGGATATGCATATGTTTAGAAAATGATTTCGTCGGTCAGGTATCAATGTTTAATTTCCGAGAAACTTTGGCGAGCAAATGGCTCAGGACGGTGAAGTGAGAATTGTTAAATTACTATCGCATTTCACAGTCAGTTAATTATGAATGGGTTCCGACTGGCGCGGCCAATTCGTCCCAATTGAGAATGCTGTTCGATTGATAGTTCGTTACTCTGAATTGTTCATCCTATAGTATTTATGCCTCTTTCTGTCTTTCTCTCTTTCTTTCTTTCTCTCTTTCTTTCTTTCTCTTTTTCTTTCTTTCTTTCTTTCTTTCTTTATTTCTTTCCCTGTTTCTATTTACCTATCTAGCTTTCATTTTTCTTTTATTCTTTCCTTCTTGTAATCTCTGTTTTTATCTATCTATCTATCTATCTATCTATCTATCTATCTATCTATCTATCCCTATTTCGTTCATTCATTTTTCGTTTATTCTTTCTTTCTTTTAATTACTGTTTTTAACTATCTATCTATCTATTCATGTCTGTTCATATCTATCAATCTTTCTTTTTTCTTTATTTCTTTCTTCACCACTTTCTTTCTATCTATCTCTGTCTATCTATATGATTCTTTCTTTTGTTCTTTATCTAGTTCCATCTATCTATATATTTCTTTCTTTCTTCCTGTCTTTTTCTTTCTTTCTTCCTTTCTTTTTTCTTTCTTTCTTTCTTCCTTTCTTTTTTCTTTCTTTCTTTCTTTCTTTATCTATTTCCATCAATCTATATCTATATCTTTCTTTCTTTCTTTCTTAAATATTTTTCAATATGCAATAGACAGGGGGGCTTTAATAAAGGGGAGGCAGAAAATCATCGGAAGATTTCCTCAAAATATCAACGTGGCTTCCCGTCTGTGAAGGCCGAGATCAGATTCCCAAAGTTGCTATTTTTAAGGAGGTGC
>OZ038490.1:11501571-11514071 GCA_964036315.1 Acanthosepion esculentum | reverse complement strand
TATAGAGAGAGAGAGAGATAGATAGATAGATAGATAGATAGATATTATATATATATATAGAGAGAGATAGATAGATAGATAGATAGATATTATATATATATATATTTATATATATATATATATATATATATATATATATATATATATATATATATATATATATATATATATATATATGTATATAATATCTATCTATCTATATATATATATATATTTATATATATATATATAAGATCTATATATCTATATATATCTGATTCAACGTTACGGCAAATCGAATCGAGTTCTCTCAGTCACTGTGTGTTTATCTAAAAATAAATATCTCTGCCGTGCGCCAACGTCTTAGTGGTAGAATCCCCGATTGACGACAATACACTCGGGTTTCCGGACGTCTAGTCACATTGACGAGCTGTGATACAGCGAAACAGTCGGTCTGTGGATGACAATATATATAGCTCCTGAAAAATTCATTTCGTTTGAGCTCTCTGGGGAGGAAGTGTGGGTTTGTAAACAGTGAGTATCACGGCTAAACTTAACTGAACTTCGACTTCAAGTTTGCCTACAAGCAGGATTGTTCATAACCATTTTCGATTCTCACCCGTCGAAGTGCAGTTGAAATGCACTGAAACGAAGTTGCATCTTTGTAGTGAGTAAAATGGTTTTGTCTAGATGATAAAATTATAATTAATAAATAAATAAATATCGGTCTACTATCTGTATCGAGCCCTCTTTTGGATTAATGCTGGAATTTATATATTACTTTCGTTCTCATCCCATCGGATATATATATATATATATATATATATATATATATATATATATATATATATATATATATATATATATATATATATGTGTGTGTGTGTGTATGTGTGTGTGTGTGTAATTTTATCTAAGTTAATACGGTTCCAGTTTGCTATTTAAATTTAATGTAAATTGATCCTCCCTATAGAAGCCAAAATAGAAATATGCTCACACGGTGTATTTTTTTAAAAGAAAATGTCCAAATATTCATACAGGGTGTACCCAGTTTTCAAATGGCAATAAATGCAGTGTTTATTGATCTGGAAACAAGATTAATGGATAAAATTACAAAAAAAAAAACACAAGAAAACAAAAAAAAATCTTTATTAAATTATAAAGAAATTAACGGTTTAAATAAAATATCAAATGAGATTAAACGCATGTTTATAAATAAGAAAACTGTCAACGAAGTCAAAAAGTGAGTACATTTTTGTGACACACTATATACAGGGGGTCCCCAAAAGTTTTTTTACATCACTTCGCAGGCCAATAAATTGGGCAATTCTTGTTGAAATCACCTCAAATTTTCACAGATTGTATAGAAACAGATCAAGATTTTATATTTACTGTTTTTTTTGTTATCTCATGGAAAATCTGCTAGACAGATGGATCGGGCGTGGTGGTGATGAAGACAGTTTTCTGATGAAATGGCCGCCGCGGTCACCAGACCTGTCCCCGTGTGATTTCTTTTTATGGGGATATGTGAAGGAATTGGTCTATGTCACCCCCCCGCCCACTTTCTGCTAGCATTGATGAACTCAAGCAGAGAATCACTTCCGCACTGGATAATGTTACCGGAGACATGCTACAACGTGTTTGGCAAGAGCTTAACTACACATATTGAACACGTATGAAATCGATCCCATAATAAACATATGATGTTCAGCGCCTAAACTATTCAATTTAATTGAGCTAGACTTATTAGTTTTCAAGCTAATTGCTTTTAGAATTATGTCAAACTTTTGGTGGGGGGCACCCTGTATATACAAGGAGTATCAAAAATACTTTTACAAATTTGGTGTGGGCGGTTTCCCCACATTAAAACAAGGACAAAAGTCATTATAAACATCCACAAATCCTTCGTATTTCAGTCATTAAGTTTAAAGTTTACGGTAGACGCTCTTAAATGTAGAATTCAAGAAACAACCCAAAAATACTTTTACGAACTTTGGGGAGAGTTCCTAACACCAGAACATGGTGGAATGTCCATTTAAACATATGCCCAAAAGGCTATCGTTGAACCTCAACACAGCAACTCATAACAAATATTCAAAATGTCCTCCGCTTGCTTCTACACACGCATACACCCGTCGGATCATTGACTGGCGGAGTCTTTCAAATGTTCCCACATGGTGTCGTTTGGTTCCGCAGAACCCCATGACATATTCTTTGCATTATTCATGTCTGCTGCATAAACCAATTGTTTTAGATTGTCTCACAGATAAAAAGAAAATCTAAAGAATTGAGATCGGCGGAACGTGTAGTCCATGGAAGTTGTCCCCTATCTCTCCATCTTTCATGCATCAGGAACAATGTGACTAAAATGTGCTGGAGCCCCATCATGCATGAACCACATGCGTCTTCATATTGGCAGGGTTGTATCCTCTAGCAGGTCTGGAAGTGTGTTCGAAATAAAGTCCCTGTTGGCAACATCTGTAAGACGTGCATGAAGAACCTAGCAGACAGTTACCTACAATTCCAGCCCTTCGCAAATTGATACTAGTGTCTAGCCTGTATTATACCCTCGGGATTCCCACAAATGTTGGTTGTGCAAATTTGTTAATCCGCCAAATGTTGCCTCATCCGTAAACAAGACTAAAGAGGCAAACAAAGGATCGGCAGTTTGTGCAAATAAACCATTGGCAAAGGTTCTCCTGTCGTGAATGATCTGAAGGCAAACGATAAATGTAACCTAGTCTACATAGCAACACAGCGCCATCTACCGTAAATTTTCTTTAATCTTCATAACTCAAAAACGAAGGAGTTGCGGACATATGTCTGTTTTGGTGCTCCCAAAGTTTGTTAAAGTATTTTTGATAAAACCTGTATAGATATATATATATATTTAATCGGTATCACCCCAAGCAAGGCAGTAAAGCCACTAAGACACAAGGGGGTTACATAGTGTGGAAGAATTAGGAACAGAAACATTGATAATGAACGGGAAGAGAAAAGAGTATTCAGATAGCGATTGATATTGCATTTAAATTTTTGCTGATTAAAGTTGGCTAGAAAGCATGGAACCGGAAGTAGAGGGGGTTCCACAAGCGAGGAGTGCGAGAAAAGAAACTGTTAGCATAGAACTTACGGCTACATCTAGCTATCTCAACAGTAAATTCATTAGATCTCGACCTATATATATATATATATATATATATATATATATATATATATATATAAATTGTGTATATTTCGACAGCAATATTTCATTAATGTATGGTTCATTAAATAATATAGACAAGTTTTGTATATTTATTTTAAGTAAGTTCCTTTCGTATTTTCTGATAAGCTTAATCACATTATCGTCGAAAGACGAAAGGAAAACACCATATTGACGCATATTTGAATCCAATCTAAGCTTTCGGCTTGCATAAGCCATTATCAAAGATGACAATTTTAATAAATCAAAACAACACATATACGAAACCACAATAATGGCCCGCCGTTACTGTTTGAATAAGCTGAACGTAATGACAAACTCTTATTTACGAGACAAGGAAACGAAAACGTAGCTCGTGACGTCACACATGATGACTTTTGTCCTTATTTTCGTGTGAAAGTTTTTTTGACACTCACTGTATATATATATATATATATATATATATATATATATGTGTGTGTGTGTGTGTGTGTGTGTGTGTGTGTGTGTGTGTGTGTGTGTGTGTGTGTGTAACGTTTAAACAAATAAATTAAATACATGTATGAATAAAGACAAAAGGAAAACTTATCTTAGTCGACGAGTTTCGTCCCCCGAGAGACTTTGCCAAGGTAAATGTAACGATTTTATTTTTTAACAAGTAATAATATACACGAGGCAAAATGTTATTGGTTTCAACATTTCCAGAACAACGCCATTTCTTTTCTGGCAATTGCGCTTTTCTGGAATTATCATTATTATCACTATATTCCGTTTGATTTCTGGTGTATACTCATTTCTTTCCGGGTTCCAACCAGAGACCTAAGGTCAGAAATGGCATCATGACATCGTCCACTGAGCATTTTTTGAGAAAGAAAAAAACAAAAAACAGCCGCCATAATCACACATATGTTAAATTAGATAAAGCCCTTCGTAATTTGTGGGCTGTAATTGTGAGAAGAAGCTTTTGTATTTCTTTAACGCTTCAGCTACTACGAATCCCTTCAATGATTCTTTTGGGACTTTTTTCCAATCAATCCGCGGGATTCAACTACAACTGCATTTATTGATGTCCTCATGTGCCACATTTTTGAGATTTCCAGTTTAAGATCCTTGTATTTTGAGTGTTTTTGTTTGTTTGAAAATCGTTAAAGATACATTACAACCTGCAGGGACTGCCATGTCAATAAGAAAGCACATTCTGTTCTTGTGGTCTTTGATCACGATGCCTGGGTGATTATCTTTGAATGTTTTGTCTCTGTGTAATTTAAAGTCCCATAAAATTGATACAGATCCTATCTCATTAACCGGGTTTGGGTGGTGTTCATAACAGTTTTTTGCATTATTTCCACTTACTTCGAGGGCTCCAGCTAAAACTGGAAATGTTGATGTCCTCATGAGCCACATTTTTAAGATTTCGATTTCATGGTTCCTATATTTTGATAGCTTTTGAAGATCTTCAAAGATTATTATTATTATTATTATTATTATTATTATTATTATTTCCTTTGATATATGCCTTTTACACATTTCTTTCCGGGTCTCGCCCAGAGACTTAAGGTTAGAAATGGTATCATGACACTTTCCACTGCAAAAAAAAAAATTATTACATAGATAAAGCCCTTCGTAAAGTGTAGGCTGTACTTCTCAGAATAATTTTCTGTATCTCTTTGAGGCATAGACTTTCAGGAATCCCTTCAATCAGCCTACTGGAATCTTTTCCTACCAGTCCAAGAGCTCCAACTGCAACAGGGATTGTTGATGTTCACATGTGCCACATTTTTGAGATTTCTATTTCAAGATCCTTGTATTTTGACAGCTTTTCGATCTTCAAAGATACATTGCAGTTTGCAGGGACTGCCATATCAATAAGGAGATTTTTTGTTTGTTTGTGGTCTTTAATAACAATGTTTGGGCGATTGGTCTCTGATTGTTCTGTCAGTGTGTATTGTTTATTCCCATAGAATTGTAACAGGTCCTATCTCCGTAACCGGGTCCTGGGTGGTGTTCATACCAGTTTCTTTCAGTTTCCTTCCGTAGGAGTTGCAAATTTTCCAGTGCAGATATTGGCCCACTCTGTCATGCCGGGTTTTATATTCAGTGGGTGCCAATATCGTGCAATCTGATACAAGATGATCAATGGTTTCTGGATATTTATCACAGAATCTGCATTTTGGGCAAACACAGTATTTTAGTATATGTGCTTGATAATTCCTAGTTAACAAGCATTGGTCCTGTGCAGCAAGGATAAAACCTTCAGTTTCAGCTTTCAACCCTGCACTACGTAGCCACTGATGGGTACGGTTTTTGTCTACGTCAGCTTGTTTGGTACGGGCAGAGTATTGGCCATGGAGCGGTTTATCCTGCCATTGTTTCTGTGTCTGGTCGGTTGCATCTGTCTTTGCTTTCTTTTTTAAGTATTTTGCAGCTTCAGCCGGTGTACCATGCTATACTTTTATTTCTGTTATTATTATTATTATTATTATTATTATTATTATTATTATTATTATTATTATTTCCTTTGATATCTGCCGTTTACACATTTCTTTCCAGGTCCTGCCCAGGGACCTAAGGTTAGAAATGGTATCATGACACTTTACACTGCAAAAAATAATTACATAGATAAAGCCCTTCGTAAAGTGTGGGCTGTACTTGTCAGAACAATTTTTTGTATCTCTTTGAGGCATGGACTTCCAGGGATCCCTTCAATCAGTCTACTGGAATCTTTTCCAACCAGTCCAAGGGTTCCAACTACAACAGGGATTGTTGATATACCCATGTGCCACATTTTTGAGATTTCTATTTCAAGGTCCTTGTATTTTGACAGTTTTTCGAATATCTTCAAAGATACATTGCAGTCTGCAGGGACTGCCATATCAATATTGTGGTCTTTAATAACAATGTCTGGGCGGTTGGCTTTGATTGTTCTATCAGTGTGTATTGTGTTGTTTATTATTATTATTATTATTATTATTATTATTATTATTATTATTATTATTATTATTATTATTATTATTATGTCTTGATTTCTGCTATGGTCAAACTATCTACCAAGTCTGCAGGAAGACCAAAGTCAGGTAGTGGTCTGTTGTTATGGCTCCATTTTATGATTTCTTTTTCTCACTGCCATAACATCACTAGCGTTACATGAGCGTCTTAGTGTGTTGGCAGTACTTATCAAGACATTTTTTGCATTTCTCTTAAGCTGGAATTTCCATGGATTTTTTTTCAATGTGTTGTTGTCTTCCCATTGTTTATCATTTCAAGACCATCTACTATGACTGGAGTTGCAGGAGAATCCGAAATCGTCTGGAGGCCGTGGTTGAAACCAATGGCCATTTTATTAAATACATTTTACTCTCTAGTACTTGAAAGGTTTCAAGCCACTCCCAGAATTAGCATGGGAGGAAATTGACAATTTCTATGCAATTCACAATTCATGAATTTTAAGGCAACCATGAATTTTATCGACATAGATATTTGATCCTTTTGATATTAATATTATTTTGGAATTTGAATCTACAAATCACCTTCTTTTAATGACTGCCTAAGTAAATAATGGCTTTGTTTATCTGTTTTTGGAGTAGGACATAGATTTTAAGCTAAGCCAGTACTGTCATCAAAGGATGTGCATATTTAAGCAATATTATAATTACGTTGTCCTTATCAAATATCAAAATTGTTAGGTTGTTCTACATTTTCCACATTATTATTATCATTAATGTTTTGTCTTTGTTTTATGTAGTATGAATTGTTGCCAAGGCACAACTAAACTTCAAAAGACAAAGATCTTATATCAGAAGATGCAAACTGATGAAGTGTCATGCATTCAGGGAGAAAAATGTAATTGTGGCCACTTGCATTGAGAGAAATCTATGCAAGATGATATTATTATGCCAGTGTTGTTTTATGTAGTATGGGTTGGCCTCAAGTTTCAGGCTTGAAGAGAAGTTTTGTTTTTTGTTTTTTTCATCAAAAGATACAAGCAGATGAGGTGTCATTCTAATCAGAGGGAGGGAAAATTGTGGTCACTATATGGAGAGAAATCCATGCAAGATGTCAGAAGTATCCATATGTACAGTTTTTTTGCTTGCCATATATGGTCTGGAGCCACTGCTGATGCCTCAGGGTTCTTGATAAGATCCAGAGACGGATATGCAACGTAATTGGCCCTGATCTGTCATCTCGTCTGCAGTCGCTCTCTCACAGACGCGCCGTCGCCTCGCTCTGTCTTTTTTACAAATACTTTCACGGTAATTGCTCCGATGAACTGCTTTCGCTGGTTCCCAGGCCTCATGAATTTAAGCGTCCTACGAGGCTGGCATCCCGTTCCCACCCCTTCACCGTTGAAACTGTTAGATGTAGATGTCTCTTCTACGCCAATAGCTTCATGTCTCGCACATCTCGCCTGCGGGACTCCCTTCCTTATTCCTGTTTCCCTGACAAATATAATCTCCAACTATTTAAGTGTAACGTCAATCGACATCTCCAGTTGCCTTGATCTATCCACTTCACACCCTTTCCCCTTTCATTCCTATCTGCTCTCGCTCCAAATCTTCTGTAACCCCCTTGCCTTGATCGATCCACTATCTTTCTCCACATCCTCTCTTTTACCACTCCTATCTGCTCTTCCTCCAAACCTTCTGTAACCCCTTGCGTGCTAGTGGCTTCCAGCCTTGCTTGGGGTGAAAAGCTTAAAAAAAAGTTGTTATTATTATTATTGCAATCAATAATTCTTGCTTAATTAGGGTTGTTACGTAATCTAGACCCTTTTTAAAAAAAAGATTTTAAAAAATAAATGAAAAGTTGTGGAAAGACATTTGATATTTGTCAAGTTATATTTTTATTTATTGGGCACCAGTTTTATTTTGAATCTAATGCTTAGCAGTTCCTGTTTTATACTACTACACAAGCATACAGCCGCATACACTTGATTCTCTTTCATGTAGGTAATTCCCACACACCTGTCCCTCCAGTTTGACTTCGCTGTTTATGGGTATGGGCTAAGAAAAAGACTATACCCTTCTGCCCTCTCTACATCTGCATAATTTGTGATATATATATATAAAATAAAAAACAACAATGTTAGATACATTTGACAACATAATATAAGCTGTTGCTCGATATGACATTAAATATCAGAATGAATTCTCTTTTTTTTCTACTTTCCCTGTATGATCCATAGATTCATAAAATAAAACCAAAAAAACCCTGGCTTGTTCTCTTTCTAGATTCTACTCTGGTCACTGTGACATGCTCTGTTGATGGAAGAAAGATTTGATGGGCATTTATTAAACTGCTTTTTATTTTATTGTCATCATTATTGAGAGAGAGAGAGAGAGAAGCAGAAGCATCCCAACAAAGTGAATCTGGGGTGCAAAGCCCAATAAACTCTTCCTGACACGTATTCTGATAAGGATATACCTAGTACATCCATCACAGCCAAATATATATATATATATATGCAATATGGTGATTGCTTTTGTTAAAAGCAGTGCATAACCTTGCAGGGGGGGGGGCTCAGTTAGAAATACTTTTAGATCAAGTAACCCCAGCCTGCTTAGAGAGTTTTCAATTGAGGATATTTCTCCGGTATTTAGTGACTCCCAAATTTCCTTGGTTGCCTCTTACACTCTTAAAAGTTAGAGAAAGAAAAAGAGCAAATGCCTTTTAATACCTGGTCATAATACTCTCTTACTACTCCCGCTCCTGAACAGGTAGTCAGTGTGTCAACGCCTAGGGGATATACCCAACTGGTTAATGTCAGGTAACTGACAAGAAAATCTCTATTAATGATCACAATATTTACTGTCACCTGTCTTAATTCAAGACAAAACATTTACAATTAAGATTAGAAGCCACAAGAGTGATGTTTGGTAGCATTAAGGTTATCTTTATTATTATTGTAATTTGCCTTTGCATTGTACCTGTTGCTCCCAAGTCTCAAACAGAGACTTCAAGATACAAGATTATTGATGTATCAGAAGATGCAAACAGATGAGATGCCATGATACCTGAGGGGACAGTATATATGCGAGAAGTATCACTGAGTAGGACTTTTTGCAATTCATACACAACAGTTCAAAGGTTTCAAGCCATTCTCAGAATTTGCATGGGATGAACTTGACAAAAAAGTGAAAGAAAAAAAAAAAGGAAAAAGAGTTCTTAAAGTCAGTAAAAAAAAAAAATGAAATCAATTATCAAATTTATCCTTTGAGAAACTTTTGCAACGAATGCCAAAAATTGGTGCTGCAGTAATGAAGACTAAAGGAGGATATTTTGACGAGAGCAAAATTTAATCATAAAATTCTTTTTCTCGTTTTGTCATAATAAAATTTGTAATAGAAAATTCTCACTTTTTTTTAAACTATGTATAATAATTTCCTCTTATTTAAAGTACAAAACAACTACATTTTGAGCCAATTTAAAAAAATATCAGGGGTTTCCTGAAACTTTTTGAACTGATTTTAGGGTTGCCAAGAATTTATTTTATTTTTTTGCTCCATCAGATTTCATTCCCAAAGCAACAAAGCCGTTAATTATAAAATAATGTTATTATTATTACTATTATTATTATTATTATTATTATTATTACTACTATTATTATTACTATCATTATTATTCACAGGACACGATGTAAGACGTCCTGGTGACCCGAAAATAGTGACCCCCGCCTCGTAAGTTAACAAAATAAACCGATCATTTTTTTTCACCAATAGCCTGCATCTAATATTTTCCGGTGAATTCTTTGCAGTAATGTCCCTATTTCGAATCCCTAGTCCAATAAATGCAAGATTTTTCATATATTTTTGTACATCCTAGTGCTCCAATGATCACTGGTACTGTAATTACTTTATTATTATTATTATTTGTGTATGTTATGTTTCCTGCTTTGTATCCTGTAGAGCTGAGTCCAAACTATGGTCCTAAAGCCCTATAGGAGAATTGCCATTTAATTGGTGGCACTTTTCTTAGTATATGGGATGTTCCTATTAGGGCGATCTTTTGGGCAAATTCTATGTAAATGTTACCTGAGACACTGTTAGTAAAATTGTCCATTCCTTTTCTCACGAGGCCCAGAGCTCCGATTACTATTGATACAGTCTGTCTTCATTCCTCACATCCTGTTAATCTCGATCTCCAGGTCGTTATATTTTGGCAATTTCTCGATAATTTTCATGGAGGTGTTTCTCTCAGATGGCACTGCGATGTCAATAAGCATACACTTCCTGAATTTCTTGTCTTTTATGATAATATCAGGCCTGTTGGATTTTATTTCTCCGTCAGTTTGAATTGGCATGTCCCAGAGGATAGTTACATCATTATTTTGAGTAACTGCGTCTGTTTGGTGCTCATACCATCTCTCAGTGGTCTCGATTTTGTGATTCTTACATATCTTCCAGTGCACATATGTCGCTACCTTGTTATGTCTGTGGGTATATTCATTTTTTTGCTACTTCCGGATATCCTGTGATAATATACTCAAGAGTTTCATCATATTTTCCGCAGATCCTGCATTTCGGGTTCGTTCCATCCTTGATTATGTGACAGTGATAGGATCTGGTTGTGAGGCTTTGGTCCTGAGCTGCAATAATTGGGTGTTTCTCTTAAATGTTACTGCTATGTCAATAAGCATACACTTCCTGTATTTCTTGTCTTTTCTTGTTTATTTTTGTAAAACAAAATAAATAAATAAAACACAGAAAGAAAACCCAACTGCACACACATTTTAGATAGATAATGCTCTTCGTAATGTGTGAGCTGTATTTGTGAATACAATTTTGTTTGTATTTCTTTAAGGCATGGGTTACCTGGGATCGCTTCAATGAGTCTATCGGAGCCTTTTCAAATCAATCCGAGGGCTCCAAATGGAATTATTGATATTGATTGAGATTTCCACTTCAAGGTCCTTGTACTTTGATCGTTGTTGTTATTACTATTATTATTATTATTATTATTATTATTATTATTATTATTATTATTATTATTATTATTTCCTTTGATTTCTGGTGTATACTCATTTCCTTCCGGGTCCCAACAAGAGACCTAAGGACAGAAATGGCTTCAGGAGATTTCCCACTGATCATTTTTGTAAAAGAAAAAAGATTATTATTATTATTATTATTATTATTATTATTATTATTATTATTATTATTATTATTATTATTATTATTTTCCCTGATTTCTGTTGTATACACATTTCCTTCCGGGTCCCAACAAGCGACCTAAGGTCGGAAATGACATACTGACATTTTCCACTGAGCATTTGTATAAAAAAAAAATAAACAAAAATAAAACAACGTAAAAACAGACACATTTTACATAGACAAAACTCTAATCTTCTCCTCTATCCCCACGACAAACGAAGTGTTTCTTTGTGGGGTGCGAGCTCTCCCTATGGAAATATTTTTTCTTTTTCTTTCGAATATCATTTGTTATTATTATTATTATTATTATTATTATTATTATTATTATTATTATTATTAATGCTTATGTAGTTGTTTTCCCACAATCTGACGGGTTGCACAAGAAAAATATGATTGCTCTGTTGAACTGACTCCCGAGAGAATGTTTCCCTGATCACTACAGTCTTTGCCTGTTCGAGTCTAGGTTTAACGATGATCTTTCTCTCCTATCCGTACAAACTGCTGGGGGCCACTCGAGGTAGAGTGGCCCCCGACATCTTTCACATGATGAACCTCTCTCTCTCTCTCTCTCTCTCTCTCTCTCTCTCTATATATATATATATATATATATATATATATATATATATATATATATATATACATATATATATATGTGTGTGTATAAAGAGAGAGAGAGAGAGAGAGAGAGAGAGAGAGAGAGAGATGCGTATACATCAGAAACCAAAGCAAATAATAATAATAATAATAATGATAAATCCGATGGAGAATCAAAAATTATTCAAATGACAACATTAAAAAAAAAAAGAGCATTCGATACAGGAGTAAATAGGTTCACCTATCGTCCGGTTCCCACTCCTCCCCGGTCATTTGATTAGGAGTAGAGGTTTATCCCTTGTGCCATGTTTAGGATTGGGCTTCCCGTTCCTTCTAAATTCTATTTCAACTCTATACTTCTAACGTTTCTCTCTAAACTCTAAAATTTATACTATTATGAGTTTCTGGTTCCTTCTAAAGTCTTTTACCTCTTTTCACTCCCAGTAGCCCATTGCGTCTTACTGACGTTATCGCCTCGCTTGGGGTGAATTGATTAAAAAAAGAACAAGAATACTGAGGGGGGTTCTGAAGTATTGTGGCGATTTGCTATCACTCTAGCTGTAGTCATAGTAAACAGAAAAATTAAAGTACAAATACTA
>OZ038490.1:11489071-11491571 GCA_964036315.1 Acanthosepion esculentum | reverse complement strand
ATATATATATATATATATATATATATATATATATAGTGATTTTCCAAGTGTAGATGTGGCACAAGGCCGAAAATATGGGACACCCAGTGAGGATCGAACTCACTATTCAGTCGTAAAAGTTCCAGCAAGACAAGCTTTCTAACTATGACACTGCCTCGAGGTGCCCCTATTTGATTTTCTAATCGTAGGTTAGATGTGGAACAGGGCCGAAAGTAGGGGGCACCCAGTGAGGATCGAACTCACTACTCAGCCGTAATTTTTCTAACGTGACAAGCTTGCTAAACATTTCATCGCCTACACACACACACACACACACACACACACACACACATATATATATATATATATATATATATATATATAACTCGGAGGCGAAGCACATAACATAGGACTTCTATTGTTTAATTCAGTTAATCACTATTAATCAAGTATATAGAACTGTATATCTATATATCTATATATATATATATATATATACATATATATATATATATATATATATATATATATATATATATATATATATATACAGAGAGATATATATATTGATTTGTCATTTATGGCCTATGAATATTTTGTAGGTTATTTAAAGCCAGAACAATTAATTATATATATATATATATATATATATATATATATATATATATATATAATTATTTATTTAAAAATTATAACATAAATATGTTATAAAATCACTACAAAAATAGCCGTTGTCTTGTCAAGTGATGATGTTGAATCTTGATAAGACACCGGAGGTGTTGAAACAAAATGGGTATTTTTGTTTATAATTTTTAAATAAATAATTATATCTGCGCTACTCTGTATTGAGCACTCTTTTAAGAATAGTAATTGTTGGTTATTGGAATTTATTCCGTATACACCAATCCTATACTTGGATATATATATATATATATATATATATATATATATATATATATATATATATATATATATATATATAAGATAACGAAATATATTTTTATATAACAAGAAGAATATTGGCGAAATTTTATGACAAAATGGAAAACGTTTATATATATATATATATATATATATTAAATAATAAATAATTGTCGGACTTTGTCCATTTCATAATGTGTGACGTCATTTGTTTACATTTGATACACCATGAGCAGTTATGAATGTACGTGAGAGATTCGTGGAAGATTGAAGTTTATAAGCAGTAAATTCGACCTTACCAACCGAACAATCCTTTGTGGCCGAGCGGTTAAGGCACGTCAGGCTATATGACGGTTATAGGATACAGGTTCGAATCCTGTCGGACGACGAATATTTTCTGCGAAAATTTCTCGGAGATATATATATATATATATATATATATTAAATGAGATAATGGAAAAAAAAATTCCAAGACTATCAGTATATATACTGTCAATAAAAATCTGCTGGGAAACCCTGGATTAGGGTTATACCATATCTCCCTCACAGAAAGCTGTTTTCGTGATAATATCAGCCTGGCTAGGAGGGATAAATGTCTATTATTGCTCAAAAGACTAGGGCTATTTTTTGTGGAGACTCGTATTTGTGTAAAGGCTGCGTATTCACTAAAAATAACGTTTGAAACAATAAAAATATGTCAGATTAAAAAATTAGAAATTATTTTGTCTCCGTTGAAGGGGTTTGTTATTATGATTATTTTATTTAATTTTTTTACCATATATCATATTGCAAATAGGTCTTATTCAAATCTCTTGACAATAGTCTTTCAAAGATTTAAACAATCTAATGCGTTTTATAAGCTTACAGCTGATCTTTGTCATTGGCAAAGGAACTTTGAGATATGTCGTTACTGACCAAGTTCCTGCAAGAAGTTTGTTTTTAATATATATATATATATATATATATATATATATATATATATATATATATATATATATATATATATATATATATTTTCAATGAAACATGTTTGAAAGAAAGGTCACTGCCCACAAATATATATATTATATATATATATATATATATATATATATATATATATATATATATATATATGTGGGCAGTGACCTTTCATTCAAACGTTTCATTGAATATGACAGACAAGGAAAATTTGAATTTTGAGTTTTTCTAATGTTCTTAAACCTTTCCGTTTAGTAGGTCAATTGTCCTAACTGCTTTTGGCCACTTCTGTAGTCATGTTCAAGGGGTTTCTTGTTAAGTGTTGTTAATTTCTTGTCATGGTTGTCTTTTTAACATGTAGTTGCGTGATGCCTCTATAGTAGTAGTAGCGATTATTCTGAGCTCCTCGAATGGGACATGGCAGTAATTTGAGTTGGCATCCTTTTAGTTTTAAAAAAACATTTGACCACATTACTTGTGTTGCTAAATATATCTATATATTGTTTATATATATATATATATATATATATATATATATATATATATATATATATATATATATATATATATATATATATATTTTTAAATAAAAACAGACCACTTTAAGGTTCCATGTAATAAATTATTTCACCACAGCCCT
>OZ038490.1:11331571-11469071 GCA_964036315.1 Acanthosepion esculentum | reverse complement strand
CTTCAAAGTATAATTGGCGTCTGCTATGATCCTTATTGCCTCGTGCTAATAGCCCCAAGAAAGGCATGAAATCTTACCACCCTGTAACCATGCTCATGCCCCGGATGATTTTTATCGCTAACTCGAAACGGCTGGACATGGCGCATGGGTAAATGATAAAATGTATTAAGGCAATACTGCTTAAGATTCTCCCCACGCCTCTGAAATTCAGTTCTACGAAAAGACATGATCACCTCAGAGGATATTTGGATAATATTTGGATATCGGAGAAGAAAAAATAGAGAGAAAAAAAAACAGGATTTTATAAAAATATAGAAAATAGATAGGTAGACACAGACAGACGGACTCACATACATAGATGAACGTTTAAAATAAACTGTATATGCACACACACACAAGCAAACACACATACATACACACACACACACACACACACACATATATATATATATATGTTTTTATATATATATATATATATATATATATATATATATATATATATATATATATGATAGCTGGGCACTCGTATTCGAGGATACTCGTATATTAGGGAGGCTCTCCAATCCCTATTGCAGACGCTTGCTCAGGCACATTTGTGTTTATTCAAAACGTGTGTTTACACTGCAACTATGCTGAGCAGACCTTAGTTACAGTTTCTGAGGGAGAGCGTATTATCTAGAGTGATCACCAATTTGGACAAGCCCAGCCTTATTCAATTGTAATATACGGAAAAATATTCGTGAATATGAAAGGATTATGATAAAAATAAGCAGAAACAATGTTCGTAATTTATTCAGTCAGACATATATATATATTTGTATATATAGATAGATATAGATATTACACATTGAGTGGTGGTGTTAACAAAATAGTGCTCAATGTAATATAACAGAGCTATAAATTATATCTTAATAACTTTATCTACCGGTAGTATGATATTTCAGAATCATCAGAGTCGTACTACTGGTGAGGAAAAAATGTATATATATATATATATATATATATATATATATATATATATATATATATATATTTATATATATATATATATATATATATATATATATATATATATATATATATATATATATATATATATATATATATATACAGAGAGATAGAGAGAGAGAGATAGATAGATAGATAGATAGATAGATGGATAGATAGATAGATAGATAGATAGATAGATATAGAATGAATAAAAATAAAAGTTTGTCATTTAAGCATCCCGATTGCAGTGTTTCTTAGAACTGTTCGTCCAATCTTTAGGGCATATCAGCAGTTTACTGCTTCTTATATATATTTATATATATATATATATATATATATATATATATATATATATATATATATATATATATATATATATATATATATATAAAAACTTTATGTAGTAGATAAATGTGTTTCAAATAGACACCCCTTTTTTTTCTTTTTTCCTTTTAAAATCTTAATAAAGAAATATGTTCTCCGGCAGGGTCCGAACCATTTGTAGTATAAACCACCGCCTTTGTCGCAGGGAACATCCAACCGCAGTAGGATTCTACCGCTTAAATAATACACCCCACTCCCCGAGACTCTCTCAAAACCCCAATATCTCCGCTTGTTTGTGCATACCAAATGTAGACAAATGTATTTCTAAAGAATTAACAGATTTATGTTAAATCCGACACTTGGCGGGGTGGCGGGTGGCTTAAAATGTTTTATACATATCTATCTATCTATCTATGTATCTATTTCATGGATTCTCAAGCTTGCCTGACCCATGCACACCTTTCACCACTTGTCAGAATGCAATTCCCCACCTCCATTTCAAGGTGACCGTCCAGATAGGCCAAATTCTATAATTTCTCTCCCCACCAACTTACTGTCGTTCCAATTCACCCCAGAAAATCCAAAAATTCACCCCTTGGGGGTGAATTTCACCCCTGTTGGAAAACCCTGATCTATCTATCTATCTATCTATCTATCTATCTATCTATCTATCTATCTATCTAAACACACACACAAACTAATATATATATATATATATATATATATATATATATATATATATATATATATATATATATATATATATACTATAAAAGGCTTAAACACTAATATTCCATGGTTATAATTTATTACATTGAAATCGTAATCACGATCCAATTCATCAGACCGACAAATTCCAATGTAATAAATTATAACCATGTAATATTACTGTTTGAGCCTTTTATATTATATTCTGTCTATGTCTAGTACAAAGAGCTCAACCTGGATTTTATCGTATTGGAAATATATATATATATATATATATATATATATATATATATATATATATATAGTGATTATACTATATATTAGTGTTTTTACATAATATACAACGTCCATATTATGTATAATCATTAATATCTAATTGGATAAATTAGATAAAAACAGATATATAATACCACTTATAAAATCCCTAATATCTAGTATCCAAAACAATTTCAGCAATCTTAACAATAACAAAAAAATTTCAACCAACTCCAAAAACTATTATTGATTGGATAATATCCAAGAATATCCATAACTATTAGACACACACGCACACACACACACACACACACACACACACACACACACACATATATATATATATATAGCTGGAGCAGAACATCATAATATTTTTTAATCCTTTTTTATTTTTTACAATATATTAAACAATACACAGACAAAACAATAATGATAGTCTGTTTTGGTTTAGATGGACGATTTCCAAGCAAGGACAAACTCGTGCATATGAGACGCTGGAAACGAAAATCGCACCGCAGTGTTTTGTCCGTGTATTGTACTGTAATTGTCATCTTTGATAATGGCTTATGTAAGCCGAAAGCTTAGATAGTTTTAAAAAATATGTATCAATATTGTGATTTTCTTTCTTCGTTTAATGATAATGTTATTAAACTTATCAGACGATATGAAAAGAATTTACATAAATTAAATAGATAAAGCTTGTCTATATTATTTAACGAAACGTGCATCAATATATATATATATATGTGTGTGTGTGTGTGTGTGTGTGTGTGTGTGTGTGTGCATACTCATGTTTTATCGAATCAACTACCTCAGCAACATTGGAAAAATAATATCACAAATTTGATCGATCGATTTACCAACTTATAATGGTTTATTTTACCCGACTAGCTTCAGTAAAACGATTGCGATTGTGGGCCGACAGACACTTGAATTATCTTCAGAATTAACCGTCAAACACTTCTATATTTAAAAATTTATTCATCCGCCCACCGACTGCCTTACACACCCACCCGTATACTTGTAAAATCTGTCATGTCTTATTGATGTTATTTTGTTTTATAACTATCAGTTATTTATATTAAGTGTGCTCATTGTATTTTCACACCAGGGAAGCTACCACGGGTGATCAAGTGACAACAAATCTTCTTAATGCTCCAGCACTCTCCTCAGTATTCTAGCTGACTTTAATAATACTGTTTTGTTTTCGTATAGTTTCAGTCCTTCCAAGGTTTTTTAACTTCTTTGCAAGTTTCTTTCAGACAGTTTGGAGTACAGTATTTTCACGAATATCTAAAGGGCAGGAGTGGAAAAATGTGTTCGTATAATTCAAAATTCCAGTTACTGAATACGTATATTATTGAAAAAGGATGAGGGGAAGAAATCTATTTCTGAGAGATATTTAACATCTACGTCATCAAATAATATTTCCAAAACGTTTTGTTCAATGCGGTGTCAAGTATTTTATGAAAAAAAAGCGCATCATTTTTTTTGTCTGTTTCCCACTAGCTCCGCGTTTTTCTTCAAACCTGGATAAAAATAGGTCCATTTCTGAAGGGTAGCCCGCCGACTCAACACCGCCGACTCAACACCGCCGACTCAACACCGCTGACTCAACACAGCCGACTCAACACCGCCGACTCAACACCGCCGACTCAACACCAGGACAACTCACTCAGCACCAGAAAAACATAACTTTTTTAATAACCAAATAAAAGTAAAATTATTAAGGATTAAACAAATTTGTTTCTGATTTACTTTATTAAAAATAATTTTTAAAATATTCACTAATTAAGGTTTTGATCCTTGATAAATTATTTTATTCTTTTATAAAAAAAAAGTTATGTTTTTCTGGTACTGATTTGTTTTAGGGCTAAATTGTCTCACTCCTCAGTTCTCCCGTTTCTCAGTAGGTTGTGTTCAGTTGGCGTTGTTGAGTTGTCCCTTCTCGTTTCTGAAGCGCAACTATCTTAAAGAAAACGATTGCTTTGGTATTTGAAATTGGTTATCTCTGGCGTGACGAAGCTCTGATATTTTTAATGTATATTCTTTGTATGAAAACTACGAAGAAATTTATAAGAATTAATTGAACTGATTTTATCAGTGTTTTACTTTTTCATCAAACTTTGGATATTGTTTTCTAATTTCTAAAAAAGCGGGTCTGATATAAAAGGCATGAGACAAGGATACGCCTTCTCTCTATATTAATTCAGCCTCTACAGCGACGCTATCCTAAGGAAACTGGAGATCCTACCAGGATTTATTATCGATATATTAACAATATAAGATAAGCAGATGACATTGTGTTGATGGCCGACTCGGAAAGGAAACTGCCGGAGCTCCGAGGCGTCGTCGTGTTAGAAGAAAGCGCTAAGAAAACTCTCCACTGCAAGAAGATAGAAAAAGTCCAAGATGTTATATAAATATCAGGCATGCGGAGAAAATGAAATACATGGGAGGTGTTTTAACAGAAGATGGAAAATACGACACCGTGATACGAACACGCACTGGACTAGCGATAGAAGCATTCCAAAAGTTAAGCAAGGATCTGAGAAACGGAAAAAAAATCGTGAGAAAAAAACAACAAAAAAAAAAAAACACGAAAAATATACCAACCTCTAGTGTTGTGGCTTTGTTAGGGCCAGAAATAAAGACACAAAGAGAGGAATTGAGTTAAACAAATATACTAACAAAAACAGTAATACAAACATATACAAACGAGAGTGTTACAGCAAGAATATTCGGTCCCACTGTCAGAGCTGACTGCTGGAAGCTTCCCTTCAAAAGGCAATACCTGCTCCTATTTATAGCTGGCGTAGTCCATGCGTGCGTTGTTAAATAACCAGAACACCTCTTATATGGCAATGAATGAGAAAACTAGAGGCAGCAGAAATGTAGTTCTACATAAGGAAATTGAAAATTATATGGACGGAGCCAGTAAGCAACAAGGAAGTCTTAAATAAAATGGCAGCAGAAAGAACACTTCTACTCAGAATTAGGAAAACTCGGCTGAAATTCCTTGGACACATCATGAGGAAGGAGGGCTTAGAAAAATTTACCCTCGCAGGACACATTGAGGGATAGAGGAAGACAGCAGGCCACTTGACAAGCTTGTGTGAATGGATGGTGGAACGGAGGTGGAGGCTTAGTAAAAGGAGAAGAGCCACACAAGACAGGAAGTTGTGGAGAGCCATGATCGCCTATGCCGTGAAGTGATGCGGCAAACAGAAGAATAATAATTGTAAAATGCTCGGATGATTTCACTTTTACTCTTCATTTCTCGTCCGGATAATCAAAGTTCTGAAAATTGACGTCCAGGTCCGAGAAAGTTCTTGACTACAACAACAAGAGTTCTCCTCCATGTTCCAACTTTTTGTAGTTATTTTAGCTTTTATTTGTCAGTTCAGTTATAAACGAAAGATAATTCAAGAATATGACGGGAATGCTTATCGCCATGTTTTTAGCAACACTGATATATTACATCGATTACCATTATTATCATTATTATTATTTCCTTTGATATCTGGCGTTTACACATTTCTTTCCGGGTCCCGCCCAGCGACATACAGTTAGAAATGGCATCATGACACTTTGCAGTGCAAAAAATAAAAAATAAAAAAATAAAATAAAATAAAAAAATAAATAAAAAATAAAAATAATTACATCGATAAAGCCCTTCGTAAAGGGTGTGCTGTATTTGTCAGAACAATTTTTTCTATCTCTTTGAGGCATGGACTTCCAGGGATCCTTTCAATCAGCCTACTGGAATCTTTTCCAACCAGTCCAAGGGCTCCTACTACAACAGGGATTGTTGATGTTCCCATGTGACACATTTTTTAGATTTCTATTTCAAGGTCCTTGTATTTTGACAGCATTTCGAATATCTTCAAAAATACATTGCAGTCTGCAGGGACTGCCATATCAATAAGGAGGCACTTATTTTGTTTGTGGTCTTTAATAGCAATGTCTGGGCGGTTGGCTTTGATTGTTCTGTCAGTGTGTATTGTGTAGACCCATAGAATTGTAACAGGTCCTATCTCCGTAACCGGGTCAGGGTGGTGTTCATACCAGTTTCTTTCAGTTTCCTTCCCATAGGAGTTGCAAATTTTCCAGTGTAGATATTGGCCCACTCTGTCATGCCGGGTTTTATATTCTGTGGGTGCCAATTATTATTATTATTATTATTATTATTATTATTATTATTATTATTATTATTATTATTATTATTATTATCATCATCATCACTACTATTATTCTCTTGTTATTTTTTTTTCAGATCAAATAATGGCAGACGAGAGTTTCAAGACTCTGGCAATTTTGGGGAATTATTTTAAACTTTATGGCAATATCTGTAACTCAGATAACTCACCCGGTTCAGGCTTGATGACCAGATGCAGTCATTGTCAACAAGGAATGGATCTGTCAGTTATTGAATGATTTCACACGAAGAAAGTGAAAATCATGACACGTATACGGACCTTACGAGTGAAACTGCAAGAAATATGGAACACGAAAATGACAGATGCAACTATTGTTACAGCAGGGCAGGTCAACTTTGGAACTCTGGTATTGCACTCAATTTAAAAGTTGCGGTTTGACTTCTTAAATAATAACAGATTATTTTTTTCCAAATGATTACCATTTTTTTTTTTTTTGAGGAAACGAGTTTAAAGATTAAGTTTGAATTCAAAATTGTAGCGTTGGAATTTCATTCCAGTGATCAGTGAAAGCCTTAAAAAATATAATTCACTGAAGCTTTATATATTGTATATGGACAGGATGCATAGCACAAACACATTACTACGATAGTGTGCCATCAAATAAGACCTTCATTTACTTCAAAGGGAAATTATCCTAGACAATTTAACTGTATTATGATGTAATATTTTATACATTGCAGAAGTTTTAGTGAAATTTTCAATAAACAATGCAAATTTAAAATATTTGTCTTATAATGTGTGCCCAGCAGTATTATGGTGTTTTATAGACTTTTATTTATTTTTTGGTTTTATTAATTATGATATAACAAATCTTATTCATTGCGTAGCCATTTTTGTAATCTTATACAATTTCTTTTACACAGTTTTTACTTATCGAATCCAGTAAAAAAAATTGCATATTTTGCTTGTGGTGATTCATTATTAGAATTCTGGTTTGAATATATTTTCCATTCAATGAATCTAATATAAAAGATAACATCTGTATTTGGATTTATTCTTGAAAGAGTAAAACTTTGAAGTCAGTTTGTAAGTAAAAACGTGCAGACGTTGGGTATTTTTTCAGGTGATCGTTAAAACTAAATGCTCAGAAATTGGTAAAAGATTCTAGATACAGTTTTGGTGTCAATACTTATCACATCAAACCCCAGCTTTTATCCTGAGTGCAATGTTGACTTTCTCAAAGAAGTGAAAAATCAACCTGCTCTGATTTTACGCGAGCATTTCACTCGACAACATTACTAGAATCAACAAAACCAGTTTACCATCACTGAGATGTCTGTTACTAAAACCTTAGTGAAAGCCTCCAGATACTCCGTCTTTCACTCTCTATGTGTCGTGTTACTTCAAGATATAACCGTTTATGGCTCTCTACAGCTTCCTGTTTTTTTGTTGCTCTCAGAAATACGCTCTTCTTTATGAATTCTATGACAGTTTCTGCTATTTGTTCTGCCATCCATTTCTTCCTCAAACTGTTTTTTATCTGCTTCTTATCGTTTCGATGTGTCCTGTGAGTGTTAAATTCTCCAAGCCTCCTTTCCACATTATGTCCAAAAAGCATTCAGTTTCCGTTCTCGGGATTCATCTTCGGCAGAAGCATTTCCCGGTCACTCACAAGTCCTTATCTGTAATGAAATTATCCAGCTTTTGCTGCCCTTATAGGAGGAAAAACTCGCTCAGACCCCCTCTCTCTCTCTCTTTTTCTCTCCCTCTTACTCTCTCTCTCTCTTTCTCTCTCTCCCTCTTACTCCCTCTATCTCTTTCTCTCTCTATCTCTCTCACTCTCTCTGTCTATCTCTTGATTTGTCATGTCCTTTCGGGACGTGGTTGATCATCGTTATTTATCCACATCTTGCTCCTTTCTGCTGACGTCTTTTTGTCTTGAATAATGTTCTCGGCCCAACCGGTTGCTCACAATCTGATCCAAAGGTCAAAAGGCCAAATATCCAAATTTTTTCTGGTGTCTGCGTGGAGGGCTCCTTTATAGTTGAATCCAAAAGTGTTCTGTCCCCTTCATTCTATATTTTAATAGATACGATTTAATTAAGTAAATGATCTGTTTTTTAATTAAACAGAATTAATTATATTTACTGGCCTGAATGTTCGAGAAAATTCGTAGAAAAATGTGTTTTCCAATAGGAATCAAACCTGTGTCCTAATACAGAAATTAATACTGTTTAATTAAAAAACAGATCATTTACTTAAATAATTTGTATCTATTAAAATAACGTATAAACAAAAAATATATTACATATATATATATATATATATATATATATATATATATATATATATATATATATATATTTAAACTTATGAAATCAATTAAGTCCGAAAATTATTTAATATATATAAACATTAATTAATTCAAGCCGGTGAATGTAATTACCGTATTTTCCGGCTTACAAGACGCAATTTTTTTTCATAAAAAATACCCTGAAAAATACGTGTGCAACTTCCAAGACGAATGTAAGGCAACGCCCAGGCTTAAGCTTGAACGGTCATCTAATTGGCTTGACTGATAGGGACGTGGATTTGTATGTTGAGTCATTACACTATAATGTTAGCTATCTACCTAATTAAGATTTTTTATATGATATAACCTCCATACTTAGATGTTTCAAGAAGTTTCCAAGACTAAAAATCTTCCTGGGGCCGAGCCACAAGTTTAAACATGCTCTGTATATTTCTGCTCTTGAGTAAAACAAAATTGTACGAGTGATTAATATAAACAATCCATGGCACCAGTATGTGAGCGACGCATGGTGAATGTGTTGTATGAGAATGACATTTTTTTTCTTAGAAATTTATTTCCAATATTACGGTGAGTCTTCGAAGCCGTAGCCTATTGTAAGCTGGAAAATACGGTAATATTAATAACCATCTATTAAGACAGTCGAACAGTCCATTAAAAATAAATAAAAATAATATATATATATATATATATATATATATATATATATATATATATATATATATATATATAATTTATTTGTGCAGCTGATCCTTATTTAAACATATATTGTTATATATAACAGACAATGTATGTCTATTATCTTTGATCATGAGCCGTTCTAAAGTTTGTATTTTTACTTTAATTTCGGGTGAAAATAAAGACAAATATTGTCCTAAATTTGGATATTTTTATATTAATCTTGTCCTTGATCTAAGCTTTGTTAAAATGTCCGTATAATCACTCTGAAGATGGCTCCTGTGATCCGCAGCGTCTTGTAAGCCAGAATTATTGCTACACAGTAGCCTTGATAATCTTTAGCGACTAGCCAATAAACGTCAGCATAATAAAATATGATGTAAATATGTGACTTTGATACCCATAATACCCTCTTAACCGGCCTATATAATTAGTCAAGAACATCACACATAACACATGGCCTGGAGATTGCGTTAAAACATTAAACAGACTGTAGCAACTCGGTGTTCGCTTCAGTGTCCACCTGTATATTATATACTGGGAGTAACACCAAAAATGTCCAAATCGTGTAAAAAAAAACAATTGTTCATTTGTTAGATGCATTGTGTCTTAGAAATGATAAAACATATCTTAATGGAAATCATCGAGGCATTTATAAAAAAAATAATAGGCTCTATTTTGATCAATAAGAATGTATAATTACTCTCCAAGCTTGACAGAAGAATCCTGACGAAATTGATCATAAACGAAGATGACATCATCATTAATTAAACATAGCTAAGGATCGGAACTCATGAAGGATTGAAATAAAGTTGAAATATATATATATATATATATATATATATATATATATATATATATATATATAATTCCAGGATCATTTTCCAGATGATCTTCGCCCTCTCTAACCTTCTAACTTTCTGTCCTGAAATAACAAGTTGTTTCACGTACGATTTCCCAATCGTGTAACAGCAAAATTGTCCATTTGTTAGATTAAGATTTGAACAGTTGTATCTTAGAAATGATTAAAGATATCTCACTGGAATTTTCCGTGTTTTTCATAACGCTATTGGACTCTACTTTGAGCAATAAGAATGTATAATTGCTCTGCAAGCTTAACAGAAGAATCGTGATGAAATAGATCATAAATGAAAATGACATGTTCTTCATTAATTAATCATAGCTAAGGATCGGAAACTCACGAAGGATTGAAATAGAGTTCAAATATTATTAAGGGGTATCCTCTTTTTACACAAATGGACTAACCCGAGGTATACATACACTACTACCAGTGAATAACCGGACAGTCTGTAATAGAGGAGGGTAGCACAAGAGTCACAGTTAGCGAGCACGTAGACTCAGTAAGGAGTCATACCGCGATACTTCAATACCAAGACTGTATATATATTATTGCTACTAACCCGCATTCCTGGATCTACTAACCCGTATTACCAGTTTGTCTTATTACATTAATACATTTATTTTCTTTATCCATTCCTGGCGTTTGTTATTCATTGATATCGGATTCATATATATATATATATATATATATATATATATATATATATATATATATATATATATGTATTAATGTGGATAAGCGAATAAATATTTACTCAGTTTAATATAAGATGTAAATAAAACAGTGTTCAATGTAGCCAGACAGAGCTAAGAAGTTTATATTAATATATATATACATATACCTACGTTCGTAGTGAACGAAACGAATCATGCACGAATTATTCTATAATTACTGAATAAGTCGTGCCTGATGAGTTGGTAGAACAACGAAACTTTAAGTTACACTTAGGACGTAGTTATATCAATATTTATTATATATATATATATATATATATATATATATATATATATATATATGTGTGTGTGGGGGGGGGCACCAACCCACTTTTATACAAGTTTCATTAAGAACGACAGATAAGGCACTGCTGTTAATTTTGTATTTAATTTCATTGTCTTTTGAACAGGAGTGGAGTTTTATCCCTTGTTTCCTGTTTAGAAGTGGGTATCCGGTTCCTGCTAACGGCTACTTCAACTCTATACGTTTGAATCCACCTCCCCAGACTTTGAATAGGTGTAGGGTTTTAGTCCTTGTTCGCTGTGTATGATTGGCTTTCCGGTTCCTTCTAAAGTCTACTTCAACTCAATACTTCAAACGTCTCCTCCCCATACTTTTGAACTGATGTAGAGGTTTACCCCTTGTTTGCTGTTTAAGTTTGGGTTACCGGTTCCTTGTAAAGTTTAATTCACCTCTAAACTTCTGACGTCTACTCCACAGCTTTTTGTACAGGTGTAGAGGATTACCACTTGTTTTCGGTTTACGATTGGATTTCCGGCTCTTTGTTAACCCTAATTTGGATCTATACTCCTAACGTCTTCTCTCCATACTTTTGAACAGGTGTAGAGATTTACCCCTTGTTTCCTGTTTAAGATTGTGTTTCTGGTTCCTTCTAAAGCCTACTTCAGCTCTATACTTCTGATGTCGCCTCCCCATACTTTTGAAAAAGAGTAGAGGTTTACCCCTTTGTTTGCTGTTTGGGATTGGGTTTCCGGTTCCTTCTAAAGTCTACTTCAGCTCTACACCTCTAACGCTAGTCCTTTCTCACGCTAATACAACTTTACACAATAATCCTCTACCTTGAGTGGCTCTTGGGATTTTTATTGGTTAAATATTAGTAAAAAAAAGAAAAGAAAAAAGAAAGCTTAAGAAGTACATGCAATCGTTCCTGCGTTGTGATAAGCCTTTGTAAATTTAACGGAAATAAAATATTTCAATCTACGTTTCAGTTTTAAACTGGAGTCTATTCGAATTTTTCATTTGTGGAGAGAAACGTCCATATTCTTCTATTCTCAAAGCCTTCTCTGCCAACGCCCTCCTGCACTGACACCCCTACCTACATCTACGTGTAGCGAAAATCTTCCAGCGTGTACGCATATCTGTACGAACCTCTCCACACCCTCGCTTGAGACGAGGTGTGCATGAATGGGCAAATCGTTGATAACAACAAATGTCGCTTACTTGAGAACTAAATCAAAATTCATGCATTCTACGATGAAATACAGAAAAGAAATGCGCCTTCAGCCGCAGGCGATAAAAACAAAACCTACAATTATTTTTCTGCTTGTCTCTCAGCCTGTGCTTCTAAAATGAAGAGAGCAGTCATTATATATTTTATCTCTATATATATCTGTTGATAACACAACAATACTCACACATACACACAGTAAAAAGAACCATCAGATATTGGAAAACGAAGCAATCCTCGCTCAACAAAATTACATTTCAAGCTAACACAACACATTACACTGCATCTAAACATACGGTTCTATTGTAATATTTCATTCTCTCGCGTGGTACGACGTCATAGAACCGCATAATGAATTTACGACCTGCGTCTGCTATTCCACGACCGTTATCGTCGCATAGCAATCATCTATGTCAGTATAATCGAATATCATCTTTGATGGTGGATATCTTTGTTTAAATGTCCATATAATTACTCTGAAGATGGCTCATGAGAGGCGAAAGCTGAGATCAAGGAACAACATAATAAAAAAATATCCAAATGTTGGACAATTTTTGTCTTTATTTTCACCCGAAATTAAAGCAAACATCCGTATTTTAGAACGGCTCATGATCAGGCATAATAGACATTCATTGTCTGTTAATATTTAACAATATATATATATATATATATATATATATATATATATATATATATATGTGTGTGTGTGTGTGTGTGTGTGTGTGTATATATATATATATATCAATATATATATATATATATATATATATATATACATATATACATATATACATATATATATATATATATATATATATATATATATATATATATATATATACATTTATATTAGATATATAATCCGGTTTTCTTACTAATATTTTTTTTATTTTTACAAAACAGTACTCAATGTAAATTTACAGAGCATAAATATTATAAATTAACTGATTTAAAACCATGTTTCAAAACCCGAAGCTAAAAACTTCATATATATATATATATATATATATATATATATATATATATATATATATATATATATATATATATATATACGAGGGTCATTCAATAAATAAGGTGATTTTTTCGGTGTAAGGACTTCTAATACAGATAGAAGCTTACTCTTTTTTTTGTTTTGTTTTACTTCTTTTTCATATGGATTTAATTTCTTTTACACATTAAAAAAACTTCGAGAGTTTTGGCAATTAACAAAGATGGCCGACCAAGAAGCATGCTCCAGGATTGAACAGCGGTCAGTTATCAAGTTTCTGGTTGCTGAAGGGTGCAAACCAGTTGAAATTCATAGGAGAATGTCAACTGTGTATGGTGCCACATGTTTCAACCAAAAAATGTCTACAAGTGGGCTAAATTGTTTAAAGAAAGACGGAGCAGTGTTGAGGATGAAGACAGGCCTGGGAGGCCTACAGAAGTGAGGATTCCTGAGGTTATCGAATCAGTCAATGATCTCATTCAGTCTGACAGAAGGGTGACAGTGGATGACATTGCAAGGACTTTGAGCTTATCTGTTGGGACAAACGCAGGGGTCATCAGTCAGAAGGAGTCATCTTGCATCATGACAACGCATGGCCTCACACAGCAGCCCAAACGGTGCAGACCATCAACGAGCTGGGCTGGGAACTGCTCCCTCATCCGCCTTACAGCCCAGACCTTGCCCCTTCAAACTTTCACCTATTTGATCCCTTGGAAGCGTTCACGAGAGACACGAAGTTTAAAAGTGACGATGAAGTCAAAAGTGTTGTGAGCGATTGGCTGAGACATCAGTCCAAAGATGTTTACGCTTGTGCACAAATGGGAAAAGTGTGTGACAGTGCTGGGAGACTACGTTGAAAAAAAAAAGGAAGCTTCTATCTGTATTAGAAGTCCATATGCCGAAAAATTGACCTTATTTATTGAATGACCCTCGTATATATATATATATATATATATGGTATTCTCATTATTTTATAGAACCCCATCTCTGTTGCCTCAAATAGTCTCTTCCTCTGTGATTGCTTGATTTGCTTTTATACGGCTTATCAACTTGTTTGAAGGTTATTTAAATCCAGAAAATTATTATTATTATCCATTTCACCACCCGCACATCCAAGCTCACAGCACCTTGTATTCCACAGCAGTCACCTCTCTAGGTACTGACCAGGCTCAGTGGTCGTGTGAGAATCGGCACTTCAAAATGATATGGGCGTAAACCTCTTCATCTGGGATGAAATTGTCCTGCAGTGATTGCCATGCAAGAGGATTGATATTACGTAGCAATTCAGCATTCTTTTCTTACTTTTTAAAGATATTTTCTTGTTTCTTTATCCTTTACTTCTGGAAGGCATTTTTCGCTATTCCAATTTATTTTCGGATTTCAGCGACACATTTACTATCGTCTGTTATAATACTTCTCAGATTATTTTTTGTTTCTAACGACATTCTTCTGTTCTTTAGTACTTTATTTAACGTCTCAGACCTTAGGATTTTAGTATCATAATATAAATACTATCCTGATATTTAAACTTGTATACTTGATGGGAGGAGGTGGAGTAATGGGTAGCAGCTCTGACTGAGAAATCGGAGAGCCGAGTTCGAATTCCACTTGAATCCATTACATTCACTTATGTGCTAATATCCTTCGGAAAGGTATGAATCCTCTTCTTCTCCCCGCAGCCACGGGTAAATAGAAGGACAGCGCCGGTTCTATAGCTTTGGATGGCAACTGGTCTACCGCAGAAAAGAAAATGGCAACCTACTACTGTCTCTGATTCTGGGCCCTTTTTGTTTCCATTGTCTTACGTGCCTCGGAAATGGAAATCGGAGGTTCGAGTTTCAATTCCAGTCACCTTGGTAAAGGTATGAATCCTCTTCTTCTATCCTATGGGTAAATAGAAGGACAGACCGGGTTCTATAGCCTTGGATGGCAAGTGGTCTACCGCAGAAAGAAATGGCAACCTACTGCAGGAAAAAATCTGGCTCGTCAGTCATGTATCAAAAGGTACATGATCACCTAAGCATATATCATGCATGGCACATAACTGACTCATTATGGGTAAATAGAAGGACAGACCGGGTTCTATAGCCTTGGGTGGCAACTGGTCTACCGAAGAAAGAAATGACAACCTACTGCGGGAAAAAATCAGCCTCGTCAATCATGTATTGAAAGTTACATGATCGCCTACGCGCGTATCACGCATGGCACGTAACTGACTGGCTGACGTGCTAATATCCTTGGGAAAGTCATGGTTCCTCTTCTTCTCTCCACCCAGCTATGGTTAAATAGCAGGACAGACCGGGTTCTATAGCCTTGCATGTTTCATTAAATAATATAGACAAGTTTTGTCTATTTATTTTAAGTAAGTTCCTTTCATATTTTCTGATAAGCTTAATAACATTATCATTGAAAGATGAAATCTCCACAAATAGACTTAAATGCCTATAATTGATAACAGAATCCATTGATTTACACCAATGGCTTCCCAACTTAATACTTCTCGTTTTCACTCTTGCGTGGTCATGTGTAACATCACGAGCTGCGATGCAATTTTCGATTCCGCATGTCGTTGAAAGACGAAAGGAAAACATCGTATTGATACATGTTTGAATCCAATCTAAGTTTCGCCTTACATAAGCCATTATAAAAGATGACAATATATATATATATATATATATATATATATATATATATATATATGTATATATATATATATATATATATATATGTGTTATGGTAACTTACCCATAATAATAATGAACTACTCCGGACGTTATAAATACTGCGCCTCAAGAGTGAGCAGAGAGGATTATTGTATGAACATTGGAATAGTGATACTTGTCGAGACAACATAGTTCACTCTAACCAAATCTGATAATCATTACTAATACTTCTACTTCTTTGTATATATTTCTGTTTGTAATATATCTGTGTTATTCCATACCTGTGTTCGAGCTATTTTTCATTGGTTCTACCTTGGACCATAACAAGTGGCGACGAGGAAACCCCAAAGAAAAACGAACTCTCTACGCGGAGGACATACTTTTTTTAGGCTATCCGTCGCACATAACAGTGCCGACGAGTAAACTGTAAGAAACAAGTTCTACGTGAAGATTCTAAAAAAACAAGTTCTACGTGAGATTTAAAAAAAAAACAAGTTCTACGCGAACACATAAAAAAAGAATTTTCTTTTTGGACATCAATTTTACTGGCAACAAAGGAAATATTTTTTGGCGTACACAGGTTTCAGTATATCAGGTTACACTAAAGTAAAATATTTACACAAAATTACGTTAACATGGAAGATTTTAAGTCAACCATTGTGGAACTTATCAAAATCTAATTTGAACAGCAACAAAAAAACGAACAGAAACATCTTGAATTACAAGAATTATTGCTACGTTCAATGTCAAAAAAGGGCAAAATTCCGAGAATGAAACAGTTCTAACATGACGCTATTTGAGGCACTATCGAAGATTTCACGTATGTACCCGACGAAGACAAAACCTTTGCAACTTACTTCCGAAGGTACGAAGATCTATATGAATTTGACTGCAGAGATTGGTCAGACGCAAGAAAAGTACGTCTATTACTAAGAAAATTAGGCACATGCAAATATACCAAATTTGTAGCTT
This sequence comes from Acanthosepion esculentum, assembly GCA_964036315.1. Lineage (NCBI taxonomy): Eukaryota > Metazoa > Mollusca > Cephalopoda > Sepiida > Sepiidae > Acanthosepion > Acanthosepion esculentum. The sequence goes on along the minus strand of OZ038490.1, from coordinate 11,451,975 downwards.
ATATCCTACCGAGGAAAACAAATGAGTTAACTTTCAAAGAAGCCATAAAACTGTTAAGAGAACTTTTCAGCCATAATACCTCACTATTCCACAAAAGATGGAAATGTCTGAACCTAACAAAAAAGGACAGCGAAGATTACATAACTTTCGCTTCCATTGTAAACAAATATTGTGATGACTTTAAATTATCGGAACTCAGCGCGGACAATTTCAAACGCTTAATATACGTCCAAGGCCTGGTTTCAACCAAAGACGCAGAAATGAGACGCTGAATCCTTACAAACTTGGAGAGTGAACAAGATTTGACACTTCAAAAACTGGCCGAAGACTGCCAGAGCTGCATCAGTATGAAGAAAGACTCAAAAGATATAGAAGAAGCTGGCATCGCGCACATACGTAAAGTACGAAGACAAACAAACTTTCCCTCCTCAGAAACAAACCAAACCAATTTTCCCTCCTCAAAAACAGGTAAAACAAAATTGTTTACTTCTAAAAGTAAATATCAGAAAAAACTACCACCCAGTCCATGCTATCGCTGTGGGACTTGGCATTGGTATAAAGACTGTCCATACCGTTTTAAAACTTGCCTATCATGCAAAAAAATAGGACATAAAAGTTCTCATTGTTAGACTAGAAGATAAAGCAAAATCAGAATAAGAATCACGAGGACTGATCAAGCGGAAGAGACTAACATAAGAAAATACGTACAAGTAGAAATGCAAAACAGAAAAGTCAGACTACAGTTGGATTCAGGCTCGGACTTAACTATTATAAACGTTCAAACATGGAGAAAACTGAACAAACCTGCCATGTTAAAAACGGATCAAATTGCGAGGTCGGTAACTGAGAGAAAAATAAAATTTTAGGGTGAAGTGATTACAAACGTGACATTTAATGGAATGACAAAAAATTAAAAATGTATGTATTAAGAAATACAGAAAACTTATTCGGAACGGACTGGATGCAAAAATTCGAACTTTGGGATTTACCAATAAGTACGTACTGCCAAAATGTAAAAGGTTTATCAACCGAGGCAGATAAATTAAAAGAGAAACTAAAACTGAGTTTCCCCGAAGTATTTTCAGCAGGTCTCGGAAGATGTAAAAAAATAGCAGCAAATATCGAAATAAAAGAAAACGTTCAACCTATCTTCAAAAAAAAAAAGGAGCGTACCGTTTGCGTCAATAGAAAAAATAGATCAAGAATTGGCTAGACTCGAAAACACTGCCATACTGACAAAAGTAGAATACAGTCAATGGGCTGCACCTACGGTTTACGGAAAAAAGAAATCAGGCGAGATTTGAGTATGCGCTGATTTCTCAACGGGTTTGAACGCAGCGATAGAAGATTACCACTATCCTCTACCCAGTCCAGAAGTATTCACTAAATTAAATGGCGAAAATGTTTTCTCAAAAATAGATTTAATTGAAGCGTACCTACAAATTCCAGTCGATGAGAAAAGTTCAAAAATTACTGTGCATAAACACACACAAAGGATTATACAAATACCAAAGATTACCTTTTGGGATTACTGTCGCGCCGGTTATATTCCAACAGACAATGGATACTATGATCGCCGGACTAGAGTACACGATTGCATACCTGGATGACGTATTGATGAATAGCAAAAGTGTTGAACAACACTGGGAACACGTACAAGAGGTGTTTAAGAGAATACAAAGATATGGGTTCAAGGTAAAAGAAAAAAAATGCGATTTTTTCATGAAGGAAATTAAATACCTGAGCCATATCATCGATCAAGAAGGAAGACGACGAGACCCTGAAAGGGCAACGGCAATAAAAAAAATGCCAGTTCCAAAGAACATAACAGAATTACAAAGTTTTCTAAGCTTAGTGAGTTACTACCAGAAATTCATTCCTCACATGCATAAGCTTCGCGCATTACTGAACGAACTTCTGAAGAAAGAAAAAGTTTGGCAGTGGACAAATGAATGCCAGAAAACTTTTGACAAAATAATTAAGACGTTAACTTCGGATTTATTTTTGGCACACTACGATCCTAAATTAGAAATAATTGTAGCAAGTGACGCGAGCGCCTATGGAGTCGGGGCGTGTATACTGCATAAAATGCCGGTTGGGACAATAAAACCCATCGCGTATGCTTCTCGAATCCAAAAACCAGCAGAGAAAAATTACTCACAAATAGGGAAAGAAACTCTGGGTTTTATTTCCGCAGTCACAAGATTTCATAGGTATATCTATGGTAGATTTTTTTACTCTACAGACGGATCACAAACCGTTATTAACAATATTTGGTTAGAAAAAAGGTCTACCGGTTTACACCGCAAATAGGTTACTAAGATGGGGTACAATTCTTCTGAACTACAATTTCAGATTGGAATACCTACCAACGAAACAAATGGGGCATGCGGATGGTCTGTCGAAACTTATACCAACGAAAACAGAGCCATTGGAAGATTCTGTAATCGTAGCCCTACAACATGAAGAAGATATCAGGACAGTACTATGTTGTACGGTTCGAAACCTCCCTGTCACACTACAAGAGATAAAAAATGAAGCTATAAATGATGAATTCATAAAAGAAACAAAAGCAAAAATAGCAGAAAAAATAAGCAAATATCGGACAGCTTTTCTTTATGCGATAATGTGCTACTTTATAACGAAAGGGTTGTAATTCCCAAAACACTACAAAAGCGAATCCTAAAGGATTTCCACAGGGGCCATCCAGGAAAAAATAGAATGAATCGCTGATGCGAAGCTATGTATATTGGAAAAACATGGACCAGGATATTATACAGACGGTGGAAAAATGCAAGGGTTGCTCTTTAGCAGTCAAATCACCGCCAAACATCCTAAACCATGGCCAGAGACAGATCGTCCGTGGTCAAGAATACACGCAGATTATGCAGGTCCAATAGATGGTTTCTACTATTTGATCATGGTGGATAGGTATAGTAAATGGCCGGAGGTGTTTCGTTACAAAAATCCTACTTCGGAAACTACCATAAATTGCCTCCACGAGCTGTTCGCTCGGTTTGGAGTAGTGGATTGCCTAGTCACAGATAATGGAACGCAATTCACATCAGGAGATTTCCAGGAGTTTTGCGAAATTTTTCAAATCAAACATAAAATCCACGTCATATCACCCAGGATCAAATGGGCAAGCGGAGAGATTTGTTGATACACTCAAAAGAGCGTTAAGAAAAGCATATAATGTGCCTACGGAAAAAACATTACAACAGTTTCTACAGGTATATAGAATTACGCCAAATAATGCTACGCCATCGACATTAACACCCGCAGAAGTGATGTTCGCTAGAAAAATCAGATCTGTATTTGATAAATTGCTACCAAGTCAAACGAAGCAAATAACACAGTCGTGCGTACAAAAAAGAAAATTCTACCCAGGAGAAAAAGGTTTTTTAAAGCATATAAAAATAATAAATCTTACTGGGAACAAGGTACAATTGAAAAAAGAATCGGGAATATGGTTTACATAGTACAGGGACACAAATTCTCACATAGAAGACACGTAAACCAAATAAGGAAGAGACTGTTACAGGATGCTAACGGACCACCTCAGGAAGAGGTGATGGATACGATTTTCGATACATTTGATATAAAAAGGACGCAAACAATACCAGAACCACGAAGATCGTCCTGAAAAAGGAAGTTCACAGAACGTTTGGAAATAGATCCAAAGAAAAACAAAATTAAAAACCCCTTCTACGCAAAAGCTTCGGAAGGGGGTTGTTATGGGAACTTACCCATAATAATAATAATGGACTATTCCGGACATTATAAATACTGCACCTCAAGAGGGAGCAGAGAAGAGGATTAATTGTAAGAACATTGGAATAGTGGTACTTGTCGAGACAACATAGTTCACTCTAACCAAATCTGATAGTCATTACTAATACTTCTACTTCTTTGTATATATTTCTGTTTGTAATATATCTGTGTTATTCCATACCTGTGTTCGAGTTCTTCTTCATTGGTTCTACCTTGGACCATCACCGTGGTACAAGTAACTTGGACCATAACAATATATATATGAGTACTCCGACATGGTGTAATTGTTAGAAAGATTGTCACGTTAGGTCAGTTACGACTGAATTTTGAGTTCGATCCTGCATACACTCGGCTGCGTGCCACATCTAAGCTACGTTTAGTAAATGAGTATATACTTACACACACACACACACACACACATTGTAAATAATACAAATAATGATAATTTCTCGTCAGAGAAATACGAACAAAAATGAAATTGTAGGCATAGATTTCTACGATAATAGTGTTTTCATGATCCGTCACATATGAAGCGGAGGATACACGCAGATAGATAGATAGATAGATAGATAGATAGATAGATAGATAGATAGATAGATAGATAGATAGATAGATAGACAGTGACAGTAGATAGATAGATAGATAGATAGATAGATAGATAGATAGATAGATAGATAGATAGATACTGACAGAAGAAAGATAGATAGATACATATATACATACACACTAACAGAAAATAGATAGAAAGATACTGACAGAAGACAGAAATTGACAGAAGATTAGTTAGATATTGATAGAAGATAGGGTGATACTAATAGATAGATAGATAGATAGATAGATAGATAGATAGATAGATAGATAGATAGATAGATAGATAGATAGATAGATACTGACAAAAGATAATTGACAGAAGATAGATATTGACAGATTAGATAGCTAGCTCGCTCGATAGATAAATATTGACAGAAGATAGATGTTGACAGAAGATAGATGAATTGATATAGGGAGGTGAAAGCCTTCAGTCAAGTGCAATGAAGCTGAAGGAAAAGTGTGGCGAGCCCATTACTGACCCTCAGCCTTTGATCCATGGGTCAAGTGTCATGGCCGAGCAAATTGAGAGGATAGTAGTGACAATCTTGGGCCGGGGGCGGATTTTGGAATTCCTTTCCTGTATTGGCGTTCAAAGCCCAGACGATCTAGTTTCGCTAGTTTAAAAATAACGGGAATTATTTCAGACATTAAAATAAATAGATTAAATCTATCTGTCTTAGGGATAGTCATTTATATCTGTCTATCTGAGACTGTAGTCATCTCTTTCTCTTTCCTCACTCTCTTCCTTCTCTCTCTCTCTCTCCATATATATATATATATATATATATATATATATATATATATATATATAAGGTGATCAAATATGGCTTGAAATCCGACAGAATGATAAAATAAAGAACAAATACAAATATGCCTGACTTTTATAAAAGTGAAACATGTTTGATATATCTTATCATATATATATATATATATATAAAAGTAAACATTGAAGTCAACACTCAGAGGCGACAGGCTGTTTCATACTGGACGCAATCGTCAGGCTTGACGATTGCGTCCAGCATGAAACAGACTGTCGCCTCTGAGTGTTGACTTCAATGTTCACTTTTATAATTATATTTACGTATGCTCTATCTCTGATATTGAGCACTTTATCTCATACATATAGCACACCTTAAAACTATATTTCTTCTTATATATATATATATATATATATATATATATATATATATAGAGAGAGAGAGAGAGAGAGAGAGAGAGAGAGATGGATAACGACATATATTTTAACAGTATTGGGGAAATTGTATGACAAAGTGGAAAATGTTTACTTGCGACGCGTTTCCTCCTGCTTTTTTCACTTTTTCATACAATTTCTCCCCATATATATATATATATATATATATAAGATAATCCTAACGAACCAGTCAAAAATGTTACAAATATAAGGCAGGTGATAAGTTTTGTTCCCTATGCACGGAGGAAAAACTAGCTATTGCTAGCTATAAAGTACCCAATAATTTATTGAACCAAAAATCGGAAATTCTTAGTAGGTGGAGACATAGGAAACACTGGTTATAATGAGTAGGTTATTTTTTTCATTTTTTTTTTGTTGTTGAATAAAATACGTAAACCCTAACTCCCAGTTGTTTGTTTATTGCTTCTTCTTTTTTTGTCACGTGGTCATGGTTGTAGCTATAACTCCAGTTCCATAATTTTCCTTTTCGGCCGGCATCGCCCTGACTATCCGTTTAGTTTGTGCCATGTTTAATGGATGCCAGTTATCAGTTATCTCCTGCTAATTCCACTCTCCAAGTTCTCCACTGCCTTAACTGGGTATTGAACTGACACTCTTTGGGTCCTGTCACTGGATCTAACTAACTGACACTCTTTGGGTCCTGTCACTGGATCTAACTAACGCTTTTATCCACTGTGCCATGCGTCTATAAGAACATCTGTGCTTAAATTTCTGGGTATTATAAACATAATGTCTTCAGCACCCGTTTTTTACCAGTGTTCATATTGCAATTTTTGCTGTTACCATTTTATGTTTTTACCAGAGCTCATATTGCAATTTTTGTGGTTGTTATCGCTTTTCTCTGGCATTCCTTATTACTGGTTTCCACATTGTATTCATTACAAATGCTTGGTCGGGTCAGGAAATTTTTGTGGCCTAGCAGGACCCAAAGAGTGTGAGTTCAATATCTGGTTAAGGCAGTGGAGAACATTCAGAGGGGAATTAACAGGAGATAACTGATAACTGACAAACATTAAACATGGCACGTGGAACTAGAACAGTCTACCCCAGTGAGCGGAATAAAGGGTTCAGTTCGACATTCCAACCACCTGAAGAAGGTCGGAGCGTACAACGGCCGAAACGTTGTAATAAACATGGCGACAAAAATGAGGACAATAATCCGAATAAGGTAAATAATTTACGGAAATTATTTAGGACTCTTTATAACCTTAATGCATCCAGAAGCTCTTTCTATAGACGTCTTTTATTTTTTCGTCTTTGAATTGCCATCATTTTTGGGGAAAGATATCGAAGCGCTTTTCCATTCCCTTCTCTGCGATTATATTTTCCCTTCTCTTCGAGCGATTGATACCACATGGCTACAAACGGCAGTCTATCCTGCTATTTAACCCATAACTGGGGGGTGAGAGAAGATATGGATTCAAGCCTTTCCCAAGAGCATATCTGAGAAAGTAAAAGCAACTGACTAGCCTGGAAGTAGAACTCGTATCGCTGATTTCGCTTTCCAAGCCGATCTTCAACTATTCAAATGTAACGCAAATCGACATCTCCAGCTGCCTTTATCTATCCACTATCCTTCTCCACACCCTTTCTTCTTTCTCTCCTATCTTCTCTCGCTCCAAATATTCTGTAACCCCTTGCCTTGATCTATCCACTATCCTTCTCCACATCCTTTCCTCTTTCACTCCTATCTGCTCTCGCTCCAAATCTTCTGTAACCCCTTGCCTTTATCTATCCACTAGCCTTCTGAATCCGATATAGAAGTAGATAAAATAACTCCCTCATTTTAAATTTTTAAAAAATACATGATAAATAAAATAAGGTAAAAAAAAAATAGAATTATGTTTTTTTAATAAATAAAATAATTAAAAAAAATTTTTCTTGTTGGGTGGAGGGTGAATCGCCCACAGAAGCAATTACAGAATTTTATTTAATCACGAAGGTAAATGTCTGGATGTATCTGTCATCAATATCTCTTTAGAGATCATTCTTTATTAATAAAAACGTTACAGGTGAAAACTACTTAAAGATGTTGGACAATTACCTTTCTTTTCATAAGTTTCCAGAAATGTTTTGCAAACAATGACCTTTCATCAGGACTTGCATATTACTTACATTTTTTTGGTTAGCAAATCCCCAACGTGATAGCTTTGGAGAACGTGGTCTCTGATTTGTGAAACATTACTCTTGATTTCGTATTTGATTTTGTTTTTCTTGGGTCTTGTCGTCCTGCCTTCATTTACTTCCGTATATCATGGCTTAATGGTCATATTTTTTTCATTCCATATTTATTGGAAGATTCCCAGTATATTTTTGTGAATCTTTCGCTTTATAAAATTACTGTTTATAATTCTAGCTGTCATTATAGACCCTTATTTGGGGAATTGACAATTATTTCAGTGAAATACACTGAAAAATTACCAGTTTTCCATTTCAAATCAAGAAATAAATTGAAAATATTTACTGAAGGAAAAGAAACCGCCAATTTTAAACTGACACCGGGAATATATAGTCTTCAAAAATACAGTTTATAACAGAAAACGGGAAACACTTTACGATTTCAAGAATTTCGTTGGAGAAGATGAGAAACGGAAATAGTATATTTATTTTGGTCTACCGGCTGAATAAATATACTGTTTAATAAATATCCGGACCGTCTACTCAAATAAGGTTACCCACGGAAAATGACGTTTAAAATGAAAAAAATATATCTTATTAATAAAAAAATTAATTCTGATATTCTCTTTGTTTACGTTTAGATACAAAACTGAGAAGATATAAAAAAAAATCGAGGGATCTGGGACAGGAGAAATTTCGCTTGAAAGCACGAAATTTGGTCTCGCCTGGCCGACTCTTCGTGGCCAAGTCAGTAAGGCGTGCGGGCCTGAATGATAGCTCCGTCTGCTCTGAGAGTCAAGGTTTCAACTTCACATTTTCTTTCAAATAGTTTTTATTTTCCCAAGTACTTTCAATCTCATCTGAGACCATCATATAAACAGGGGGAAAAATTCTAAAAAATCTCATAAAAATAATATATCCCCCACTGATCAAAGTAAAGAAATAAAATTAATTATATACTATTTAATATAAATTTTACAATTTTAAATACAGCCAAGCTACTTGTCCAAAACAATTCTTCACCGCCAACTAGGATCTTGCAAATGGTCAACATTGTATATCAATTTAAATGTCCTTTAGGAGATTAAAACGTATAATATATATCCACGACTGTTACGCAGCTCATCAGTGTGGAAAGACATCCGATTGCTTCAAGTCGGGATTGAAACTCGACCAATTTGGTATCAGTCAAATTCTCTACCACTAAGCAATCAACGCACGGAATAAAATGCAATCTTTTAACGTATTATATACGTGATGTATATAAACACCAAATCAGCAGCAAGAGCGCACAATACATAACTGAGGGCGATGGTGAAATTCCCTTTCACCATAGTGCTCAATCGGCGAAAGAGAGCAAGTCATATACATATATATATATATATATATATATATATATATATATATATATATATATATATATATATAAAGACATTTTTATGTTTAACATTCTTTTTTATAGATACAAGTATTTAAGTAAATGGTCTGTTTTTTAATAAACTGTATTAAATAACATTTACCGGTCTGAATTATTATAAAACAGTGCATTTACTTAAATACTTGTATCTATAAAAAAGAATGTTAACATAAAAATGTCTTTAAATAATTGTCGGACTTTGTCAATTTCATAATATATATATATATATATATATATATATATATATATATATATATATATATATATATATATATATGAGGTGATTATTTATTTTATTTAATTAGGTTAGACGTTTTTATTTTTTTCATAATAGATGATAAATGTAAGGTATTTGTTAGGATCTCTAACTTTTATATACCGGCGGATTCAACTTTTAATAGCTTTTTCGTCTTGCTTATAATTAAGGTGCATCTGCTTACAATAAAACAATAAAATAAAAAGTAGCAATAAATGATAATAATGATACAATATGGTAATCCATATGGAATTTCCAGGAGGATACAGATCCAGGGAGAGCTCTGTGTCAAAAGACAGAGTAAAATTATTATTAGTTAAAGAATATCAAACACTTAAAATCCCATAGGTAATAATTTTTATTTCATGAGAGATCTAAAAAAATCAGCTCCCAATCATTCGGACCTACAAACAAATCACGACTGCAAGGGTGATTTGTTTGTAGATATTGAAGATTGAGAGCTGCTTTTTATAATTAACACACACACACACACACACACACACACACACATATGTCTGAAGATTTTTTTTATTGTTCAATATATATATATATATATATATATATATATATATATATATATATATATATATATATATGAACAATAAAAAATATCTTCAGACACACTGGGTTGGATATTAATATTCTTTCGTTTTTATTATTATTTCATTTAGATTCCTTGACTAGTTTCGGCCAACATGACCATCATCAGGAGAAAAAAATATTCTGCTTGCTGGTAGCAGTGGACTGCAGAAATGAATGTCTTGATGGAGAAAATTAACTTTTGTCTGTAGTTTTCATTTTGTTTTGTTTTTTTTTTTTTGTTTTTTTTTAACATGAATTTTGGTCAGTCTTTGTGTTGGTCAAACAGTCTCCTCTATGTTATTATTTAAGATAAGAGCTGGATGGATTCCTGATACTCTGAATTCCCTTGGTCAATTCGTCAGGTTTATTGGGTCCTGGAAAGCGGATGTGTCTCTGTTAAGTGTGTGTGTGTGTTATTTGGTTTTTAGCGAGTGAATGAGTATGATGTGTATAAGCGTATATATTCGTGTGGGTGTGTGAATAAGTGTGAGGCATCAACACCTCCGTAAGCATGTCTGTCTTCTGTGGGTGAGAAATGTGGGTAGGCTTTGATTTGTAGGGTTATATATTAATACTATCTATATTGTTAAATTTATGGGTAAGCCCGGCTGGATAGTGCGTTTTTAAACGTTGTGTCCACTTATTTTCATGGAACTCTAAAATCTTTCTAATGTTATCTGCTCTGGACTTTTCTATTCTCACAATTATAGTAAATTTGGCATGAGTTTTAAAATTGTGTTTTTCTAGGCGGAAATGTTGTTCTACAGGTAACAACCTTTCATGGGAAGTCGACTTAATATATATATATATATATATATATATATATATATATATATATATATATATATATATATATACATACATATATATATATATATATATATATATATATATATATACATATATATATATATATATATACATATATATATATATATATATATATATATATATATATATATATATATATATATACATAATAAAACAGTATTTAGTCTAATGAAGTTCTTTAAAGCATGAAATGCGTTACAATGGATTTTCTCCATTTTGTCATTTAATCGTCTGAGAGAACCCCCCACCTTTTTATTTTCTATCCGCATGCCTGATGCTAACCTCCGGGAGAATGACTCATTGTGTTTTGTCGGCCTAACGTTTTCCGCTGTCATCAAGTGGAAAGATTATATTGTCCATTTCTAAGTCTGCAGCTAGGATACTTGGTTCATTATCTCTTGTAAGACAATGTTTCTCTCCAGAATCTATCTTAAATATTTATAAATCTACCATTTGTACTTGCTTTGGATATTTCTGTCATTTGGTCTAGTCGTCTTGCTATATATTTAGAGATTCTTCATAAAATCCAAAGAAGAATCTGCAATATTACTGGTGCTGACCTGGAATTTCATTTACTTTCCCACCGCCGTAATGTAGCCTCCCTGAGCCTTTTCTATTAAAAAAATCTTTATGGTAATTGTTCTGATGAAATTTCATCTATCGTAGCTTGACTTTATGAATGTAATTGTACTACGAGATTGGTGGCAAGCGCCCATAAATTTACCGTTGAAATGTCTAGATGAAACCGTAAGTTCTATGCTAACAGTTCCTTCTCTCGCTCTTCTTGCTTGTGGAACTCACTTTCGTCTTCTTTCTTCCTAGTAAAAACTTTGATGTTTAAATTTTAAATGCAATATCAATCGTTATATACTGTCTTAATTTTTGTTATTTTATTGTTATTTCTTCTCCTTAATATTTTTTATCATATTCTCTTACACTCAGTAAACCCTTGTGCAGTAGTGGCTTTATTGCCTTACTTGGGATGAAATGATTAACTTTTTTAAAAATCCCCCAGTAATCTTGGTTTTATCACAAGGAAACTATAAAAAGTTGCTATCCAAGTTATTGCAGATGACGCTGCATCATTGAAAGCCTTTAATACTGTTTCATTTGGAACAGCAATATTTTTATCGAGTCAAAACATCGTTAAATTCAAAAAGACAATCTGTTAGATGCATATCTCTTTAAATGAATCCATGATTTTTAGTAATTTAAATCGCTTAAAAAATTAATGTTATAAATTCTGTCAATATTTCAGATTACTTTCCAAAGCACGTTGGCCTTTTTGAAATTCATAGGAGATAAGGAAATTGTATATAGAATAGGCTTCACTAGGGGCAAACATAATTTTACCGTACGCCGCAAAGTGCTCCATATCTAGGGGTTGTATACAGATATTTCGGAGCGGGTTCGATGCAATGCCTGACATCCATCTGAATATATCGACCTGGCAAGGCTATTCAAGTACATGACTTGAGTTCTCAAGTTATTTTTTTTACAGTGGGGTTCACCTGTGTTGTACAGTTATTTCCTCAGTGGAAACTGTATTTGGACTAAAATCGGTCCTAAATAGATTCAACGTACAAAAACGTTAGGAACTTGTTATAATAAGTATTACGCAGAGTAATCGAGTTGTGGTAGCTGACTACTTTCGTATTCGACTCCCACTGACTCCTAATTATATTAGATGGGAGAGTCTATTACTTATAGACTAGGTGTGTTTCACCATAACAACCTGTCACAATGCCAGGGGGAAGGCACTCGAGATAGAGGGTTACGTGTATATGGGTGGGAGGTAGCGGTTAATCGTAGCCTTAAACAGATTAAGATTGTAGTGATCGGGGAATCCTGTTGGGAGTCAGTTCCACAGAGCAATGAGACATTCAGAATCCTGTTACCGACTCTGTTATAATTTCGAGTGGCGCCTTCTGTAGCATGTCCGTAATGCGTAGCCCTCTTCTTCCACTGCTTCAACCGTTGAGATGTGTTGTAACCATCATCCGCTTGTTACACCGTTGGTGTCTTTGAGGTCGGTCACACTTAGTCTGAATCCTAAGACCTTACCCTACCAAAAGTTTAGAACTCCTGACGACATCGCTCTTAGAATCACAGAACCACGCAACCCCTCCAGCACGACAAGGCGCGTTTATTAGAAGTTCTCAAGCACAATTATAATACGATTATCATTTAAGGATTTTAGTATAAGCAAAACATAATTTAAACTATCGCCATCGGCTTTCGTACGTTATTTATGGGATGGCCGGATAATATCGCTTGTGACTTAGGCACTGTAAAATAACCAAAACATCTTTCAGTCGATCGTTATTAGCTTGCAGTGCATTAATTACGACATGACCTAATGCCTGGCAGTGAGACAATACGTAAAGATACGGAGATTTTCTCCAAGTGAAGATATAAGCATCTTCTATCGAACGTGAACGGTTTAATGCTGATAAACTTTGAAGTTACCTTCTATCGCTAGCCATCATATTAGTTCGTAAAATAAGTCCTTTTATGGGAATTGAATTCTAGTCTACCTGCAACATTTTATAAGATATCGAACTTCGCCTCGGACGGAATAGCGTAATGCATCAGCCGCCCGGCCAGCCGACCAGGAAGTGCCAAAGGAAACATTACCATTATGCTCAACCAGAGAGAGAGAGAGAGAGAGGGGGGAGGGGGAATGTAGTTAGGGGCTACAATATATCAATTCACCAATAACTACGAACGGACATTTAAGTGTCGCCCTCAGGACTGCGAGGCATCGATTTAATTTCCATAGCGTCGAGATTTAACCTTTAAAAAGGGTTATGACAGTAATTTGAAAGATGAAAAACTGTTCATATCATGCCGCTAAAACAAGTTTGACACAAGGCTTAATTTTCTGAGTGATATATAACGATAATGGCTTTCGCTAGCTTGGAATACCGATATTAAAAATACTAAGAGCGGTTCTACCGGCGGTAAGCTGTATAATTATCAACGCAAGACTTGTTGTCTTTTCACTGCCGGACTCGTTAAACGCTTTAGCGCAAGATTTTCTAACCTTTCACCTGTCGTAACCTCTTGATATCAAATTGAAAAGTCATGTTTTCTTCGCTCATTCGATGTCTGTTTCTTTTTTCTTTCTCCGAAGTGATTGGTACTCGCAGTATGAGAGAAAATGCAAATCAGTCATGCCCATGTTCTCACTTCTGCCAGTATAGCACCTGCTAAAAAAAAAGAGAAAAAAAAAGAAAAAAAAAAGGAATCAGAAAATACAGACTACAATCGATTTTCCGATATAGATGCATTTACCGGCAAATTAAGCTATAGGCCACTGTTGGCTGGGGTTTCAGAATACGCCGAATGCACCTCTGCGGAGAGGTGAGACCCTATCCCAAATGATGCGTCCTGGGTAAGACGTAAACTACATCCGTATCGTGGGTAAGATGATAAACTACATCCGACGGCAAGGCATCTGATCAAAAGGTTTTGAGGAGCGTGAAACCATCTCTGAATTGCTGGCATTCACAGGTCCACTCTGACCCGGGGTGGTAGTCTCTGTTAGGATCCCAGATATGGGCAAATAGTTAATCCCAAACTGTAGTCAAAACGCTATGAAAGTGTAAAAATAGGTTTTAATATCGATAAAACATTTTTGTAACAGATTTTTACCAGTAATGAATTTTTGAAGAAAAAAACTTATTACCAACAATACATTATTACCAGCGATACATTTTGGAAGAAAATATATAGTACCAGCGAAAGAAGAAAAAAATATTATCAGAAATAAATTTTTGAAAAAAAATATTACTACCGATAAAAATGTTATAGGCATTAAATACTCCATTGAGGTTGATATGCTGCAAAACAAAATAAAACCAAACCAATCTAAACCAAAAAAATACCTATTCTATTCATACAAATCTATCCTAAACATGTTGTCGGCATGAAATAACCGATTGATGTTGATATACTCTAAAACAAAATAAACCAAACAAATCTAAACCAAAGAATACATATTCTATTCATACGAATCTATCCTAAATATGTTGACGGCATTAAATAACCCATTGAGGTTGATATGCCGTGAAACAAAATACACCAAACCAATCTAAACCGAAGAATACATATTCTATTCATACGAATCTATGCTAAAAATGTTGACGGCATTAAATAACCCATTGAGGTTGATATGCCGTGAAACAAAATACGCCAAACCAATCTAAACCAAAGAATACATATTCTATTCATACGAATCTATGCTAAAAATGTTGACGGCATTAAATAACCCATTGAGGTTGATATGCCGTGAAACAAAATACACCAAACCAATCTAAACCGAAGAATACATATTCTATTCATACGAATCTATGCTAAAAATGTTGACGGCAATAAATAACCCATTGAGGTTGATATGCCGTAAAACAAAATACACCAAACCAATCTAAACCGAAGAATACATATTCTATTCATACGAATCTATGCTAAAAATGTTGACGGCATTAAATAACCCATTGAGGTTGATATGCCGTAAAACAAAATACACCAAACCAATCTAAACCGAAGAATACATATTCTATTCATACGAATCTATGCTAAAAATGTTGACGGCATTAAATAACCCATTGAGGTTGATATGCCGTAAAACAAAATACACCAAACCAATCTAAACCGAAGAATACATATTCTATTCATACGAATCTATGCTAAAATTGTTGACGGCATTAAATAACCCATTGAGGTTGATATGCCGTGAAACAAAATACACCAAACCAATCTAAACCAAAGAATACATATTCTATTCATACGAATCTATCCTAAATATGTTGACGGCATTAAATAACCCATTGAGGTTGATATGCCGTAAAACAAAATACACCAAACCAATCTAAACCGAAGAATACATATTCTATTCATACGAATCTATGCTAAAAATGTTGACGGCATTAAATAACCCATTGAGGTTGATATGCCGTAAAACAAAATACACCAAACCAATCTAAACCGAAGAATACATATTCTATTCATACGAATCTATGCTAAAAATGTTGACGGCATTAAATAACCCATTGAGGTTGATATGCCGTGAAACAAAATACACCAAACCAATCTAAACCAAAGAATACATATTCTATTCATACGAATCTATGCTAAAAATGTTGACGGCATTAAATAACCCATTGAGGTTGATATGCCGTAAAACAAAATACACCAAACCAATCTAAACCGAAGAATACATATTCTATTCATACGAATCTATGCTAAAAATGTTGACGGCATTAAATAACCCATTGAGGTTGATATGCCGTGAAACAAAATACACCAAACCAATCTAAACCGAAGAATGCATATTCTATTCATACGAATCTATCCTAAATATGTTGTCGGCATTAAATAACCGATTGAGGTTGATATGCCGTGAAACAAAATACACCAAACCAATCTAAACCGAAGAATACATATTCTATTCATACGAATCTATGCTAAAAATGTTGACGGCAATAAATAACCCATTGAGGTTGATATGCCGTGAAACAAAATACACCAAACCAATCTAAACCGAAGAATACATATTCTATTCATACGAATCTATGCTAAAAATGTTGACGGCATTAAATAACCCATTGAGGTTGATATGCCGTGAAACAAAATAAACCAAACCAATCTAAACCAAAGAATACATATTCTATTCATACGAATCTATGCTAAAAATGTTGACGGCATTAAATAACCCATTGAGGTTGATATGCCGTGAAACAAAATACACCAAACCAATCTAAACCAAAGAATACATATTCTATTCATACGAATCTATCCTAAATATGTTGACGGCATTAAATAACCCATTGAGGTTGATATGCCGTGAAACAAAATACACCAAACCAATCTAAACCGAAGAATACATATTCTATTCATACGAATCTATCCTAAATATGTTGTCGGCATTAAATAACTCATTGAGGTTGATATGCCGTGAAACAAAATACACCAAACCAATCTAAACTGAAGAATACATATTCTATTCATACGAATCTATCCTAAATATGTTGTCGGCATTAAATAACCCATTGAGGTTGATATGCCGTGAAACAAAATACACCAAACCAATCTAAACCGAAGAATACATATTCTATTCATACGAATCTATCCTAAATATGTTGACGGCATTAAATAACTGTTGTGGTGGGATCCACCTAATCTGCATAGGTGACTACCAACTATATAAATAATGGTTGATACCGGAAGACGAGAGAATCACGAGATCCAACTAGAGACTCTGATCGACTGCGACTAGTCAACACATTCTCCAGGAACGTCTTCCCAGAAATATACAGAAATACTATATGTACTTATTGTGTACACTTTCTTGTTATAATACATTCTTGTTCCAAGTACATTTTGTGTTGCATTATTATTCCATGCAATAGGCGAGATTCAACATTGAGTCAAGACTCAACAATGGCGACGAAGTAGAACGGACCATACGTCAAGTTTCAACAATGGCCACAAAGTAGAACGAACCATACGCCAAAGTTCAACAATGGCAAAGAAGTAGAACGAACCATAAGGAAAGAAGAAAGAATTAATAGTGAGAGTTTTCAACAATTGGGACAAGTCATTGAAGAACCCAGGCTGAAAAAAAAAACTATTAATTCAAAGTCCAACGTTAACGTAACGACGAAGGATTCTGAACTTCTGGATATGTAAAACTCGTTAAAAGACGACTAAGCATAAAGGAACGTTCACTCAGAAAAATTGAAAGGTGTCGTAATCGAATAACGGTAATTTTAAATTAAAAAATTATCTACAACGAGACACCCTCTAAAAAGAAAAATTGGCCGACTACAAACACATGCATGGATTAAAAGGAGCACAAATACACCGTGTCGACTTTGAAAGGTAACAAACTTTAAAAAATTATTTTTTTAAAATTATTTGTTCAACAATATAGTGACGAATTACCTCTGATAAGAAAATCAGACGTTGTCATTGAAATACGCGAACAGAAGTCGAAAACGAAAAAAAAAAGTCCGACGCTCTCTGTTCACGAAAAAAAAAATACCAAAGTTGATTAGCACGGGCGTGAATGTAAAAGCAAGTCATAAAATTAAAAAGTCGTACGTTTGTTTCGATTTTTTGGGTCAGCTTATATGATATTCGTGGATACACAAATTAAAAGTATATTCCTTGTTGCATGAACACTATCAGCTAAAAATGGAGGAACTATCCAAAGTCATAGCTGAATTATTAAAATCCCAGCAGGAACAGTTTGCCTTATTAATAAGGGAAAAACAGATAGCACAGCATAAATATCAAGAGAAACTAGATGAAAGACAACAAAAACAACAAATAGCGCTGCAAAAATATCAGGATAAACAAGATGAAAGACAACAGAAATATCAGGAAAAACAAGATGAAAGACAACAGAAATATCAAGAAAAACAAGATGAAAGACTTTTGGAAATTCAAAAGTTAACACTGGAGAAATTAAACAACTTTCAGGCAAATGAGGGAAATTCTTCATATTCTAATAACACCATATTTAATTCGCTGGAAACTTTCAACTATGTGCCAGACGAAGAAAAAACGTTTGAAGCGTACTTTAAACGATATGAAGATATTTTCTACACAGACTGTTAAAACTGGTCGAATTCAAGAAAAGTCAGTCTATTACTAAGAAAGCTAGGTACAGCAGAACATAGCAAATTTGTAGATTTTAGTCTACCGAGAAAAACAACTGAATTGGAATTCTCGGAAACAGTGAAATTGCTAAAAGAGCTGTTTGGAGCAAATATGTCGCTTTGGCATAAGCGATGGTTATGCATGAATGTCTCTAAATTCGACGATCAGGATTACTTAACATATGCATCTATAGTGAATAGACATTGTGACAATTTCAGATTGGCAGAGATTACGGTTGAAGAATTCAAGTGCTTAATTTTTGCTCAAGGACTGGTATCCAGTAAGAGTGCCGAAATAAGACGTCGAGTTTTGTCTAAACTCGAATCTGAACAAGGCCTTACCCTGCAAAAGTTAGCAGAGGAGTGTCAACGGGCCGTAAAGTTAAAGAAAGAGTCGCAAAAAATCGAAGAAGCTGGTTTTGCTTATATTAAAAAAATAAAAAAGCAGTCAAAGTACCCAGTAGAGAAAAATTGGAGAAAAAATTCAGCGTATTTTAATAATAGACAAGAAAATAAAAAGAACGAAAATAAAAAAGTCCCACCATATAATTGCAGACGTTGTAACGAAAGACATTGGGAGGTAAATTGCCCATATAGAAATAAGAAATGTTTCGTGTGCCAAAAGAATGGTCACAAAGGATCTTGTTGTAAAACGAAAAAATGCAAGAACCGAATTAGACAAACAAATTCGAATATCAAATCAGATAGAGATTTGAGGAAATATGTGACGACTGAAATATTCAAAAAGAATATCAAATTTCAACTCGATTCAGGGTCAGATTTAACAATAATGAACGATAAAACATGGAAAATTTTAAAAAGGCCTACAATAATGAAGTCAACGAAACTCGCTCGAACGGTAACTGGAAAGCAAATTAACTTCGAAGGCGAGGTTGTACTTCCAATGAAATTGAATGGGATCGTTAAAAAAATAAAAGTTTTCATTCTGAGAAATGGAGAAAACTTGTTGGGTACAGATTTTATTGAAACATTCGAATTGTGGGATAAACCGTTAAACTCTTTCTGCAGAAAAGTAGAAAGTAATACGCAATCAAGACAGGACATTAAAGAGGAATTAAAGAAAAAGTTTCCGGAAACCTTTACACCTGGTCTTGGAAGATGTAACAAATTTGAAGCTAAATTTGAATTAAAAGAAAATACTATGCCTATATTTAAAAAGAAACGTAACGTGCCTTTCGCAAGTGTAGAGAAAGTTAACGAAGAACTTGATAGGTTGGAAAAAATGGGAATTATTTCAAAAGTAGAATCTAATTCATGGGCTGCGCCGATTGTGTGCATAAAAAAGAAATCAAACCAAATCAGAGTCTGCGTTGATTTTTCGACAGGGTTGAACTCTGTAATTAAGGACTACCATTACCCGTTACCGAGTCCTGAGGAGATTTTTAACAAGCTAAATGGCGGAGTGATTTTTTCGAAAATCGACTTATCAGATGCCTATCTCCAAATTCCCGTCGAAGAAGAATATTCCAAGTTACTAGGGATAAACACGCATAGGGGTTTATTCAAGTACAACAGGCTTCCTTTTGGTATTAAAGTGGCACCAGCCATTTTTCAACAAGCCATGGACGTCATGTTGAATGACTTAGACTTTGCGTGTGCCTACTTAGATGATATTATAGTAAGGAGTGCAAATGTCGACGAACATCGAGAGCACCTCAATCAAGTATTTAAAAAGATTCAGGACTTTGGATTTAAAGTCAAAGAATCAAAGTGTGAATTTGGTTTGGAGGAAATTAAATATTTAGGTCACATAATCAACAAAAATGGCAGATTTCCAGATCCGGAAAGGTCCATTGCGATTAGAAACATGCCGACGCCCACTAACGTGGCGACACTACAGAGTTTTCTGGGGCTCGCGAACTATTATCAAGCATTCATTAAAGGAATGTATAATCTAAGAGCTCCGTTGAATGAACTACTGAAAAAAGACAAGGCATGGGAATGGACGGTAGAATGTCAAAAAGCCTTTGATGAAATTAAGAAAATGCTTACGTCCGACCTCTTTTTAACCCATTACAATCCTAAACTGGATATTGTAGTGGCAAGTGATGCTAGTTCATACGGGATAGGAGCATGTATTCAACATATAATGCCAGATGGTTCTAGAAAACCAATTGCGCATGCTTCGAGGGCATTACTCCCAGGAGAGCGAAGTTATTCACAGATAGAAAAGGAAGCGCTGAGTATCATTTTTGCCATAACAAAATTTCATAGGTACATCTACGGCAGACATTTCAGGTTAGAAACGGACCATAAACCTCTGATCACTATTTTTGGGTCAAAGAAAGGGTTACCCGTTTACACGGCAAATCGACTGTTAAGATGGGGAACCATTCTTCTCAATTATGATTTCCACATAAAACACCTATCATCCAAAAATATAATTCATGCGGATACCTTATCAAGACTCGTACCGAATAAAGATGGAGGATTCGAAGAATCAATCATTGCAAATATCAGAGCAGATTATGAGGTGAAAAGCATGGTAAACAACATTGTAAGAGAGCTACCGGTTACATCAAAAGAAATCAAAAAAGAATCTGAAAGCGATGATTTCATTTTAGGAATAAAAAGTAAAATGGTAGCAAATGACCAAAAAGTTCAGGAGATCTATTCAATTTGTGACGGAATTTTACTATATGGTGAGAGAGTAGTAGTACCAAAAAAGTTGCAGAAAAGAATCCTACGGGACTTTCATATGGGTCACCCGGGGATTAATAGAACAAAAAGTTTAATGCGAAGCTTTGTATATTGGAAAGGAATAGATGTGGATATCGAAAACATGGTTCATCGATGTAAAGGGTGTGCGTTAGCAGCTAAGGCACCACCTATAGTACACAAACCATCGCCAAAGACGGATCATCCGTGGGAAAGATTACACATTGATTTCGCTGGTCCAGTAGAAGATTATTACTACTTAATAGTGGTAGATAGCTTTACAAAATGGCCGGAAGTACTACGCTGCAAAAAGCCTACGTCCAATACCACAACAACTTTTTTGCATGAACTATTTGCACGGTTCGGTGTGCCAGAGTGTATTGTGAGTGACAATGGTACACAATTCACTTCTGACGAATTTAAGGAATTTTGTGAGTTATATCAAATTAACCACATAACGACGCCGCCGTATCATCCGAGATCCAATGGACTCGCAGAAAGATTTGTAGATACGTTAAAGCGCGCTCTGAAGAAAGCCTCAGGAGTTCCAACGGAAAAGGCGCTTCAGCAATTCCTACAAGTATACAGAATCACGCCTAACCAGAGAACACCATCAAACATGGCACCAGCTGAACTAATGTTCGCTAGGAAAGTTAAGTCAGTGTTTGACAAGCTTTTGCCAGGAAGAAATAGAATAAAGAACACTATGTATACAGCTAGAAAAAGATACACCCCCGGAGAGAAGGTCTTTTTCAAGTGCTATAGGAACAACATTGAGTTCTGGGAGCGAGGCATAGTGGATAAGAGAATCGGTGACCTGATTTACATAATAAAAGGGCCGAAGAATACTCATAAGAGGCACCAGAACCAACTCAAAAAATGCTACGTGCTAGAGCATGAAGAAAGTATACCGGATGAGGAGGAAGATCCCATTGATGTAATGTATGATACTTTTCAAGTAGAACCTCCGCAGAGTGCTCATGAACCGAGAAGATCCGGTAGGAAACGAAAGTTCACGGACCCATTGGACGTGAATCCAAAACGAAAAAGATATTGAAAAAAAACAAAAAAAAAAACAGATATATATATGAACTATGCAAAGGGGATCTACAAAGGAATAACCATAATCATCAACCCATATAGAAGCCAGTTTGAAATCCAAAAGGATTCCAAGGCTTGGGAGGGGAGTGTTGTGGTGGGATCCACCTAATCTGCATAGGTGACTACCAGCTATATAAATAATGGTTGATACCGGAAGACGAGAGAATCACGAGATCCAACTAGAGACTCTGATCGACTGCGACTAGTCAACACATTCTCCAGGAACGTCTTCCCAGAAATATACAGAAATACTATATGTACATATTGTGTACACTTTCTTGTTATAATACATTCTTGTTCCAAGTACATTTTGTGTTGCATTATTATTCCATGCAATAGGCGAGATTCAACATTGAGTCAAGACTCAACAATAACGCATTGAGGTTGATATGCCGTAAAACAAAATACACCAAACCAATCTAAACCAAAGAATACATATTCTATTCATACGAATCTATGCTAAAAATGTTGACGGCATTAAATAACCCATTGAGGTTGATATGCCGTAAAACAAAATACACCAAACCAATCTAAACCAAAGAATACATATTCTATTCATACGAATCTATGCTAAAAATGTTGACGGCATTAAATAACCCATTGAGGTTGATATGCCGTAAAACAAGATACATTAAACCAATCTAAACCAAAGAATACATATTCTATTCATACGAATCTATCCAAAAATTTTGTCGGCATTAAATAACACATTGAGGTTGATATGCCGTAAAACAAAATAAACCAAACCAATCTAAACCAAAGAATACATATTCTATTCATACGAATCTATCCTAAAAATGTTGTCGGCATTAAATAACACATTGAGGTTGATATGCCGTAAAACAAGATACACCAAACCAATCTAAACCAAAGAATACATATTCTATTCATACGAATCTATCCTAAAAATGTTGTCGGCATTAAATAACACATTGAGGTTGATATGCCTTAAAACAAAATAAACCAAACCAATCTAAACCAAAGAATACATATTCTATTCATACGAATCTATCCTAAAAATGTTGTCGGCATTAAATAACACATTGAGGTGGATATGCCGTAAAACAAGATACACCAAACCAATCTAAACCAAAGAATACATATTCTATTCATACGAATCTATCCTAAAAATGTTGTCGGCATTAAATAACACATTGAGGTTGATATGCCATAAAACAAAATAAACCAAACCAATCTAAACCAAAGAATACATATTCTATTCATACGAATCTATCCTAAAAATGTTGTCGGCATTAAATAACACATTGAGGTTGATATGCCGTAAAACAAAATACACCAAACCAATCTAAACCAAAGAATACATATTCTATTCATACGAATATATCCTAAAAATGTTGTCGGCATTAAATAACACATTGAGGTTGATATGCCGTAAAGTAAAATACACCAAACCAATCTAAACCGAAGAATACATATTCTATTCATACAAATCTATCCTAAAAATTTTGTCGGCATTAAATAACACATTGAGGTTGATATGCCGTAAAACAAAATACACCAAACCAATCTAAACCAAAGAATACATATTCTATTCATACCAATCTATCCTAAAAATGTTGTCGGCATTAAATAACCGATTGAGGTTGATATGCCGGAAAAAAAAATACACCAAACCAATCTAAACCAAAGAATACATATTCTATTCATACGAATCTATCCTAAAAATGTTGTCGGCATTAAATAACACATTGAGGTTGATATGCCGTAAAACAAAATACACCAAACCAATCTAACCCAAAGAATACATATTCTATTCATACGAATCTATCCTAAAAATGTTGTCGGGATCAAATAACACATTGAGGTTGATATGCCGTAAAACAAAATACACCAAACCAATCTAAACCGAAGAATACATATTCTATTCATACGAATATATCCTAAAAATGTTGTCGGCATTAAATAACACATTGTGGTTGATATGCCGTAAAACAAAATACACCAAACCAATCTAAACTAAAGAATACATATTCTATTCATACGAATCTATCCTAAAAATGTTGTCGGCATTAAATAACACATTGAGGTTGATATGCCGTAAAACAAAATACACCAAACCAATCTAAACCAAAGAATACATATTCTATTCATACGAATCTACCCTAAAAATATAGTCGGCATTAAATAACACATTGAGGTTGATATGCCGTAAAACAAAATACACCAAACCAATCTAAACCAAAGAATACATATTCTATTCATACGAATCTATCCTTAAAATGTTGTCGGCATTAAATAACACATTGAGGTTGATATGCCGTAAAACAAAATACACCAAACCAATCTAAACCGAAGAATACATATTCTATTCATACGAATCTATCCTAAAAATGTTGTCGGCATTAAATAACACATTGAGGTTGATATGCCGTAAAACAAAATACACCAAACCAATCTAAACCAAAGAATACATATTCTATTCATACGAATCTATCCTAAAAATGTTGTCGGATTAAATAACACATTGAGGTTGATATGCCGTAAAACAAAATACACCAAACCAATCTAAACCAAAGAATACATATTCTATTCATAGGAATCTATGTTAAAAATGTTGACGGCATTAAATAACGCATTGAGGTTGATATGCTGTAAAAAAAAATACACCAAACCAATCTAAACCAAAGAATACATATTCTATTCATACGAATCTATCCTAAAAATGTTGTCGGCATTAAATAACACATTGAGGTTGATATGCCGTAAAACAAAATACACCAAACCAATCTAAACAAAAGAATACATATTCTATTCATGCAAATCTATCCTAAAAATGTTGTCGGCATTAAATAACACATTGAGGTTGATATGCCGTAAAACAAAATACACCAAACCAATCTAAACCAAAGAATACATATTCTATTCATACGAATCTATCCTAAAAATGTTGTCGGCATTAAATAACACCTTGAGGTTGATATGCCGTAAAACAAAATACACCAAACCAATCTCAACCGAAGAGTACATATTCTATTCATACGAATCTATCCTAAAAATGTTGTCGGCATTAAATAACACATTGAGGTTGATATGCCGTAAAACAAAATACACCAAACCAATCTAAACCAAAGAATACATATTCTATTCATACGAATCTATCCTAAAAATGTTGTCGGCATTAAATAACCGATTGAGGTTGATATGCCGTAAAACAAAATACACCAAACCAATCTAAACCAAAGAATACATATTCTATTCATACGAATCTATCCTAAAAATGTTGTCGGGATTAAATAACACATTGAGGTTGATATGCCGTAAAACAAAATACACCAAACCAATCTAAACCAAAGAATACATATTCGATTCATACGAATCTATCCTAAAAATGTTGTCGGCATTAAATAACACATTGAGGTTGATATGCCGTAAAACAAGATACACCAAACCAATCTAAACCAAAGAATACATATTCTATTCATACGAATCTATCCTAAAAATGTTGTCGGCATTAAATAACCCATTAAGGTTGATATGCCGTAAAAAAGGATACACCAAACCAATCTAAACCAAAGAATACATATTCTATTCATACGAATCTATCCTAAAAATGTTGTCGGCATTAAATAACACATTGAGGTTGATATGCCGTAAAACAAAATAAACCAAACCAATCTAAACCAAAGAATACATATTCTATTCATACGAATCTATCCTAAAAATGTTGTCGGCATTAAATAACACATTGAGGTTGATATGCCGTAAAAAAAAATACACTAAACCAATCTAAACCAAATGATACATATTCTATTCATACGAATCTAGGCTAAAAATGTTGTCGGCATTAAATAGCCCATTGAGGTTGATATGCCGTAAAACAAAATAAACCAGACCAATCTAAACCAAAGAATACATATTCTATTCATACGAATCTATCCTAAAAATGTTGTCGGCATTAAATAACACATTGAGGTTGATATGCCGTAAAACAAAATACACCAAACCAATCTAAACCAAAGAATACATATTCTATTCATACGAATCTATCCTAAAAATGTTGTCGGCATTAAATAACACATTGCGGTTGATATGCCGTAAAACAAAATACACCAAACCAATCTAAACCGAAGAATACATATTCTATTCATACGAATCTATCCTAAAAATGTTGTCGGCATTAAATAACACATTGAGGTTGATATGCCGTAAAACAAAATACACCAAACCAATCTAAACCAAAGAATACATATTCTATTCATACGAATCTATCCTAAAAATGTTGTCGGCATTAAATAACACATTGAGGTTGATATGCCGTAAAACAAAATACACCAAACCAATCTAAACCAAAGAATACATATTCTATTCATACGAATCTATCCTAAAAATGTTGTCGGCATTAAATAACACATTGAGGTTGATATGCCGTAAAACAAAATACACCAAACCAATCTAAACCAAAGAATACATATTCTATTCATACGAATCTATCCTAAAAATGTTGTCGGCATTAAATAACACATTGAGGCTGATATGCCGTAAAACAAAATACACCAAACCAATCTAAACCAAAGAATACATATTCTATTCATACGAATCTATCCTAAAAATGTTGTCGGCATCAAATAACACATTGAGGTTGATATGCCGTAAAACAAAATACACCAAACCAATCTAAACCAAAGAATACATATTCTATTCATACGAATCTATCCTAAAAATGTTGTCGGCATTAAATAACACATTGAGGTTGATATGCCGTAAAACAAAATAAACCAAACCAATCTAAACCAAAGAATACATATTCTATTCATACGAATCTATCCTAAAAATGTTGTCGGCATTAAATAACACATTGAGGTTGATATGCCGTAAAACAAAATACACTAAACCAATCTAAACCAAAGAATACATATTCTATTCATACGAATCTAGGCTAAAAATGTTGTCGGCATTAAATAGCCCATTGAGGTTGATATGCCGTAAAACAAAATAAACCAGACCAATCTAAACCAAAGAATACATATTCTATTCATACGAATCTATCCTAAAAATGTTGTCGGCATTAAATAACACATTGAGGTTGATATGCCGTAAAACAAAATACACCAAACCAATCTAAACCAAAGAATACATATTCTATTCATACGAATCTATCCTAAAAATGTTGTCGGCATTAAATAACACATTGCGGTTGATATGCCGTAAAACAAAATACACCAAACCAATCTAAACCGAAGAATACATATTCTATTCATACGAATCTATCCTAAAAATGTTGTCGGCATTAAATAACACATTGAGGTTGATATGCCGTAAAACAAAATACACCAAACCAATCTAAACCAAAGAATACATATTCTATTCATACGAATCTATCCTAAAAATGTTGTCGGCATCAAATAACACATTGAGGTTGATATGCCGTAAAACAAAATACACCAAACCAATCTAAACCAAAGAATACATATTCTATTCATACGAATCTATCCTAAAAATGTTGTCGGCATTAAATAACACATTGAGGTTGATATGCCGTAAAACAAAATACACCAAACCAATCTAAACCAAAGAATACATATTCTATTCATACGAATCTATCCTAAAAATGTTGTCGGCATTAAATAACACAATGAGGTTGATATGCCGTAAAACAAAATACACCAAACCAATCTAAACCAAAGAATACATATTCTATTCATACGAATCTATCCTAAAAATGTTGTCGGCATCAAATAACACATTGAGGTTGATATGCCGTAAAACAAAATACACCAAACCAATCTAAACCGAAGAATACATATTCTATTCATACGAATCTATCCTAAAAATGTTGTCGGCATTAAATAACACATTGTGGTTGATATGCCGTAAAACAAAATACACCAAACCAATCTAAACTAAAGAATACATATTCTATTCATACGAATCTATCCTAAAAATGTTGTCGGCATTAAATAACACATTGAGGTTGATATGCCGTAAAACAAAATACACCAAACCAATCTAAACCAAAGAATACATATTCTATTCATACGAATCTACCCTAAAAATATTGTCGGCATTAAATAACACATTGTGGTTGATATGCCGTAAAACAAAATACACCAAACCAATCTAAACCAAAGAATACATATTCTATTCATACGAATCTATCCTAAAAATGTTGTCGGCATTAAATAACACATTGAGGTTGATATGCCGTAAAACAAAATACACCAAACCAATCTAAACCGAAGAATACATATTCTATTCATACGAATCTATCCTAAAAATGTTGTCGGCATTAAATAACACATTGAGGTTGATATGCCGTAAAACAAAATACACCAAACCAATCTAAACCAAAGAATACATATTCTATTCATACGAATCTATCCTAAAAATGTTGTCAGTATTAAATAACACATTGAGGTTGATATGCCGTAAAACAAAATACACCAACCCAATCTAAACCAAAGAATACATATTCTATTCATAGGAATCTATGTTAAAAATGTTGACGGCATTAAATAACCCATTGAGGTTGATATGCCGTAAAAAAAAATACACCAAACCAATCTAAACCAAAGAATACATATTCTATTCATACGAATCTATCCTAAAAATGTTGTCGGCATTAAATAACACATTGAGGTTGATATGCCGTAAAACAAAATACACCAAACCAATCTAAACCAAAGAATACATATTCTATTCATGCGAATCTATCCTAAAAAAGTTGTCGGCATTAAATAACACATTGAGGTTGATATGCCGTAAAACAAAATACACCAAACCAATCTAAACCAAAGAATACATATTCTATTCATACGAATCTATCCTAAAAATGTTGTCGGCATTAAATAACACATTGAGGTTGATATGCCGTAAAACAAAATACACCAAACCAATCTAAACCGAAGAATACATATTCTATTCATACGAATCTATCCTAAAAATGTTGTCGGCATTAAATATCACATTGAGGTTGATATGCCGTAAAACAAAATACACCAAACCAATCTAAACCAAAGAATACATATTCTATTCATACGAATCTATCCTAAAAATGTTGTCGGCATTAAATAACACATTGAGGTTGATATGCCGTAAAACAAAATACACCAAACCAATCTAAACCAAATAATACATATTCTATTCATACGAATCTATCCTAAAAATGTTGTCGGCATTAAATAACACATTGAGGTTGATATGCCGTAAAACAAAATACACCAAACCAATCTAAACCAAAGAATACATATTCTATTCATACGAATCTATCCTAAAAATGTTGTCGGCATCAAATAACACATTGAGGTTGATATGCCGTAAAACAAAATACACCAAACCAATCTAAACCGAAGAATACATATTCTATTCATACGAATCTATCCTAAAAATGTTGTCGGCATTAAATAACACATTGTGGTTGATATGCCGTAAAACAAAATACACCAAACCAATCTAAACTAAAGAATACATATTCTATTCATACGAATCTATCCTCAAAATGTTGTCGGCATTAAATAACACAATGAGGTTGATATGCCGTAAAACAAAATACACCAAACCAATCTAAACCAAAGAATACATATTCTATTCATACGAATCTACCCTAAAAATGTTGTCGGCATTAAATAACACATTGTGGTTGATATGCCGTAAAACAAAATACACCAAACCAATCTAAACCAAAGAATACATATTCTATTCATACGAATCTATCCTAAAAATGTTGTCGGCATTAAATAACACATTGAGGTTGATATGCCGTAAAACAAAATACACCAAACCAATCTAAACCAAAGAATACATATTCTATTCATACGAATCTATCCTAAAAATGTTGTCGGCATTAAATAACCGATTGAGGTTGATATGCCGTAAAACAAAATACACCAAACCAATCTAAACCAAAGAATACATATTCTATTCATACGAATCTATCCTAAAAATGTTGTCGGCATTAAATAACACATTGAGGTTGATATGCCGTAAAACAAAATACACCAAACCAATCTAAACCAAAGAATACATATTCTATTCATACGAATCTATCCTAAAAATGTTGTCGGCATTAAATAACACATTGAGGTTGATATGCCGTAAAACAAAATACACCAAACCAATCTAAACCAAAGAATACATATTCTATTCATACGAATCTATCCTAAAAATGTTGTCGGCATCAAATAACACATTGAGGTTGATATGCCGTAAAACAAAATACACCAAACCAATCTAAACCGAAGAATACATATTCTATTCATACGAATCTATCCTAAAAATGTTGTCGGCATTAAATAACACATTGTGGTTGATATGCCGTAAAACAAAAAAAACACCAAACCAATCTAAACTAAAGAATACATATTCTATTCATACGAATCTATCCTCAAAATGTTGTCGGCATTAAATAACACAATGAGGTTGATATGCCGTAAAACAAAATACACCAAACCAATCTAAACCAAAGAATACATATTCTATTCATACGAATCTACCCTAAAAATGTTGTCGGCATTAAATAACACATTGTGGTTGATATGCCGTAAAACAAAATACACCAAACCAATCTAAACCAAAGAATACATATTCTATTCATACGAATCTATCCTAAAAATGTTGTCGGCATTAAATAACACATTGAGGTTGATATGCCGTAAAACAAAATACACCAAACCAATCTAAACCGAAGAATACATATTCTATTCATACGAATCTATCCTAAAAATGTTGTCGGCATTAAATAACACATTGAGGTTGATATGCCGTAAAACAAAATACACCAAACCAATCTAAACCAAAGAATACATATTCTATTCATACGAATCTATCCTAAAAATGTTGTCAGTATTAAATAACACATTGAGGTTGATATGCCGTAAAACAAAATACACCAAACCAATCTAAACCAAAGAATACATATTCTATTCATAGGAATCTATGTTAAAAATGTTGACGGCATTAAATAACCCATTGAGGTTGATATGCCGTAAAACAAAATACACCAAACCAATCTAAACCAAAGAATACATATTCTACTCGTGCGAATCTATCCTAAAAATGTTGTCGGCATTAAATAACACATTGAGGTTGATATGCCGTAAAACAAAATACACCAAACCAATCTAAACCAAAGAATACATATTCTATTCATACGGATCTATCCTAAAAATGTTGTCGGCATTAAATAACACATTGAGGTTGATATGCCGTAAAACAAAATACACCAAACCAATCTAAACCGAAGAATACATATTCTATTCATACGAATCTATCCTAAAAATGTTGTCGGCATTAAATAACACATTGAGGTTGATATGCCGTAAAACAAAATACACCAAACCAATCTAAACCAAAGAATACATATTCTATTCATACGAATCTATCCTAAAAATGTTGTCGGCATTAAATAACCGATTGAGGTTGATATGCCGTAAAACAAAATACACCAAACCAATCTAAACCAAAGAATACATATTCTATTCATACGAATCTATCCTAAAAATGTTGTCGGCATTAAATAACACATTGAGGTTGATATGCCGTAAAACAAAATACACCAAACCAATCTAAACCAAAGAATACATATTCTATTCATACGAATCTATCCTAAAAATGTTGTCGGCATTAAATAACCGATTGAGGTTGATATGCCGTAAAACAAAATACACCAAACCAATCTAAACCGAAGAATACATATTCTATTCATACGAATCTATCCTAAAAATGTTGTCGGCATCAAATAACACATTGAGGTTGATATGCCGTAAAACAAAATACACCAAACCAATCTAAACCGAAGAATACATATTCTATTCATACGAATCTATCCTAAAAATGTTGTCGGCATTAAATAACACATTGTGGTTGATATGCCGTAAAACAAAATACACCAAACCAATCTAAACTAAAGAATACATATTCTATTCATACGAATCTATCCTCAAAATGTTGTCGGCATTAAATAACACATTGAGGTTGATATGCCGTAAAACAAAATACACCAAACCAATCTAAACCAAAGAATACATATTCTATTCATACGAATCTACCCTAAAAATGTTGTCGGCATTAAATAACACATTGTGGTTGATATGCCGTAAAACAAAATACACCAAACCAATCTAAACCAAAGAATACATATTCTATTCATACGAATCTATCCTAAAAATGTTGTCGGCATTAAATAACACATTGAGGTTGATATGCCGTAAAACAAAATACACCAAACCAATCTAAACCGAAGAATACATATTCTATTCATACGAATCTATCCTAAAAATGTTGTCGGCATTAAATAACACATTGAGGTTGATATGCCGTAAAACAAAATACACCAAACCAATCTAAACCAAAGAATACATATTCTATTCATACGAATCTATCCTAAAAATGTTGTCAGTATTAAATAACACATTGAGGTTGATATGCCGTAAAACAAAATACACCAAACCAATCTAAACCAAAGAATACATATTCTATTCATAGGAATCTATGTTAAAAATGTTGACGGCATTAAATAACCCATTGAGGTTGATATGCCGTAAAAAAAAATACACCAAACCAATCTAAACCAAAGAATACATATTCTATTCATACGAATCTATCCTAAAAATGTTGTCGGCATTAAATAACACATTGAGGTTGATATGCCGTAAAACAAAATACACCAAACCAATCTAAACCAAAGAATACATTTTCTATTCGTGCGAATCTATCCTAAAAATGTTGTCGGCATTAAATAACACATTGAGGTTGATATGCCGTAAAACAAAATACACCAAACCAATCTAAACCAAAGAATACATATTCTATTCATACGAATCTATCCTAAAAATGTTGTCGGCATTAAATAACACATTGAGGTTGATATGCCGTAAAACAAAATACACCAAACCAATCTAAACCAAAGAATACATATTCTATTCATACGAATCTATCCTAAAAATGTTGTCGGCATTAAATAACCGATTGAGGTTGATATGCCGTAAAACAAAATACACCAAACCAATCTAAACCAAAGAATACATATTCTATTCATACGAATCTATCCTAAAAATGTTGTCGGCATTAAATAACACATTCAGGTTGATATGCCGTAAAACAAAATACACCAAACCAATCTAAACCAAAGAATACATATTCTATTCATACGAATCTATCCTAAAAATGTTGTCGGCATTAAATAACCGATTGAGGTTGATATGCCGTAAAACAAAATACACCAAACCAATCTAAACCAAAGAATACATATTCTATTCATACGAATCTATCCTAAAAATGTTGTCGGCATTAAATAACACATTGAGGTTGATATGCCGTAAAAGAAAATACACCAAACCAATCTAAACCAAAGAATACATATTCTATTCATACGAATCTATCCTAAAAATGTTGTCGGCATCAAATAACACATTGAGGTTGATATGCCGTAAAACAAAATACACCAAACCAATCTAAACCGAAGAATACATATTCTATTCATACGAATCTATGCTAAAAATGTTGTCGGCATTAAATAACACATTGTGGTTGATATGCCGTAAAACAAAATACACCAAACCAATCTAAACTAAAGAATACATATTCTATTCATACGAATCTATCCTAAAAATGTTGTCGGCATTAAATAACACATTGAGGTTGATATGCCGTAAAACAAAATACAGCAAACCAATCTAAACCAAAGAATACATATTCTATTCATACGAATCTATCCTAAAAATGTTGTCGGCATGAAATAACACATTGAAGTTGATATGCCGTAAAACAAAATACACCAAACCAATCTAAACCGAAGAATACATATTCTATTCATACGAATCTATCCTAAAAATGTTGTCGGCATTAAATAACCGATTGAGGTTGATATGCCGTAAAACAAAATACACCAAACCAATCTAAACCAAAGAATACATATTCTATTCATACGAATCTATCCTAAAAATATTGTCGGCATCAAATAACACATTGAGGTTGATATGCCGTAAAACAAAATACACCAAACCAATCTAAACCGAAGAATACATATTCTATTCATACGAATCTATCCTAAAAATGTTGTCGGCATTAAATAACACATTGTGGTTGATATGCCGTAAAACAAAATACACCAAACCAATCTAAACTAAAGAATACATATTCTATTCATACGAATCTATCCTCAAAATGTTGTCGGCATTAAATAACACATTGAGGTTGATATGCCGTAAAACAAAATACACCAAACCAATCTAAACCAAAGAATACATATTCTATTCATACGAATCTACCCTAAAAATGTTGTCGGCATTAAATAACACATTGTGGTTGATATGCCGTAAAACAAAATACACCAAACCAATCTAAACCAAAGAATACATATTCTATTCATACGAATCTATGTTAAAAATGTTGACGGCATTAAATAACCCATTGAGGTTGATATGCCGTAAAAAAAAATACACCAAACCAATCTAAACCAAAGAATACATATTCTATTCATACGAATCTATCCTAAAAATGTTGTCGGCATTAAATAACACATTGAGGTTGATATGCCGTAAAACAAAATACACCAAACCAATCTAAACCGAAGAATACATATTCTATTCATACGAATCTATCCTAAAAATGTTGTCGGCATTAAATAACACATTGAGGTTGATATGCCGTAAAACAAAATACACCAAACCAATCTAAACCAAAGAATACATATTCTATTCATACGAATCTATCCTAAAAATGTTGTCAGTATTAAATAACACATTGAGGTTGATATGCCGTAAAACAAAATACACCAAACCAATCTAAACCAAAGAATACATATTCTATTCATAGGAATCTATGTTAAAAATGTTGACGGCATTAAATAACCCATTGAAGTTGATATGCCGTAAAAAAAAATACACCAAACCAATCTAAACCAAAGAATACATATTCTATTCATACGAATCTATCCTAAAAATGTTGTCGGCATTAAATAACACATTGAGGTTGATATGCCGTAAAACAAAATACACCAAACCAATCTAAACCAAAGAATACATTTTCTATTCGTGCGAATCTATCCTAAAAATGTTGTCGGCATTAAATAACACATTGAGGTTGATATGCCGTAAAACAAAATACACCAAACCAATCTAAACCAAAGAATACATATTCTATTCATACGAATCTATCCTAAAAATGTGGTCGGCATTAAATAACACATTGAGGTTGATATGCCGTAAAACAAAATACACCAAACCAATCTAAACCAAAGAATACATATTCTATTCATACGAATCTATCCTAAAAATGTTGTCGGCATTAAATAACCGATTGAGGTTGATATGCCGTAAAACAAAATACACCAAACCAATCTAAACCAAAGAATACATATTCTATTCATACGAATCTATCCTAAAAATGTTGTCGGCATTAAATAACACATTCAGGTTGATATGCCGTAAAACAAAATACACCAAACCAATCTAAACCAAAGAATACATATTCTATTCATACGAATCTATCCTAAAAATGTTGTCGGCATTAAATAACCGATTGAGGTTGATATGCCGTAAAACAAAATACACCAAACCAATCTAAACCAAAGAATACATATTCTATTCATACGAATCTATCCTAAAAATGTTGTCGGCATTAAATAACACATTGAGGTTGATATGCCGTAAAAGAAAATACACCAAACCAATCTAAACCAAAGAATACATATTCTATTCATACGAATCTATCCTAAAAATGTTGTCGGCATCAAATAACACATTGAGGTTGATATGCCGTAAAACAAAATACACCAAACCAATCTAAACCGAAGAATACATATTCTATTCATACGAATCTATGCTAAAAATGTTGTCGGCATTAAATAACACATTGTGGTTGATATGCCGTAAAACAAAATACACCAAACCAATCTAAACTAAAGAATACATATTCTATTCATACGAATCTATCCTAAAAATGTTGTCGGCATTAAATAACACATTGAGGTTGATATGCCGTAAAACAAAATACAGCAAACCAATCTAAACCAAAGAATACATATTCTATTCATACGAATCTATCCTAAAAATGTTGTCGGCATGAAATAACACATTGAAGTTGATATGCCGTAAAACAAAATACACCAAACCAATCTAAACCGAAGAATACATATTCTATTCATACAAATCTATCCTAAAAATGTTGTCGGCATTAAATAACCGATTGAGGTTGATATGCCGTAAAACAAAATACACCAAACCAATCTAAACCAAAGAATACATATTCTATTCATACGAATCTATCCTAAAAATATTGTCGGCATCAAATAACACATTGAGGTTGATATGCCGTAAAACAAAATACACCAAACCAATCTAAACCGAAGAATACATATTCTATTCATACGAATCTATCCTAAAAATGTTGTCGGCATTAAATAACACATTGTGGTTGATATGCCGTAAAACAAAATACACCAAACCAATCTAAACTAAAGAATACATATTCTATTCATACGAATCTATCCTCAAAATGTTGTCGGCATTAAATAACACATTGAGGTTGATATGCCGTAAAACAAAATACACCAAACCAATCTAAACCAAAGAATACATATTCTATTCATACGAATCTACCCTAAAAATGTTGTCGGCATTAAATAACACATTGTGGTTGATATGCCGTAAAACAAAATACACCAAACCAATCTAAACCAAAGAATACATATTCTATTCATACGAATCTATGTTAAAAATGTTGACGGCATTAAATAACCCATTGAGGTTGATATGCCGTAAAAAAAAATACACCAAACCAATCTAAACCAAAGAATACATATTCTATTCATACGAATCTATCCTAAAAATGTTGTCGGCATTAAATAACACATTGAGGTTGATATGCCGTAAAACAAAATACACCAAACCAATCTAAACCAAAGAATACATATTCTATTCATGCGAATCTATCCTAAAAATGTTGTCGGCATTAAATAACACATTGAGGTTGATATGCCGTAAAACAAAATACACCCAACCAATCTAAACCAAAAAATACATATTCTATTCATACGAATCTATCCTAAAAATGTTGTCGGCATTAAATAACACATTGAGGTTGATATGCCGTAAAACAAAATACACCAAACCAATCTAAACCAAAGAATACATATTCGATTCATACGAATCTATCCTAAAAATGTTGTCGGCATTAAATAACACATTGAGGTTGATATGCCGTAAAACAAAATACACCAAACCAATCTAAACCAAAGAATACATATTCTATTCATACGAATCTATCCTAAAAATGTTGTCGGCATTAAATAACACATTGAGGTTGATATGCCGTAAAACAAAATACACCAAACCAATCTAAACCGAAGAATACATATTCTATTCATACGAATCTATCCTAAAAATGTTGTCGGCATTAAATAACACATTGAGGTTGATATGCCGTAAAACAAAATACACCAAACCAATCTAAACCAAAGAATACATATTCTATTCATACGAATCTATCCTAAAAATGTTGTCGGCATTAAATAACCGATTGAGGTTGATATGCCGTAAAACAAAATACACCAAACCAATCTAAACCAAAGAATACATATTCTATTCATACGAATCTATCCTAAAAATGTTGTCGGCATTAAATAACACATTCAGGTTGATATGCCGTAAAACAAAATACACCAAACCAATCTAAACCAAAGAATACATATTCTATTCATACGAATCTATCCTAAAAATGTTGTCGGCATTAAATAACCGATTGAGGTTGATATGCCGTAAAACAAAATACACCAAACCAATCTAAACCAAAGAATACATATTCTATTCATACGAATCTATCCTAAAAATGTTGTCGGCATTAAATAACACATTGAGGTTGATATGCCGTAAAAGAAAATACACCAAACCAATCTAAACCAAAGAATACATATTCTATTCATACGAATCTATCCTAAAAATGTTGTCGGCATCAAATAACACATTGAGGTTGATATGCCGTAAAACAAAATACACCAAACCAATTTAAACCGAAGAATACATATTCTATTCATACGAATCTATGCTAAAAATGTTGTCGGCATTAAATAACACATTGTGGTTGATATGCCGTAAAACAAAATACACCAATCCAATCTAAACTAAAGAATACATATTCTATTCATACGAATCTATCCTAAAAATGTTGTCGGCATTAAATAACACATTGAGGTTGATATGCCGTAAAACAAAATACACCAAACCAATCTAAACCAAAGAATACATATTCTATTCATACGAATCTATCCTAAAAATGTTGTCGGCATGAAATAACACATTGAAGTTGATATGCCTTAAAACAAAATACACCAAACCAATCTAAACCGAAGAATACATATTCTATTCATACGAATCTATCCTAAAAATGTTGTCGGCATTAAATAACACATTGTGGTTGATATGCCGTAAAACAAAATACACCAAACCAATTTAAACTAAAGAATACATATTCTATTCATACGAATCTATCCTAAAAATGTTGTCGGCATTAAATAACAAATTGAGGTTGATATGCCGTAAAACAAAATACACCAAACCAATCTAAACCGAAGAATACATATTCTATTCATACGAATCTATCCTAAAAATGTTGTCGGCATTAAATAACACATTGAGGTTGATATGCCGTAAAACAAAATACACCAAACCAATCTAAACCAAAGAATACATATTCTATTCATAGGAATCTATGTTAAAAATGTTGACGGCATTAAATAACCCATTGAGGTTGATATGCCGTAAAAAAAAATACACCAAACCAATCTAAACCAAAGAATACATATTCTATTCATACGAATCTATCCTAAAAATGTTGTCGGCATTAAATAACACATTGAGGTTGATATGCCGTAAAACAAAATACACCAAACCAATCTAAACCAAAGAATACATATTCTATTCATGCGAATCTATCCTAAAAATGTTGTCGGCATTAAATAACACATTGAGGTTGATATGCCGTAAAACAAAATACACCCAACCAATCTAAACCAAAAAATACATATTCTATTCATACGAATCTATCCTAAAAATGTTGTCGGCATTAAATAACACATTGAGGTTGATATGCCGTAAAACAAAATACACCAAACCAATCTAAACCAAAGAATACATATTCGATTCATACGAATCTATCCTAAAAATGTTGTCGGCATTAAATAACACATTGAGGTTGATATGCCGTAAAACAAAATACACCAAACCAATCTAAACCAAAGAATACATATTCTATTCATACGAATCTATCCTAAAAATGTTGTCGGCATTAAATAACACATTGAGGTTGATATGCCGTAAAACAAAATACACCAAACCAATCTAAACCAAAGAATACATATTCTATTCATAGGAATCTATGTTAAAAATGTTGACGGCATTAAATAACCCATTGAGGTTGATATGCCGTAAAAAAAAATACACCAAACCAATCTAAACCAAAGAATACATATTCTATTCATACGAATCTATCCTAAAAATGTTGTCGGCATTAAATAACACATTGAGGTTGATATGCCGTAAAACAAAATACACCAAACCAATCTAAACCAAAGAATACATATTCTATTCATGCGAATCTATCCTAAAAATGTTGTCGGCATTAAATAACACATTGAGGTTGATATGCCGTAAAACAAAATACACCCAACCAATCTAAACCAAAAAATACATATTCTATTCATACGAATCTATCCTAAAAATGTTGTCGGCATTAAATAACACATTGAGGTTGATATGCCGTAAAACAAAATACACCAAACCAATCTAAACCAAAGAATACATATTCGATTCATACGAATCTATCCTAAAAATGTTGTCGGCATTAAATAACACATTGAGGTTGATATGCCGTAAAACAAAATACACCAAACCAATCTAAACCAAAGAATACATATTCTATTTATCGAATCTATCCTAAAAATGTTGTCGGCATTAAATAACACATTGAGGTTGATATGCCGTAAAACAAAATACACCAAACCAATCTAAACCGAAGAATACATATTCTATTCATACGAATCTATCCTAAAAATGTTGTCAGCATTAAATAACACATTGAGGTTGATATGCCGTAAAACAAAATACACCAAACCAATCTAAACCAAAGAATACATATTCTATTCATACGAATCTATCCTAAAAATGTTGTCGGCATTAAATAACCGATTGAGGTTGATATGCCGTAAAACAAAATACACCAAACCAATCTAAACAAAAGAATACATATTCTATTCATACGAATCTATCCTAAAAATGTTGTCGGCATTAAATAACACATTGAGGTTGATATGCCGTAAAACAAAATACACCAAACCAATCTAAACCAAAGAATACATATTCTATTCATGCGAATCTATCCTAAAAATGTTGTCGGCATTAAATAACACATTGAGGTTGATATGCCGTAAAACAAAATACACCAAACCAATCTAAACCGAAGAATACATATTCTATTCATACGAATCTATCCTAAAAACTTTGTCGGCATTAAATAACACATTGAGGTTGATATGCCGTA
This sequence comes from Acanthosepion esculentum, assembly GCA_964036315.1. Lineage (NCBI taxonomy): Eukaryota > Metazoa > Mollusca > Cephalopoda > Sepiida > Sepiidae > Acanthosepion > Acanthosepion esculentum. The sequence goes on along the minus strand of OZ038490.1, from coordinate 11,411,257 downwards.
AAACAAAATACACCAAACCAATCTAAACCAAAGAATACATATTCTATTCATAGGAATCTATGTTAAAAATGTTGACGGCATTAAATAACCCATTGAGGTTGATATGCCGTAAAAAAAAATACACCAAACCAATCTAAACCAAAGAATACATATTCTATTCATACGAATCTATCCTAAAAATGTTGTCGGCATTAAATAACACATTGAGGTTGATATGCCGTAAAACAAAATACACCAAACCAATCTAAACCAAAGAATACATATTCTATTCATGCGAATCTATCCTAAAAATGTTGTCGGCATTAAATAACACATTGAGGTTGATATGCCGTAAAACAAAATACACCCAACCAATCTAAACCAAAAAATACATATTCTATTCATACGAATCTATCCTAAAAATGTTGTCGGCATTAAATAACACATTGAGGTTGATATGCCGTAAAACAAAATACACCAAACCAATCTAAACCAAAGAATACATATTCGATTCATACGAATCTATCCTAAAAATGTTGTCGGCATTAAATAACACATTGAGGTTGATATGCCGTAAAACAAAATACACCAAACCAATCTAAACCAAAGAATACATATTCTATTCATACGAATCTATCCTAAAAATGTTGTCGGCATTAAATAACACATTGAGGTTGATATGCCGTAAAACAAAATACACCAAACCAATCTAAACCGAAGAATACATATTCTATTCATACGAATCTATCCTAAAAATGTTGTCGGCATTAAATAACACATTGAGGTTGATATGCCGTAAAACAAAATACACCAAACCAATCTAAACCAAAGAATACATATTCTATTCATACGAATCTATCCTTAAAATGTTGTCGGCATTAAATAACCGATTGAGGTTGATATGCCGTAAAACAAAATACACCAAACCAATCTAAACAAAAGAATACATATTCTATTCATACGAATCTATCCTAAAAATGTTGTCGGCATTAAATAACACATTGAGGTTGATATGCCGTAAAACAAAATACACCAAACCAATCTAAACCAAAGAATACATATTCTATTCATGCGAATCTATCCTAAAAATGTTGTCGGCATTAAATAACACATTGAGGTTGATATGCCGTAAAACAAAATACACCAAACCAATCTAAACCGAAGAATACATATTCTATTCATACGAATCTATCCTAAAAATGTTGTCGGCATTAAATAACACATTGAGGTTGATATGCCGTAAAACAAAATACACCAAACCAATCTAAACCAAAGAATACATAATCTATTCATAGGAATCTATGTTAAAAATGTTGACGGCATTAAATAACCCATTGAGGTTGATATGCCGTAAAAAAAAATACACCAAACCAATCTAAACCAAAGAATACATATTCTATTCATACGAATCTATCCTAAAAATGTTGTCGGCATTAAATAACACATTGAGGTTGATATGCCGTAAAACAAAATACACCAAACCAATCTAAACCAAAGAATACATATTCTATTCATGCGAATCTATCCTAAAAATGTTGTCGGCATTAAATAACACATTGAGGTTGATATGCCGTAAAACAAAATACACCCAACCAATCTAAACCAAAAAATACATATTCTATTCATACGAATCTATCCTAAAAATGTTGTCGGCATTAAATAACACATTGAGGTTGATATGCCGTAAAACAAAATACACCAAACCAATCTAAACCAAAGAATACATATTCGATTCATACGAATCTATCCTAAAAATGTTGTCGGCATTAAATAACACATTGAGGTTGATATGCCGTAAAACAAAATACACCAAACCAATCTAAACCAAAGAATACATATTCTATTCATACGAATCTATCCTAAAAATGTTGTCGGCATTAAATAACACATTGAGGTTGATATGCCGTAAAACAAAATACACCAAACCAATCTAAACCGAAGAATACATATTCTATTCATACGAATCTATCCTAAAAATGTTGTCGGCATTAAATAACACATTGAGGTTGATATGCCGTAAAACAAAATACACCAAACCAATCTAAACAAAAGAATACATATTCTATTCATACGAATCTATCCTAAAAATGTTGTCGGCATTAAATAACACATTGAGGTTGATATGCCGTAAAACAAAATACACCAAACCAATCTGAACCAAAGAATACATATTCTATTCATGCGAATCTATCCTAAAAATGTTGTCGGCATTAAATAACACATTGAGGTTGATATGCCGTAAAACAAAATACACCCAACCAATCTAAACCAAAAAATACATATTCTATTCATACGAATCTATCCTAAAAATGTTGTCGGCATTAAATAACACATTGAGGTTGATATGCCGTAAAACAAAATACACCAAACCAATCTAAACCAAAGAATACATATTCGATTCATACGAATCTATCCTAAAAATGTTGTCGGCATTAAATAACACATTGAGGTTGATATGCCGTAAAACAAAATACACCAAACCAATCTAAACCAAAGAATACATATTCTATTCATACGAATCTATCCTAAAAATGTTGTCGGCATTAAATAACACATTGAGGTTGATATGCCGTAAAACAAAATACACCAAACCAATCTAAACCGAAGAATACATATTCTATTCATACGAATCTATCCTAAAAATGTTGTCGGCATTAAATAACACATTGAGGTTGATATGCCGTAAAACAAAATACACCAAACCAATCTAAACCAAAGAATACATATTCTATTCATACGAATCTATCCTAAAAATGTTGTCGGCATTAAATAACCGATTGAGGTTGATATGCCGTAAAACAAAATAGACCAAACCAATCTAAACCAAAGAATACATATTCTATTCATACGAATCTATCCTAAAAATGTTGTCGGCATTAAATAACACATTGAGGTTGATATGCCGTAAAACAAAATACACCAAACCAATCTAAACCAAAGAATACATATTCTATTCATACGAATCTATCCTAAAAATGTTGTCGGCATCAAATAACACATTGAGGTTGATATGCCGTAAAACAAAATACACCAAACCAATCTAAACCGAAGAATACATATTCTATTCATACGAATCTATCCTAAAAATGTTGTCGGCATTAAATAACACATTGTGGTTGATATGCCGTAAACAAAATACACCAAACCAATCTAAACTAAAGAATACATATTCTATTCATACGAATCTATCCTAAAAATGTTGTCGGCATTAAATAACACATTGAGGTTGATATGCCGTAAAACAAAATACACCAAACCAATCTAAACCAAATAATACATATTCTATTCATACGAATCTACCCTAAAAATGTTGTCGGCATTAAATAACACATTGAGGTTGATATGCCGTAAAACAAAATACACCAAACCAATCTAAACCAAAGAATACATATTCTATTCATACGAATCTATCCTAAAAATGTTGTCGGCATTAAATAACACATTGAGGTTGATATGCCGTAAAACAAAATACACCAAACCAATCTAAACCGAAGAATACATATTCTATTCATACGAATCTATCCTAAAAATGTTGTCGGCAATAAATAACACATTGAGGTTGATATGCCGTAAAACAAAATACACCAAACCAATCTAAACCAAAGAATACATATTCTATTCATACGAATCTATCCTAAAAATGTTGTCGGCATTAAATAACACATTAAGGTTGATATGCCGTAAAACAAAATACACCAAACCAATCTAAACCAAAGAATACATATTCTATTCATACGAATCTATCCTAAAAATGTTGTCGGCATTAAATAACACATTGAGGTTGATATGCCGTAAAACAAAACAACCCAAACCAATCTAAACCGAAGAATACATATTCTATTCATACGAATCTATCCTAAAAATGTTGTCGGCATTAAATAACACATTGAGGTTGATATGCCGTAAAACAAAATACACCAAACCAATCTAAACCAAAGAATACATATTCTATTCTTACGAATGTATCCTAAAAATGTTGTCGGCATTAAATAACCGATTGAGGTTGATATGCCGTAAAACAAAATACACCAAACCAATCTAAACCAAAGAATACATATTCTATTCATACGAATCTATCCTAAAAATGTTGTCGGCATTAAATAACACATTGAGGTTGATATGCCGTAAAACAAAATACACCAAACCAATCTAAACCAAAGAATACATATTCTATTCATACGAATCTATCCTAAAAATATTGTCGGCATCAAATAAAACATTGAGGTTGATATGCCGTAAAACAAAATACACCAAACCAATCTAAACCGAAGAATACATATTCTATTCATACGAATCTATCCTAAAAATGTTGTCGGCATTAAATAACACATTGTGGTTGATATGCCGTAAAACAAAATACACCAAACCAATCTAAACCGAAGAATACATATTCTATTCATAGGAATCTATCCTAAAAATGTTGTCGGCATTAAATAACACATTGAGGTTGATATGCCGTAAAACAAAATACACCAAACCAATCTAAACCAAAGAATACATATTCTATTCATACGAATCTATCCTAAAAATGTTGTCGGCATTAAATAACACATTGAGGTTGATATGCCGTAAAACAAAATACACCAAACCAATCTAAACCAAAGAATACATATTCTATTCATAGGAATCTATGCTAAAAATGTTGACGGCATTAAATAACCCATTGAGGTTGATATGCCGTAAAAAAAAATACACCAAACCAATCTAAACCAAAGAATACATATTCTATTCATACGAATCTATGCTAAAAATGTTGTCGGCATTAAATAACACATTGAGGTTGATATGCCGTAAAACAAAATACACCAAACCAATCTAAACCAAAGAATACCTATTCTATTCATACGAATCTATGCTAAAAATGTTGACGGCATTAAATAACACATTGAGGTTGATATGCCGTAAAACCAAATACACCAATCCAATCTAAACCAAAGAATACATATTCTATTCATACGAATCTATCCTAAAAATGTTGTCGGCATTAAATAACACATTGAGGTTGATATGCCGTAAAACAAAATACACCAAACCAATCTAAACCAAAGAATACATATTCTATTCATACGAATCTATTCTTAAAATGTTGTCGGCATTAAATAACACATTGAGGTTGATATGCCGGAAAAAAAAATACACCAAACCAATCTAAACCAAAGAATACATATTCTATTCATACGAATCTATGCTAAAAATGTTGTCGGCATTAAATAACACATTGAGGTTGATATGCCGTAAAACAAAATACACCAAACCAATCTAAACCAAAGAATACCTATTCTATTCATACGAATCTATGCTAAAAATGTTGACGGCATTAAATAACACATTGAGGTTGATATGCCGTAAAACCAAATACACCAATCCAATCTAAACCAAAGAATACATATTCTATTCATACGAATCTATCATAAAAATGTTGACGGCATTAAATAACACATTGAGGTTGATATGCCGTAAAACAAAATACACCAAACCAATCTAAACCAAAGAATACATATTCTATTCATACGAATCTATCCTAAAAATGTTGTCGGCATTAAATAACACATTGAGGTTGATATGCCGTGAAACAAAATACACCAAACCGATCTAAACCAAAGAATACATATTCTATTCATACGAATCTATCCTAAAAATGTTGTCGGCATTAAATAACACATTGAGGTTGATATGCCGTAAAACAAAATACACCAAACCAATCTAAACCAAAGAATACATATTCTATTCATACGAATCTATGCTAAAAATGTTGTCGGCATTAAATAAGACATTGAGGTTGATAGGCCGTAAAACAAAATACACCAAACCAATCTAAACCAAAGAATACATATTCTATTCATACGAATCTATCCTAAAAATGTTGTCGGCATTAAATAACACATTGAGGTTGATATGCCGTAAAACAAAATACACCAAACCAATCTAAACCAAAGAATACATATTCTATTCATACGAATCTATTCTTAAAATGTTGTCGGCATTAAATAACACATTGAGGTTGATATGCCGGAAAAAAAAATACACCAAACCAATCTAAACCAAAGAATACATATTCTATTCATACGAATCTATGCTAAAAATGTTGACGGCATTAAATAACCCATTGAGGTTGATATGCCGTAAAACAAAATACACCAAACCAATCTAAACCAAAGAATACATATTCTATTCATACGAATCTATGCTAAAAATGTTGACGGCATTAAATAACCCATTGAGGTTGATATGCCGTAAAACAAAATACACCAAACCAATCTAAACCAAAGAATACATATTCTATTCTTACGAATCTATGCTAAAAATGTTGACGGCATTAAATAACCCATTGAGGTTGATATGCCGTGAAACAAAATACACCAAACCAATCTAAACCGAAGAATACATACTCTATTCATACGAATCTATGCTAAAAATGTTGATGGCATTAAATAACCCATCGAGGTTGATATGCCGTGAAACAAAATACACCAAACCAATCTAAACCAAAAATACATATTCTATTCATACGAATCTATGCTAAAAATGTTGACGGCATTAAATAACCCATTGAGGTTGATATGCCGTAAAACAAAATACACCAAACCAATCTAAACCAAAGAATACATATTCTATTCATAGGAATCTATGCTAAACCTGTTGACGGCATTAAATAACCCATTGAGGTTGATATGCCGTGAAACAAAATACACCTAACCAATCTAAACCGAAGAATACATATTCTATTCATACGAATCTATGCTAAAAATGTTGACGGCAATAACTAACCCATTGAGGTTGATATGCCTTGAAACAAAATACACCAAACCGATCTAAACCAAAGAATACATATTCTATTCATACGAATCTATGCTAAAAATGTTGACGGCATTAAATAACCCATTGAGGTTGATATGCCGTAAAACAAAATACACCAAACCAATCTAAACCAAAGAATACATTTTCTATTCATACGAATCTATGCTAAAAATGTTGACGGCATTAAATAACCCATTGAGTTTGATATGCCGTAAAACAAAACAAAATACACCAAACCGATCTAAACCAAAGAATACATATTCTATTCATACGAATCTATGCTAAAAATGTTGACGGCAATAACTAACCCATTGAGGTTCATATGCCGTGAAACAAAATACACCAAACCGATCTAAACCAAAGAATACATATTCTATGCATACGAATCTATGCTAAAAATGTTGACGGCATTAAATAACCCATTTAGGTTGATATGCCGTAAAACAAAATACACCAAACCAATCTAAACCAAAGAATACATTTTCTATTCATACGAATCTATGCTAAAAATGTTGACGGCATTAAATAACCCATTGAGGTTGATATGCCGTGAAACAAAATACACCAAATCAATCTAAACCGAAGAATACATATTCTATTCATACGAATCTATGCTAAAAATGTTGACGGCATTAAATAACCCATTGAGGTTGATATGCCGTGAAACAAAATACACCAAACCAATCTAAACCAAAGAATACATATTCTATTCATAGGAATCTATGCTAAAAATGTTGACGGCATTAAATAACCCATTGAGGTTGATATGCCGTAAAACAAAATACACCAAACCAATCTAAACCAAAGAATACATATTCTATTCATAGGAATCTATGCTAAACCTGTTGACGGCATTAAATAACCCATTGAGGTTGATATGCCGTGAAACAAAATACACCTAACCAATCTAAACCGAAGAATACATATTCTATTCATACGAATCTATGCTAAAAATGTTGACGGCAATAACTAACCCATTGAGGTTGATATGCCTTGAAACAAAATACACCAAACCGATCTAAACCAAAGAATACATATTCTATTCATACGAATCTATGCTAAAAATGTTGACGGCATTAAATAACCCATTGAGGTTGATATGCCGTAAAACAAAATACACCAAACCAATCTAAACCAAAGAATACATTTTCTATGCATACGAATCTATGCTAAAAATGTTGACGGCATTAAATAACCCATTGAGTTTGATATGCCGTAAAACAAAACAAAATACACCAAACCGATCTAAACCAAAGAATACATATTCTATTCATACGAATCCATGCTAAAAATGTTGACGGCAATAACTAACCCATTGAGGTTGATATGCCGTGAAACAAAATACACCAAACCGATCTAAACCAAAGAATACATATTCTATGCATACGAATCTATGCTAAAAATGTTGACGGCATTAAATAACCGATTGAGGTTGATATGCCGTAAAACAAAATACACCAAACCAATCTAAACCAAAGAATACATATTCTATTCATACGAATCTATCCTAAAAATGTTGTCGGCATTAAATAACACATTGAGGTTGATATGCCGTAAAACAAAATACACCAAACCAATCTAAACCAAAGAATACATATTCTATTCATACGAATCTATCCTAAAAATATTGTCGGCATCAAATAACACATTGAGGTTGATATGCCGTAAAACAAAATACACCAAACCAATCTAAACCGAAGAATACATATTCTATTCATACGAATCTATCCTAAAAATGTTGTCGGCATTAAATAACACATTGTGGTTGATATGCCGTAAAACAAAATACACCAAACCAATCTAAACCGAAGAATACATATTCTATTCATACGAATCTATCCTAAAAATGTTGTCGGCATTAAATAACACATTGAGGTTGATATGCCGTAAAACAAAATACACCAAACCAATCTAAACCAAAGAATACATATTCTATTCATACGAATCTATCCTAAAAATGTTGTCGGCATTAAATAACACATTGAGGTTGATATGCTGTAAAACAAAATACACCAAACCAATCTAAACCAAAGAATACATATTCTATTCATAGGAATCTATGCTAAAAATGTTGACGGCATTAAATAACCCATTGAGGTTGATATGCCGTAAAAAAAAATACACCAAACCAATCTAAACCAAAGAATACATATTCTATTCATACGAATCTATGCTAAAAATGTTGTCGGCATTAAATAACACATTGAGGTTGATATGCCGTAAAACAAAATACACCAAACCAATCTAAACCAAAGAATACCTATTCTATTCATACGAATCTATGCTAAAAATGTTGACGGCATTAAATAACACATTGAGGTTGATATGCCGTAAAACCAAATACACCAATCCAATCTAAACCAAAGAATACATATTCTATTCATACGAATCTATCATAAAAATGTTGTCGGCATTAAATAACACATTGAGGTTGATATGCCGTAAAACAAAATACACCAAACCAATCTAAACCAAAGAATACATATTCTATTCATACGAATCTATGCTAAAAATGTTGACGGCATTAAATAAGCCATTGAGGTTGATATGCCTTAAAACAAAATACACCAAACCAATCTAAACCAAAGAATACATATTCTATTCATACGAATCTATGCTAAAAATGTTGACGGCATTAAATAACACATTGAGGTTTATATGCCGTAAAACAAAATACACCAAACCAATCTAAACCAAAGAATACATATTCTATTCATACGAATCTATCCTAAAAATGTTGTCGGCATTAAATAACACATTGAGGTTGATATGCCGTGAAACAAAATACACCAAACCGATCTAAACCAAAGAATACATATTCTATTCATACGAATCTATCCTAAAAATGTTGTCGGCATTAAATAACACATTGAGGTTGATATGCCGTAAAACAAAATACACCAAACCAATCTAAACCAAAGAATACATATTCTATTCATACGAATCTATGCTAAAAATGTTGTCGGCATTAAATAAGACATTGAGGTTGATAGGCCGTAAAACAAAATACACCAAACCAATCTAAACCAAAGAATACATATTCTATTCATACGAATCTATCCTAAAAATGTTGTCGGCATTAAATAACACATTGAGGTTGATATGCCGTTAAACAAAATACACCAAACCAATCTAAACCAAAGAATACATATTCTATTCATACGAATCTATTCTTAAAATGTTGTCGGCATTAAATAACACATTGAGGTTGATATGCCGTAAAACAAAATACACCAAACCAATCTAAACCAAAGAATACATATTCTATTCATACGAATCTATGCTAAAAATGTTGACGGCATTAAATAACCCATTGAGGTTGATATGCCGTAAAACAAAATACACCAAACCAATCTAAACCAAAGAATACATATTCTATTCATACGAATCTATGCTAAAAATGTTGACGGCATTAAATAACCCATTGAGGTTGATATGCCGTGAAACAAAATACACCAAACCAATCTAAACCGAAGAATACATACTCTATTCATACGAATCTATGCTAAAAATGTTGATGGCATTAAATAACCCATCGAGGTTGATATGCCGTGAAACAAAATACACCAAACCAATCTAAACCAAAAATACATATTCTATTCATACGAATCTATGCTAAAAATGTTGACGGCATTAAATAACCCATTGAGGTTGATATGCCGTAAAACAAAATACACCAAACCAATCTAAACCAAAGAATACATATTCTATTCATAGGAATCTATGCTAAACCTGTTGACGGCATTAAATAACCCATTGAGGTTGATATGCCGTGAAACAAAATACACCTAACCAATCTAAACCGAAGAATACATATTCTATTCATACGAATCTATGCTAAAAATGTTGACGGCAATAACTAACCCATTGAGGTTGATATGCCTTGAAACAAAATACACCAAACCGATCTAAACCAAAGAATACATATTCTATTCATACGAATCTATGCTAAAAATGTTGACGGCATTAAATAACCCATTGAGGTTGATATGCCGTAAAACAAAATACACCAAACCAATCTAAACCAAAGAATACATTTTCTATTCATACGAATCTATGCTAAAAATGTTGACGGCATTAAATAACCCATTGAGTTTGATATGCCGTAAAACAAAACAAAATACACCAAACCGATCTAAACCAAAGAATACATATTCTATTCATACGAATCTATGCTAAAAATGTTGACGGCAATAACTAACCCATTGAGGTTCATATGCCGTGAAACAAAATACACCAAACCGATCTAAACCAAAGAATACATATTCTATGCATACGAATCTATGCTAAAAATGTTGACGGCATTAAATAACCCATTTAGGTTGATATGCCGTAAAACAAAATACACCAAACCAATCTAAACCAAAGAATACATTTTCTATTCATACGAATCTATGCTAAAAATGTTGACGGCATTAAATAACACATTGAGGTTGATATGCCGTGAAACAAAATACACCAAATCAATCTAAACCGAAGAATACATATTCTATTCATACGAATCTATGCTAAAAATGTTGACGGCATTAAATAACCCATTGAGGTTGATATGCCGTGAAACAAAATACACCAAACCAATCTAAACCAAAGAATACATATTCTATTCATAGGAATCTATGCTAAAAATGTTGACGGCATTAAATAACCCATTGAGGTTGATATGCCGTAAAACAAAATACACCAAACCAATCTAAACCAAAGAATACATATTCTATTCATAGGAATCTATGCTAAACCTGTTGACGGCATTAAATAACCCATTGAGGTTGATATGCCGTGAAACAAAATACACCTAACCAATCTAAACCGAAGAATACATATTCTATTCATACGAATCTATGCTAAAAATGTTGACGGCAATAACTAACCCATTGAGGTTGATATGCCTTGAAACAAAATACACCAAACCGATCTAAACCAAAGAATACATATTCTATTCATACGAATCTATGCTAAAAATGTTGACGGCATTAAATAACCCATTGAGGTTGATATGCCGTAAAACAAAATACACCAAACAAATCTAAACCAAAGAATACATTTTCTATGCATACGAATCTATGCTAAAAATGTTGACGGCATTAAATAACCCATTGAGTTTGATATGCCGTAAAACAAAACAAAATACACCAAACCGATCTAAACCAAAGAATACATATTCTATTCATACGAATCCATGCTAAAAATGTTGACGGCAATAACTAACCCATTGAGGTTGATATGCCGTGAAACAAAATACACTAAACCGATCTAAACCAAAGAATACATATTCTATGCATACGAATCTATGCTAAAAATGTTGACGGCATTAAATAACCCATTGAGGTTGATATGCCGTAAAACAAAATACACCAAACCAATCTAAACCAAAGAATACATTTTCTATTCATACGAATCTATGCTAAAAATGTTGACGGCATTAAATAACCCATTGAGTTTGATATGCCGTAAAACAAAATACACCAAACCAATCTAAACCAAAGAATACATATTCTATTCATACGAATCTATCCTAAACCTGTTGACGGCATTAAATAACCCATTGAGGTTGATATGCCGTGAAACAAAATACACCTAACCAATCTAAACCGAAGAATACATATTCTATTCATACGAATCTATGCTAAAAATGTTGACGGCAATAACTAACCCATTGAGGTTGATATGCCTTGAAACAAAATACACCAAACCGATCTAAACCAAAGAATACATATTCTATTCATACGAATCTATGCTAAAAATGTTGACGGCATTAAATAACCCATTGAGGTTGATATGCCGTAAAACAAAATACACCAAACCAATCTAAACCAAAGAATACATTTTCTATTCATACGAATCTATGCTAAAAATGTTGACGGCATTAAATAACCCATTGAGTTTGATATGCCGTAAAACAAAACAAAATACACCAAACCGATCTAAACCAAAGAATACATATTCTATTCATACGAATCTATGCTAAAAATGTTGTCGGCATTAAATAAGACATTGAGGTTGATAGGCCGTAAAACAAAATACACCAAACCAATCTAAACCAAAGAATACATATTCTATTCATACGAATCTATCCTAAAAATGTTGTCAGCATTAAATAACACATTGAGCTTGATATGCCGTAAAACAAAATACACCAAACCAATCTAAACCAAAGAATACATATTCTATTCATACGAATCTATGCTAAAAATGTTGTCGGCATTAAATAACACATTGAGGTTGATATGCCGTAAAACAAAATACACCAAACCAATCTAAACCAAAGAATACATATTCTATTCATAGGAATCTATGCTAAAAATGTTGACGGCATTAAATAACCCATTGAGGTTGATATGCCGTAAAAAAAAATACACCAAACCAATCTAAACCAAAGAATACATATTCTATTCATACGAATCTATGCTAAAAATGTTGTCGGCATTAAATAACACATTGAGGTTGATATGCCGTGAAACAAAATACACCAAACCAATCTAAACCAAAGAATACATATTCTATTCATACGAATCTATGCTAAAAATGTTGACGGCATTAAATAACCCATTGAGGTTGATATGCCGTAAAACAAAATACACCAAACCAATCTAAACCAAAAATACATTTTCTATTCATACGAATCTATGCTAAAAATGTTGACGGCATTAAATAACCCATTGAGTTTGATATGCCGTAAAACAAAATACACCAAACCAATCTAAACCAAAGAATACATATTCTATTCATAGGAATCTATGCTAAACCTGTTGACGGCATTAAATAACCCATTGAGGTTGATATGCCGTGAAACAAAATACACCTAACCAATCTAAACCGAAGAATACATATTCTATTCATACGAATCTATGCTAAAAATGTTGACGGCAATAACTAACCCATTGAGGTTGATATGCCTTGAAACAAAATACACCAAACCGATCTAAACCAAAGAATACATATTCTATTCATACGAATCTATGCTAAAAATGTTGACGGCATTAAATAACCCATTGAGGTTGATATGCCGTAAAACAAAATACACCAAACCAATCTAAACCAAAGAATACATTTTCTATTCATACGAATCTATGCTAAAAATGTTGACGGCATTAAATAACCCATTGAGTTTGATATGCCGTAAAACAAAACAAAATACACCAAACCGATCTAAACCAAAGAATACATATTCTATTCATACGAATCTATGCTAAAAATGTTGACGGCAATAACTAACCCATTGAGGTTCATATGCCGTGAAACAAAATACACCAAACCGATCTAAACCAAAGAATACATATTCTATGCATACGAATCTATGCTAAAAATGTTGACGGCATTAAATAACCCATTTAGGTTGATATGCCGTAAAACAAAATACACCAAACCAATCTAAACCAAAGAATACATTTTCTATTCATACGAATCTATGCTAAAAATGTTGACGGCATTAAATAACACATTGAGGTTGATATGCCGTGAAACAAAATACACCAAATCAATCTAAACCGAAGAATACATATTCTATTCATACGAATCTATTCTAAAAATGTTGACGGCATTAAATAACCCATTGAGGTTGATATGCCGTGAAACAAAATACACCAAACCAATCTAAACCAAAGAATACATATTCTATTCATAGGAATCTATGCTAAAAATGTTGACGGCATTAAATAACCCATTGAGGTTGATATGCCGTAAAACAAAATACACCAAACCAATCTAAACCAAAGAATACATATTCTATTCATAGGAATCTATGCTAAACCTGTTGACGGCATTAAATAACCCATTGAGGTTGATATGCCGTGAAACAAAATACACCTAACCAATCTAAACCGAAGAATACATATTCTATTCATACGAATCTATGCTAAAAATGTTGACGGCAATAACTAACCCATTGAGGTTGATATGCCTTGAAACAAAAAAATACCAAACCGATCTAAACCAAAGAATACATATTCTATTCATACGAATCTATGCTAAAAATGTTGACGGCATTAAATAACCCATTGAGGTTGATATGCCGTAAAACAAAATACACCAAACCAATCTAAACCAAAGAATACATTTTCTATTCATACGAATCTATGCTAAAAATGTTGACGGCATTAAATAACCCATTGAGTTTGATATGCCGTAAAACAAAACAAAATACACCAAACCGATCTAAACCAAAGAATACATATTCTATTCATACGAATCCATGCTAAAAATGTTGACGGCAATAACTAACCCATTGAGGTTGATATGCCGTGAAACAAAATACACCAAACCGATCTAAACCAAAGAATACATATTCTATGCATACGAATCTATGCTAAAAATGTTGACGGCATTAAATAACCCATTGAGGTTGATATGCCGTAAAACAAAATACACCAAACCAATCTAAACCAAAGAATACATTTTCTATTCATACGAATCTATGCTAAAAATGTTGACGGCATTAAATAACCCATTGAGTTTGATATGCCGTAAAACAAAATACACCAAACCAATCTAAACCAAAGAATACATATTCTATTCATACGAATCTATCCTAAACCTGTTGACGGCATTAAATAACCCATTGAGGTTGATATGCCGTGAAACAAAATACACCTAACCAATCTAAACCGAAGAATACATATTCTATTCATACGAATCTATGCTAAAAATGTTGACGGCAATAACTAACCCATTGAGGTTGATATGCCTTGAAACAAAATACACCAAACCGATCTAAACCAAAGAATACATATTCTATTCATACGAATCTATGCTAAAAATGTTGACGGCATTAAATAACCCATTGAGGTTGATATGCCGTAAAACAAAATACACCAAACCAATCTAAACCAAAGAATACATTTTCTATTCATACGAATCTATGCTAAAAATGTTGACGGCATTAAATAACCCATTGAGTTTGATATGCCGTAAAACAAAACAAAATACACCAAACCGATCTAAACCAAAGAATACATATTCTATTCATACGAATCTATGCTAAAAATGTTGTCGGCATTAAATAAGACATTGAGGTTGATAGGCCGTAAAACAAAATACACCAAACCAATCTAAACCAAAGAATACATATTATATTCATACGAATCTATCCTAAAAATGTTGTCGGCATTAAATAACACATTGAGGTTGATATGCCGTAAAACAAAATACACCAAACCAATCTAAACCAAAGAATACATATTCTATTCATACGAATCTATCCTAAAAATGTTGTCGGCATTAAATAACCCATTGAGTTTGATATGCCGTAAAACAAAATACACCAAACCAATCTAAACCAAAGAATACATATTCTATTCATACGAATCTATCCTAAAAATGTTGACGGCATTAAATAACCCATTGAGGTTGATATGCCGTAAAACAAAATACACCAAACCAATCTAAACCAAAGAATACATATTCTATTCATACGAATCTATGCTAAACATGTTGACGGCATTAAATAACCCATTGAGGTTGATATGCCGTGAAACAAAATACACCAAACCAATCTAAACCGAAGAATACATACTCTATTCATACGAATCTATGCTAAAAATGTTGATGGCATTAAATAACCCATTGAGGTTGATATGCCGTGAAACAAAATACACCAAACCAATCTAAACCAAAGAATACATATTCTATTCATACGAATCTATGCTAAAAATGTTGACGGCATTAAATAACCCATTGAGGTTGATATGCCGTGAAACAAAATACACCAAACCAATCTAAACCAAAGAATACATATTCTATTCATACGAATCTATGCTAAAAATGTTGACGGCATTAAATAACCCATTGAGGTTGATATGCCGTAAAACAAAATACACCAAACCAATCTAAACCAAAGAATACATTTTCTATTCATACGAATCTATGCTAAAAATGTTGACGGCATTAAATAACCCATTGAGTTTGATATGCCGTAAAACAAAATACACCAAACCAATCTAAACCAAAGAATACCTATTCTATTCATACGAATCTATGCTAAAAATGTTGACGGCATTAAATAACCCATTGAGGTTGATATGCCGTAAAACAAAATACACCAAACCAATCTAAACCGAAGAATACATATTCTATTCATTCGAATCTATCCTAAAAATGTTGTCGGCATTAAATAACTCATTGAGGTTGATATGCCGTGAAACAAAATACACCAAACCAATCTAAACCGAAGAATACATATTCTATTCATACGAATCTATCCTAAAAATGTTGTCGGCATTAAATAACCCATTGAGGTTGATATGCCGTGAAACAAAATACACCAAACCAATCTAAACCAAAGAATACATATTCTATTCATACGAATCTATGCTAAAAATGTTGACGGCATTAAATAACCAATTGAGGTTGATATGCCGCAAATAAAATACACCAAACCAATCTAAACCAAAGAATACATATTCTATTCATACGAATCTATCCTAAAAATGTTGTCGGCATTAAATAACACATTGAGGTTGATATGCCGTAAAACAAAATAAACCAAACCAATCTAAACCAAAGAATACATATTCTATTCATACGAATCTATCCTAAAAATGTTGTCGGCATTAAATAACACATTGAGGTTGATATGCCGTATAACAAAATACACCAAACCAATCTAAACCAAAGAATACATATTCTATTCATACGAATGTATGCTAAAAATGTTGTCGGCATTAAATAACACATTGAGGTTGATAGGCCGTAAAACAAAATACACCAAACCAATCTAAACCAAAGAATACATATTCTATTCATAGGAATCTATCCTAAAAATGTTGTCGGCATTAAATAACACATTGAAGTTGATATGCCGTAAAACAAAATAAACCAAACAAATCTAAACCAAAGAATACATATTCTATTCATACGAATCTATCCTAAAAATGTTGTCGGCATTAAATAACACATTGAGGTTGATATGCCGTAAAACAAAATAAACCAAACCAATCTAAACCAAAAAATACATGTTGTATTCATACAAATCTATCCTAAAAATGTCGTCGGCATTAATAGCCCATTGAGGTTGATAGGCCGTAAAACAAAACAAAATAATTAAGCTATATGCTTCTTCAGTCAACATGAAGTGAATTTCCCGCAATTTGAAAAACCGCAGTTTTCCTTTTCTTCCCGAAATATTTTTAAATACTAAATCCGATGAGTCCCACTATGGCAGCTGCTCTCGTAAACGACATCTAATCTGTTACTACCTGGGGCAAAACTTGGCTTGTATATTTTGACGCCTCCAATACGAAACTGATATCTTTTGATACTCATAAAAATTATTTTGCCCTCTATCAATATGGCTGATACTCAGGGACGGTGCAAGGGTTTCATCCACCCCGCCCACTATTCTATGATATCCCCACGAATCATTGATGTGACCCCATATTATAGATTCGGGGAACTCCACTATACTACATCTCAATTCTCATGAGGTAGTGTTCATATGAAATACAAATTTTATTGTAACATAATTGTGTACAATAATGGATCATATGTAATATAGGTGAACATTTCAACTAGCAAATTGAAAACAAATGCAATTCATTTAGACAAATTAGAGACATGTCCTAAGAGATCATTCTATCTTAAATAAATCATGTTTTGCTGCAATTTTTAACATCAATTTGAGATTGTTCTTGTTACAAAGTTGAATAATTTTAACACATTTAACATTATGGATAAAATCTACTGAATTTTATATAGTGTTTTCTTTTTCAAAACTTTACATGAGCAAAACAAATTCACGGATTTCGTCAAAAAAGATCCCAGAATGACATCAAAATACGAAAATAATCTTCATCCTTCAATAGTCAGTTGTTCATAGTTTAATTTGTAACGTATATAAATGTAAGTAGGAAAAAGCAAATGTTGATAAGATAGCCAGGTTTATAAAGCACTTTCCAGGTGCCCTAATCTCGGTCATTGTTTCAGGGCCACTAAGCATCGGTCCTGTTGATAGTAAACTCCAGGCGATCAACTCATTCCACAACATTTTATACACACATAAAGTCAAGCGATTATACGGAATCATTTCTAGATCTGCTACCAAGATGTTTGGTCCCCGGTGCCATGCCATAAATCTACCATTCCTCAGTGAATTGAATATTGCTGCAATATCTGGTTTTGTAGTCCTGTTGTATATCTCGAGAATTTTCACAAAGCCCAAAGAAAAGACTGTAATGTTATCTCCCCTGACCTGGCATCTCGACTCCTGTCAATTTCCGGCCGTTTTCAGATGTCTTCCCATTGTCTTTCCTATAAATGTTCTAATGACAGTTCCCCTTCTTGGTACCTCGATCGTGTGAGTTTAAAAGTTCTACTCGATTGGCTACTGGCTCTCAACGTTTTAACTTGAAATATCTAGATGTAACCGTAACTACTATTCTCATATTTCCTTTTCTCGTACCTCTCACCTGTGGAACCCTCTTCGATTTCTTACTTCCCTGCCACCTACAATGTTCAAAAATTTAAAGGCAAAGTCAAAGTTATTTTCTGTCTTCCTGAAACATGTTAGTGTCCATTCTCCTCACTAAAGACTTCTGATTCTCTTTCACTCCCAGTAACCCCTTGCATCTTAGTGGCATTATCGCCATCTTCTGTCTTCCTGAAACCTGTTCTTTTATTGTCCTTTCTTCTCACTAAAGTCTTCTCATTCTCTTTCGCTTCCACTAACCTCCTTGCGACTTCGTGGTCTTATCTCGTTTTGTACTCCTGCTGTATATCTCGAGAATCTTGACAAAATCCCAAAGATGGGTCTGTAATTTTATCGGTGCTGGCCTGGCATCTCGATTTCAGTCACTTTCCCGCCGTTTTGACATGGCTTCTCTGTGTCTTTTCCATAAATGTTTTAATGGCAGTTGTCCTAATGAGCTCTCCTCCTTGTTACCTCGATCGCGTGAATTTAAACGTAATACTAAATTGGCTAAGCGATAACCAGTATTGATTTCGTTCCACTCGATCCACGGCTGTCTTAACTGTTATTACTAACAGAATCAGTGCGACACGAGATAATAAGTTCATCACGAGGAACACTGCTCTTGACAAGGTGTGGCGTCGAGGGTTTCTGCATGAATTGTCTCGCTATGAAATTTCTGGAAGGCTTCTCATTTTTTTCTATCACTGGCTGGACATTACGTCATTTTCTCTACCACCGGTAAAGCGGTGGTCAGAGCTAAAAAAAAGTAAAGGTTTTTTTTTAGGCGTAATTTCTGTCATCCATCATTTTCTGTCGTTCGGCATTGCCCTGGTACCAATGTTGCCGGATTAAAGGGGTCGATCTGCATCAGACATTAATATCAAATATCAAAGACTTCTGTAAATATTCCTGTCTGTCATTGTGTTGATTAGATATAAGATGGGAATTATATATACATATATATATATATATATATATATATATATATATATATATATATATATATATCATCCTTGATAATGGCTAAAGGTATAGCCGAGAGCGCTCGGAAAAATAAAACATTTGGACAGTTCTTACACACCCTTTGTCCAGCAAAGAAAGCTTGTTCGTACACAAGAAAAATTTAATAAAAAACTTAACCGTAGTACTTTGTCTGTCGTTTTTAATGAAACTTGCATATATATATATATATATATATATATATATATATATATATATATATATATATATATATATATATACTATATATATATATATATATACTACATATATATATATATATACTACATATATATATATATACATATATATATATATATAGAGAGAGAGAGAGTATATATATATATATATATATACACTACAGTTCAAAAGTTTGAGGTTACCTCTGGTAATTTTTAATTGGTACAAAATGTAGTTGTTTTGTACTTTAAATAAGAACACATTATTAAACATAGTTAAAAAAAGTAAAACATGAATTTTGTACTAGAAATTTATTATGACAAAAAGAAAATAGCATTTTATAATTCAGTTTCGCTCTCGTCAAAATATCTTCCTTTACTTTGATTACTCCAACACAATTATATATTGCAAATATTTCTCAAATTTGATAATTGATTCCATTCTTTTGTCAATGACCCTAAGAACTCTTTTTTATTTTTTTTTTCTCTCTTCTTCATTCCATGTCAATTCTGGGGCGAGGGGGTGGCAAATTTTTGAACTGTATTATATTTCAAAGGAATATTAAGAAAGTCTACGACAAAGAGGAAGAAATTTTATACATGTCGCGTTTCATCCTTTAGGAATTCAGCGGACGAAAATGATGTTTACGTTGACGTTATTACATATATGCATGAAGAAGAGGAGACGCTAAAATTGTAAATCTGTGTATGTAATTTTTTTTTAAATATATATTTTGGATATATAGTCTAGCCAATTTCATTTGGTTTACATTTTTTGTTTATGCTTGTTATCATCTTTGTCATTAAGTATCACACATTGTGATAATAGAAGCTCTGCCAAGAAAGTTGAAATGTTGTAAGAATCTGAACGTAAATTTATTGTGGATGGTCTTATGATTAAAGAACTTTCTAATCATTTTCGTTTTAGTAAATTGCCTTCTCTCTTAATTAGAGTAGCATTTTTAAATCAAGAGTATGATCAGACTCATTACGGCGAGCAACTAATGCCCTGACTATTTTGCTTTGTCAAAGACCCTCTTTTGTGTTTATATGATCTTTTATTTAAATGTCTAGAGGTTTCTTCTATGTATTCCTTGTGACAATTGTTACAGGTGATAGATTAAATTCTTGCTTCAAGTTTTAGCTTATTATTTTGTTTTGTATTAATTAAGTCTTATACATAGAGACATGAACAAAGACTAATAGAAACTAAATTAAATCTGCTAAGAAGGGTGAAATGCTGTAAAAACTTACTGTAGAGGATCTAGCGATTAAAGCACTTTCTATAGACTTTCGTTTTAGCTTTTAATGAAAGTAACATATTTAAAATTAAAATTCTGGTCAGACATATTACACTGAGCAACCAATGCAGTGAGTGTGTTGTTTTGTGAAAGATTCCTTTTCAGTTCATATAATCTCTTATTTAAATTTCTCGAGGTTACTCTTGTGTATTTCTTGTGGCAACCATAGCATGTGATAAAGTAAATTCCTCCTTCACACTTTTGCTCATTATTATTTTGTTTTGTATTGATTAAATATTCTATTGTTTTAGAACTATTCGTAACAAATTTTATGCTAATCTTGGATAAATTCTTTTCAATTATATTTGTGATAGCGTGAGGTCGAGTTTAGATGATAAATCACTTTACACCAACGTTACTGTTAATAAATGTTTGAAGTAAATTTTAATTTTAAATTTTTTAAATTCCAGCGTCTCCCCTCCTTCCTGCGCATTGTTAGTCACATCAACGTGAACATCATATCTATAAGTTTACATATCTGTAGTTCTCCCATTCGTCCATGCTAAGAATATTGCAGCCACATATGGTCTGGTGCCCCTGCTATTTACCTTGAGCTCCTTGATAAGATCCAAAGAAGAATCTGCAATATTATTGGTCCTGATCTGGCTGCTCGACTTCAGTCACTTTCCCATCATCGTAAGGTTGCCTCTCTATGTCTTTTCTATAAATACCTTCATGGAAATTGTTCAAATGTGCTCTTCGCTATGGTACCTAGAGGTTTTGAATTTAAACGCTGCACTAGACTGGCGTCAAGATCTCATCAATTTAAAGTTGAACTGGATACATGTAGCCGTAAATTCTATGCTATCAGTTTCTTCTTTCGCACTTCTCCCGGTTCCATGCTTTCCAGCCAACTTTAATCTGCAAGAATTTAAATGCAATGTCAATCGAAGTCTTCTGTACTCCTAATTACTCTCTTTTCTTTCTGCTCAACATTAATGTTTCTGTTCCTAATTCTTTCACACCCTTTCAGTCTTAGTGCCTTCATTGCCTTGCTCGGGGGTGATTCCGGTTTTAAAAAAATCATTTTAACTCAATGATGTTCCAAAAGACGAAACGAATCACATGAATTTTTTTTTAATCTGTCATAGATTTTGTCATAGATAAATTTGTCATAGATTTTCCTAATATTATAAAATGCTACGAAGTTCTTGAAGTACCCGAATATACGCGCTCGGATTCCCCACCTAAACAACTGACCTTGTGTTCACCACTCTCCCCGAGGAAACATGGTACAGTGGATAAAGACGTTGGTTAGATCCAGTGACTAGATCCAAAGAGTTGTGAGTGAACGAAAAACTTGGGGAGTTAAGTTAAAGGGAAATATCTGAGACACCTGGAAGAGGCATGTCACGTGGAACTAGAACAATCTACCCCGGTGGACGAAATAAATGGTTCGGTTAGAAATTCCAGTTACCTGAAGAAGGCCGGAGCGTACAACGACCGAAACGTTGTGAATATGGTAATGAAGATGAGGATAACAGTCCGAATAATGTAAATAATGCAAGTACTTATTTGCATGCATTGTTATCAGTGAGGCATTTTGAAGATCAAATTATGCTTCAATCTGCAGCCACATATTTTGAATATAAGTATTAATCAGGCAGAATTCAGTGTTTCTTATGAAAATACAAAATGAAAGTGGTTTTGGACGGCCACTCTTCCAGATCTTGTTGCCTTAATGCAAATAGATGAAGAGGGATTTCAAATATTGTGTGTGGACATGAATATTCTTAGGAATTCTTCCATTCTTCAAAAATGGTGATGCCTGTTTCATTACTGAAATAATTCCTTATTTTCAATAACTGACATCTTCCAGATTTTGAATAGTGATTTTCACGTCATATGCAACCACCCACTGATAGCACTGACGCAATACAGTCTTCTGACTGCTATTTCCATCTTGCAGATTCAGATGTACAATGAATAGTAAATATCAGAAAACTGCTAACGAGATTTAAACATTTCTTTTCTACCGTGCAGTGTTCGAACCCAGGTCAAAGTCTGAATTTCGAATTCTATATTTCGCGGAAGATAGGAAGACTTCACAGTCATAATCCAATTTACGTTCTATCTTTGTATTTAAAATAATATCACAGACTCGGTTGGAAATTTTATGATTTCCAACCGATACCAAAGGCCAGTTAAAAAAGCGATGATTTTTTTAGGCATACCTGACCGCTCGTATCCGAATATACCTGTCTGATAGGATTGCTTGCTAATCCCTGTTGCAGCTGCCTGCTCAGTCACATTCTTATTTATTCAACACCCACAGAACCGATTTGTTGTTTATAATTCAACTATACTGAGCGGAACTTAGTACCAGATTCTGGGAGAACGTGCACTATACGGTTTAGTCAACAGTTTGAACAAAGTCAGTGCACACAAAACCTCGGTGACGATGATTTGTGACTTAGTGGTAACAAACTCATCAGCCGCTTCTAAACAATTTCACTGACAAGTCTTAGGTCAACTCGTAGTACCGCATTTTCTTCTGTATAATACGACTTGAGTATAATACGACACGGTGATCCTGAAGCTAAAAACAGGAATTAAAATAATCCTTTGTGTAAATAAATTACGACCCTGTAGTAAAACTATTTCGATGTTTTTTTCTTAAATGTACTATATTATCCATTAAGGTATCAATGTCGTGAATATATTTCATTAAAATATTAAACTTTTCACTGTTTTTGACTTTAAGTTTTATTCAAAAGTTATCGTATTAAGCGCACACAAAAATGCATGGGTTCCGGGTATTGTTCAAACGATGCCACACGTTTGGATCATCTACCCAGCAAAATACCGCGAAGATGTTACTTTACCAGGGTGTGATCCGAACTCGGGCTTCATGGTCAAGATGTTATCACGCTAATGTCTCGTCCACGCGCCCATATCTTTCAACTTTTTCAGATTTACTTTCAAGATTATATCTACACAATGTTCCTAATGTGATTTTCCCATCCATATAACGACGCATTGCACTAAGGGAAACCTACTAAAAATCGTAAACAGACTTTTTTAAAAAAAGAACTTGTTAAATAACCTAACGGGTCCGTCTGACAGGTTTTGTTTCTTTCCAGCAATTTTTATTTCGCAAGGATTTCTATCGAACATTTATCGCTTCTGTTTTTAACCGACTTCAAATAAGTTACTTTCAGTTAAACAAGAGTAAAAGGCAATTGTGAAATTAAGTCCTCGAAAATTCAAAACAGCCACTAAATATAAAGCAAGAAGACAGCTTTGCATTAAAGGGAAATTTAAAACTCACTCCTCACCCCCCAAAACCTCATTTATTGGAAATGGTGTAAGTGATTTATTTGAGGTGAGATTTGCTGAGAAGATATAAGAAATATTCTTTTATTTAATCTTTTTTTAATTTTTATTTCGTTAAAAGATAAAGAAATAAAAAATAATAAAGAAATAAAAAAGACAAATCGTATTACTCAATGCCTGATATGCAGAAGTGGAAAAAAATACTTTTTGACATGTCTGCTTTTTTGTTTTTTGTATTTTTCGGAATGTAGACTTTTGTGATACCTTTTTCGATTTGGCAGATAATTGATTTTCTTATTAGCATATTTGAAAAAAATAATTTTTTCCCATCCTTAAAAGGTGTCGAAGCAAAGACATACGTCAGAAGCGGAAATAATCGGTCGGCTCAAGGCAGTGGTTTTAGAATTTAAGAATCTTGATAGGAGAATTATAAAAAAAATAATTTGATATATATATATATATATATATATATATATATATATATATATATATATATATATAGATAGATAGATAGATAGGAACAGACTGAGATAGATAGATAGATAGATAGATAGATAGATAGATAGATAGATAGATAGATAGATAGACAGAGACAGAGAGAGATCATGATAATAACGCCGAGGTGAAAGAGATATTGGTATTAAGAGGCTTCGTCGGAACTAGAATGAAGAGAAAACATAGCGGGTAGGATAGGATAGATAGATAGATAGATAGATAGATAGATAGATAGATAGATAGATAGATAGATAGATAGATAGATAGATATGAAGAGGCCGGGATAGATAGATAGATAGATAGATAGATAGATAGATAGATAGATAGATAGATAGATACGAACAGACTGAGATAGATAGATAGATAGATAGATAGATAGATAGATAGATAGATAGATAGATAGATAGATAGATAGATAGATATGAAGAGGCTGGGATAGTTAGATAGATAGATAGATAGATAGATAGATAGATAGATAGATAGATAGATAGATAGATAGATAGATATGAACAGACTGAGATAGATAGATAGATAGATAGATAGATAGATAGATAGATAGATAGATAGATATGAACAGACTGAGATAGATAAATAGATAGATAGATAGATAGATAGATAGATAGATAGATAGATAGATAGATAGATAACAGGCAGTTATTTTATATCATTGTCACTCTATTGATATCACTCACACATGATTACTTAATCTATTCGGAATCTATTTGCTATCCGAGTAAACTAATTTCTATCTATCTATCTATCTATCTATCTATCTATCTATCTATCTCAGTGATTTTGTATCTATCGATCTATCTATCTCAGGGTTTTCGTATCTATCTATCTATCTACTATCTATCTATCTATCTATCTATCTCAGTCTTTTTATTCTTATCAGATTTGAACGACAGTATATATTTTGGCAAGTGGAGTCAACCGAGACAGAGAAGTGGAGTGACGGAAAGGGTAAGAATATATAACGTTAATCAATCGATAGATTTAAGCTTATATAGATTCTTGAGTACGTCCAGGTAAATATAAGTTACTTCAATAAATTATGACTTATTTAGAAAAACAAAGAGAACGAATGAAGTTGAGACTGACACAGTTGGAAGGCGTGAATAAAAGACGATAATATGACAGGAAAAAAACAGTGTAAGCGAAAGAAAAAAGACATAAGAAAAAGAGAAGAAAAGAGAGACGGATATAAGAGAGAGTGGCAGAAATAGGGATTACAATGAGAGAGAGAGAAGCAACGATAAGAGCCAACATAAAAGAGATGAGAGAATAAGACATTGAGAGAGAGAGAAAGAGAAATAAGAAAGAAAGAGTGAAAGAAAGAGAGGTGAGAATGAGAGAGAAACAGAAAGAGAGATCAAAGAATAAGAGAGGGGAGAATAAGAGACAGGATGATGATAATGAGAGAGAGTGATAGAGAAACAGATTAGAGATTGAGAGAAAGAGAGATAAGAATAAGAAAGGGAGTGGGAAAGAGAGATGAGAGAATAAGTCGACAATAAAAGAGATGTGAGAATAAGAGAGGGGGAAAGTAGATGTTAATAAGAGAGAGTGGAAGAAACGAGTGATGAGAACAAGAGAGATGAAAATAAGAGTGATGAGAATAAAGAGAGGTTGTGAGAAAGAGAGACGAAAATAGGATAGAGTGAGAGAAGGAGAGATGGGAATAAGAGAGAGTGAGAAAAAGAGAGATGGGAATAAGAGAGAGTGAGAAAAAAGAGAGATGGGAATATGAGAGAATGAGAAAAAAGAGAGATGGGAATAAGAGAGAGTGAGAAAAAAGAGAGATGGGAATAGGATACAGTGAGAGAAGGAGAGATGGGAATAAGAGAGAATGAGAAAAAAGAGAGATGGGAAAAGGGTAGAGTGAGAGAAATAGAGAGTGGAATAAAAGAGAGTGATAGAAAGAAAGATGGGAATAGGATTGAGTGAGAGAATGAGAGATGGGAATAAGAGAGAGAGTGAGAGAAAGAGAGATGGGAATAAGAGAGAGAGTGAGAGAAAGAGAGATGGGAATAAGGGAGAGGTTATAGTTGTTCCAACGAGAGAAAAGTGTATATATTAAAGAAAAGAAATATATATATATATATGCATTAAGGAAAAGAAAGAATCCGCAAACGTTTTAGTTATAATGTGGACTTTTTTAAAATCTATATTTTTTAAAAATTCACTTTATAACCAGAAACGTTTGCGGATTCTTTCTTTTTCTTTAATGCATATATATATATATATATATATATATATATATATATATATATATATATATATATATATATATATAGACACTCGTGTTCGAGGATACCCGTCTGTTAGGGCTGTTATCCAATCCTTATTGCAGACGTTTGCTCAGGCACATTTGTGTTTATTCAACGCCCACAGAGCCGACCTGTGGTTTATGCTGCAACCATGCTGAGCAGACCGTAGTTACAGTTTCTGGGAAATAGCATGATCAATAATTTGAACAAGGCCAGGACAATCAAGCCCTCAGCCACGATGACTTGTGACTTCGTGCTAGCACAGCTATCGACCAAGGGTTCCGTCTACCCAATTTCACGCTTGGGCCAAGCCATGATATGTTTTTCACGTACTTTCCAAAGGTGACGCACGCTGGGATCGACCACTCCAGTCCGATAACGAACAAGGTCAGATTCGAACCCGGGTCTAAACACCCGGGCAAATGCATATATATATATATATATATATATATATATATATATATATATATATATATATATATACGGCGTGTAGCCGAGTGGTTATTTATCAGGAAGTCGACTTCCTGATGTTATCGGTCCGGAGGAGGCAATCTCATCTCATCGTGCGGCATCTTTGGAAAGTGTCTGAAAGCCATAACCACAGTTTGACCCAAGCCTTGTGAGGGAAATTAGGTAGGCAGAACACTTGGGGATAGTCGATAGCTATGCTAGCACGAAGCCATAAGTCATCGTGACCGAGATTTCAGTGTGCTGGGCTTGTCCAAATTGATGATCTTTATAAATAACACGCTTTCTTCCAGAAACTGTAACAAAGGTCTGCTCGGCATAGTTGGAGTATAAACCACAGGTGTGTTCTGTGGGTGTTGAACAAACACAAATATACCTGAGCGTCTGCTGGCCGCCCTATTAGACGGGTATACCCGAACACAAATACACACACACACACACACACACACACACACACACACACATATATATATATATATATATATATTCGAAAATTAAAACAAAAATATGTTATAAAAGTCACTACAAAAATAGCCATTTTGTTTCAACACATCTGATGTCTTGTCAAGTGATGGTGTTGAATGTAGAATAAAAGGTTTTAAAAGGTTCAAATCCATGAAACACTCCTCGCTAATGGAAACGCTGTTACATAAGCTAACGAGCGGTGTTTGATTGATTTGAACCTATTAAAACCCTTTATTCTGCCTTCAACATCATCACTTGACAAGACACCAGAAGTGTTGAAACAAAATGGCTATTTTTGTAGTGATTTTATAACATATTTATGTTATAATTTTTAAATAAATAATTATATTTGCTCTACTCTGTATTGAGCACTCTTAAGAATAGTATTTGTTGGTTATTGGAATTTATTCCGTATACACCAATCCTATACTTGGGTATATATATATATATATATATATATGTATATATATATATATATATATATATATATATATGTATGTATTTATATGTATATATATAAATATATTCATACATATATATATATACATACATACATACATGCGTACATATATGTGTGTGTGTGTGAGTGTGTGTACGTGTGTGTGTGTGTGTGTGTGTGTGTGTGTGTGTGTGTGTGTGTGTGTGTGTGTGTGTGTGTGTGTGTAAGGCGACGCGTTTGAGTGTGTTGAGAATTCGGAGGCAATTGCGTTTGCTAGAATGAATCCAAAAACCTCAAATATCAGCTTTGTAGAAAATGAATTTTCAAGTTATCAACCTAAAATGATAGATATCCTGATGTTGTTTTTTTTTTTTTTAAATCTTGTCAAAAATAAAAGACGACAAAGAATGAAAAAAATAAAAAATAAAAAAAAATGCAATTCTCAATTTATTAAATAAGTTAAAAGCTCCCCCAAAACGAGATTGTGGACAATTTTAACTTTTATAATTTTTAAAAACAAATCTTCAAACTGACAACCAAAAAGCAAACAAAATGGCGAAGTAGGAAAGGTCGGCGGTGTTGGGGAAGATTGGAAAGCGTTTCCAAAAGCCCTCGGTTGTTATATTATGGTAAGGACAAAAAATAAAATAAAATAAATGGAAGGAACTGCTTAATGCAGTGGATCTACTTAAAATCAAA
Organism: Acanthosepion esculentum; assembly: GCA_964036315.1. NCBI lineage: Eukaryota > Metazoa > Mollusca > Cephalopoda > Sepiida > Sepiidae > Acanthosepion > Acanthosepion esculentum. Next base: position 11,381,489 of record OZ038490.1, on the reverse strand, counting down.
GGAACAAACTCAATGCATAAATGAATGAGTGCCGGTTTGCCGGGTCTAAAATACTAGTCAATTGTGGACAAGCAGATGAGAGAGAAGACGAGAAAAGAAAGAAAATGGCAGACAATAATAGAAGGAAAAAAAAACGGAATACAAAAGGTTTGGATTCATTTTTAATGAGTGCTTCGAGGCTTAAACGTAACCAGAGGATTGACCCCTTGGTACTTCAGTATGGAAAAAATAGCCAAGATCTTTTACGGATAAAAAAGTGAATTACCATAAAATATCTTTCTGTAATGTATATATTTTAAGACATTTTTATGTTTATACATTCTTTTTATAGATACAAATATTTAAGTGAATGCTCTGTTTATAATAAACAGTATTAACAACATTTACCGGCCTGAATGTCCTAGAAAATGTCATAGAAAATATTCGTCCTCCGACAGGAATCGAACCTGTATCATATACGGAACCGTCATATAGCCTGATGTGCCTAAACCGATTGAGCCACAGAGGATCGTTCGGTTAGCAAGGTCGATTTTACTGATTTTTTAAAAACTATTTGCTAATGAATGTACGTGAGAGATTCATGGAAGATTGTAGTTTAAAAGCAGTAAAATCGACCTTGCTAACCGAACGATCCTCTGTGGCTCAATCGGTTAAGGCACGTCAGGCTATATGAAGGTTCCGTATAGGATACAGGTTCATTTCGAGGACGAATATTTCCTCAAGGACACATGGCACAGTGGAACTTTCAGAGGGAAAAATTAACAGGAGATAACTGATAACTGACATCCATTAAACATGGCACGTGGAACTAGAACAGTCTACCCTAGTGAGCGAAATAAAGGGTTCAGTTCGACATTCCCACCACCTGAAGAAGGCTGGAGCGTATAATGGCCGAAACGCTGTAATAAATATGGCGACAAAGATAAGGACAATAGTCCGAATAATGTAAATAAAAATAGCCATTTTGTTTCAACACTTCTGGTGTCTTATCAAGTGATGATGTTGAATGTATAATAAAGGGTTTTAAAAGGTTCAAATCAATCAAACACTCCTCGCTAAGGGAAACGCTGTTACATAAGCTGGAATAACCAATCAAAATACAAGTAGATGAGAATTCAAAAAAGTTGTCAACTTAATTATTTATTGCTTTAATGTTGTGGTTAGACTTGAATTCTCGTATACTTGTATTTTGATTCGTCATTCCAGCTTATGTAACAGCGTTTCCCCTAGCGAGGGGTGTTTTATCGATTTGAACCTTTTAAAACCCTTTATTCTACATTCAACAGCATCATTTGATAAGACACCAGAGGTGTTGAAACAAAATGGCTATTTTCGTAGTGATTTTATAACATATTCATGTTATAATTTTCGAATAAATAATTATATTTGCTTTGTATTGAGCACTCTTTTAAGAATTGTATTTATTGGTTATTGGAATTTATTCCGTATACACCAATCCTCTACTTGGAGATATATATGTCTTTTCTTCAAATATTTTCATGACAATCGTTCTAATGAACTTTCCTCCTCGGTGCTTAGACTGGATGAATTTAAACGTGCTACTAGATTGGCAACTAGGTCTCACCGTTTTACTGTTGAGCTCGCTAGATGCAACCCTATGTTCTATTCTAATATTTTCTTGGAGGGCTTGGAAACTTTGACGATCACGGGGCATATTGAAGTCAAGTGGAACAGAGGAAAACAGTGCATGACCCACCTAACGAGATTGTGTAAATGGTTGGAAGAACAGGGATTAGGAGAGATAGCAAAAACAAAAAAATTACTAAGGGCTACAAAGAAGAGAATGTTTTGGAGAGCCGTGATCGCCAACGTCCTGTGCATCGAATACTGCTGCCATATCTGTCTATTTTCAGGGCAACTTGATGCCCCGACTGCATGAATTTAAACGTGCTACTAGATTGGCAACTAGGTCTCACCGTTTTATTCTTGAACTAGCTAGATGCAACCGTATATTCTATTATAATAGTTTCTTTTTTAGCACTTCTTCCCTGTGGAATTCTCTTCCGAGTCCCTGTTTCCCTGATAACTACAATCTTCGAAAATTTTAATGCATTGCCAATCACCGTCTTTTGTCTTCTTAAAACTTATTCTTTTACTGTCCTTTTTTCGCACAAAGGTCTTCTCATTCTCTTTCACTGTTAGTAACCCCTTGCGTCTTAGTGACATTATCGCCTTGATTGGGGGTGAAATGATTAAAAGAAAAATTCTTATAGGGATTCTGACCCAATACTAATTTAAGTTCTCCAGGTCCTTAGGGCGGGAGTACTTCCGCAACATTATTTGTGACTGTAGCTCTCTTCAGTAGAGTTAAGGTCTAAATCAAAAGTTGACAACCCCCGGCCCCGTGGCCACATCCGGCCTGCGAATGATTTTTGTCCGGCCCACTAACTTAACACCTGGACACGAACTATCTAATTAATTTGTGGAGCAAGTAGCAGAAAAATACCAGTTGGATTTAATTGACGGATTTGTGAAATTAAAATTTAATTCCGGACCCGCTGCTGACTTCTACAAGAAATATCATATTTTACCCAGCGGAATATATAAAGTCCTATTAAATAATGCGAATAATTTCGTTTATAATAAGGAATTTATATTTCGTGTGAGTGTCTTAGTCGTTATCCTGTTATTCCCGCAGTAAAACAACTTCACTGTTTTTTTCTTCTTATTTAAACCTCTAAACCAAGGCATTCTTCTGGACGGAGCGGACTGATCTCCAAAAGGTTGCCAACCCCTGGCCTAGACTCTAAAGATTGGTCGTTTTAAAACAATGATATTTTTTGCTCCATAATTGATTTCATAGTTGTTGTCTTAGTGGAAAGTCCTCCAATGTTTCCAGACATTTTTTTCTCTAGTTGAATGAATATTTCTCTGACTAACCATTTTCTATCTTCATAATTTCAGTTTAACCAGCCTTCCAGAACCGCTGGCTGAAAAGCATCCTATTGGCAAGCACGACAGACTTTTAGCATTATATAGATAGATAGATCTTTAGGGTGTATAATCTAGCCGATTTCATTTAGTTTGTTTTTCATGCTTCCATGTATAAGACTTAATTAATATAAAACAAAGTAAGCTAAAACTTGAAGGAAGAATTTATCTTATATCACCTGTAACAATTGCCACAAGGAATACACAGGAGAAACCTCTAGGAATTTAAATAAAAGATTATATGAACACAAAAAGGGGTACTTTACAAAACAAAAAAGTCAGCTTATTAATTACCCACCGTAATGAGTCTGACCATAATTTTGATTTTAAAATTCTTACTCCAAATTAAAAGAGAAAGCAATTTAATAAGACGAAAATGCTTAGAATGTTTTTTTTATTACTGGACCATCCACTGTATTATCACAACGTGGCATACTTTATAACGAAGGCGATGGAAACATGAACGAAAAGGAAAAGTAACTAAAGGAAATCGGCTATATACCCAAAATATATATTTTTAAAAAAATTTAAATTGCAAATTCTTAGCGCTCCCATTCCTACGCGCGCATGCGTAATCACCTCAGCGTAAACAACACTTTAGTTCAATGAAGTCCGAAAGGACGAAACGCCGTACACGCGAATTTTTTCCACTTTGTCATAGTTTTCCTCTAAAATTTTTCTTGATATATAAACATTTCTATATCGTTTTGTCATATATATATATATATATATATATATATATATATATATATATATATATATATATATGCATGTGTGTGTGTGTGTGTGTGTTTGTGTGATGGTGTGCGTGCGTGTTGATGACTAAGTATACATACATAAGATTATTAATGAAGTAGTTAATACACACATATACACATTAATATCGTCGGTTGGTTGAGAAAGACATTACGAGAAAACCATTGAAACGAGATCGATTATAGTTGAAATTTTCCGGTTTTCATTTAATTCCCCCTGAGCGGATCGATACCAAAATGCCAATCTTCTCCAAGTCATTGCTTATTTTCAAAGTTTATTAGTTTTTAAATTTCCCGTCAGTTTTTCATTCATTCATTCTTTCTTTCTTTTTCTTTCTTTCTTCCTTTCTTTCTTTTTCTTTCTTTCTTTCTTTCTTTCACTTTCCTATTGTTTTGACATTTTCTAGACTGTTTTCAAATTTTTCCCTCCTCCGGTTTATTTTCTAATTTCGCCTAAATTGCTTTCTTTCTTTTTTCTTTCTTTCTTTCTTTCTTTCTTTCTTTTCCAATTTCCGTTCATATACTTTCTTTATCACGTTTGAGTCATGTTTATCCTTTTATTTATACTTCATCTATCTCCTCTAAGCTCATTACTTCTTCTTCTTCTTCTTCTTCTACTACTACTACTACTACTGCTTTTTCTCTTTTATCTCGCTCCCTTCTATCTATTCCCCATTTTCCTATTATTCTTTTTCTTCTTTCCTATTTTTTTCTTTGAGTTTATTTCATGCATTTCATTTTTCTTGTTGTTCTTCTTCATTCAGTTCTATTTTTTCTTCTTTATCTTCTTTCATCTCCCCTTCATTTTCCCATTTCCCCTCTTCTTTTCCTTTCTGTTTCTCCTCCTCCTCCTCGTCGTCGTCGTTTTCTTCTTCTTCTTCTTCTTCTTCTTCTTCTTTTTTCTTCTTCTTCTTCTTCTTCTTTTCTTCTTCTTCTTCTTCCTCTTCTTCTTCTTCTTCTTTTCTTCTTCTTCTTCTTCTTCTTCTTCTTCTTCTTCTTCTTCTTTTCTTCTTCTTCTTCTTCGTCGTCTTCTTCTTCTTTCATTTTCACTTCCGTTTCCCGTTTCTCCCCTTCTTTATCTTTCCGTTTCTCCTTTTCTTCTTCTTCTTCTTCTTCTTCTTCTTCTTCTTCTTCTTCTTCTTCTTCTTCTTCTTCTTCGTCGTCTTCTTCTTCTTTCATTTCCACTTCCATTTCCCGTTTCTCCTCTTCTTCTTCCCGTTTCTCTTCGTTGTCGTCTTCTCCTTCGTTCAGTTCTATTTTTTATTCCTTTTCTTTATTTTCTTTCATCTCCTCTTCAGTTTATCTTTATCTCCTTCCTTCTTTCCTTTAATTTCTTTACCATCATTTTTAGTCATTTTATCCTTTTAAATTATACTTCTTCGGCTACCTTCTCCTCCCCCACCTCTTCCTCTTCTTCGTTATCGTCGTTTCAGACCTATTTTTCTTCCTTTCCGTTTCTTTATCTTCTTTCTCGTTTCTCTTTTTCGTTTTCTTCCATTTCTTTTCCTTCTTCGTTTTGGAGACTTTTTATCAATTTAAAGTATACTACTTCTCTTCTTCTTCTTCTTCTTCTTCTTCTTCTTCTTCTTCTTCTATTTGTCACCTGCTACCACTATTTTTTGTTTCCTTTTTTTCTCCTACAGATTCCTTTCTTATTTCCGCTTGCCTATTCTTCCCTTCCATCCACTGTCTTTAATGCTGGTTTAGTTGTTTCGTATTAAATGAATGGGAAAAATAAACTCCGTTTAGGGAACAATTAGACCTGAATCAATATGGCTGACAGCATATTCTCCCTAATTCGCTTGTTCCTTCCATCGTCCATCATTTAATTTAGCTAACCTATTCTCCCATTTGCTCACCACATTTCGTCTCCTACCCTTTCTTTGTTGTTCTTTACCCTTTGCTATCTAAGCCAGACCCCCACTTCCAGAAACAGCCGCTATTTCTACCAATGTCGTCTGCTTTCCCTTTCTCAGTTTTCTTGTTTCTGTGACCCATTCTTCTTCGTTTCCTTAACACAGGCCCGCGGCAGTTATTTTCTGTTTTGATGACAATCGGGCCACAATCGTTTTTCGTTTTTCTTCCAATTTTTTTTTCCTCCAGTCGCTATTTTTTTCTATTTGTTTTAGTTTTGTTTCGTTTCGTCAGAATGAGCCTTCATGATTGCTTATTTCTCTTTTTTTATCTACACCCCGCCAGCACCCTCTATCAATCTATCTTTGCCTTTAACTCTCTCATTCTATCTATCTTTTCCTCTGTCTCACTCTTTCGGCTTTCTCGTGATTTAATCGTTACCTTCTCTCTTTCAAATTCACCCCCAATCCAAACTTTCTTAATTATTCTTCCGTTTAAAGTGATTTTCGCTTAATCTAGACTCTGATATATGACATTTTCTGATGATTGAGTTGAGCGAGTAAAGGTTTTCCTGATACACACGTACAGACTCGGAAACCACACGCATACTTATACACATATAATTTTATACATGTATATATATATATATATATATATATATATATGTGTGTGTGTGTGTGTGTGTGTGTGTGTGTGTGTGCGTGTGTGTCTGTGCGTGTGTGTGTGGTCTATTGATTTATCTAGAATATATAATTTAACATAAGTTAAGGCGTACAGAATTTTTGACAATAAAAGTGTTCAACAGCAATCTAGAACAATATTCTATAAAAATGATTAATATTCCCGATATATATATATATATATATATATATATATATATATATATAAAGTGAACATTGAATTCAACTCTTAGAGGCGACAGGCTGTTTCCTGCTAGACGCAATCGTTAGGATACTCGTGGCCTGACGATTGCGTGTAGCATGAAACAGCCTGTCGCTTCTAAGTGCTGACGTCAATGTTCACTTTTATATTTACACAGGGTCTATCTCTGATATTGACCACTTTATCCAATAAATATAGCACACCTTAAAAGTATATTTCTTCATATATATATATATATATATATATATATATATATATATATATATGATTGATGCAAATATAAAATTTAAAAGTTTGCTTTGACAGTGGATATCTTTGTTTCATGTCTGTATAACCACTCTGAAGATGGCTCATGTGAGCTGAAAGCTGAGGACCAACTTAATAAATAAATATCCAAATGTTGGACAAATTTTGTCTTTATTTTCACTAGAAATTAAAGAAAAATTTCGAACGACTCATGATCAGACATAATAGACATTCATTGTCTTTTATATTTAATATGTGTTTAAATAATGATCGACTATCACAAATCACTATATATATATATATATATATATATATATATATATATATATATATATATATATATATATATATATATTTATATTTGTGTATTTAGGCAGCGATCCTTCTTTCAAGCACATTTCATTAAAAACGACTGACAAGGTGCTTTTATTTAGTTTTTTATATAATTTCTCGTGCGATCTAATAAATGTTTTCTTTTCAGAGGATAAATTATATAAAAATTGTCCGAATGTTCTTTTTTTCCGAGCGCTTTCGGCTATACATTTAGCCATTATCAAGGATTATATTTCAACTGTTAGAATTAGAAATAGTTTGTTATGTGTATGTTTTATAAAGTGATTCATTTTTTTGTTTCAAAACACGGTCAAGATATTATGTCCATGTTCAAAGTTAATATTATTAAGTGTTGGTTTGTTTATTTTTATAAGTAAGGCTTCCATTATTTTTAGCCTTTTTTTGCAAGTGGATGATGCTATTATATTAGTGTTGTCGACAAGTATATTCCGAATAGTGTCCGGTAGGTCTCCATGAATATTTAAATGAGATCTAATTGAGCTATTGTCAGAAAGGTGTAGGGTTAATCTGCGTGTTAAACGATTTGTAGTGTGGCCTATATAATTATTTACGAAAGTTGATTCTTGAGGAATACAATTCCTTAATGGACATTTGAATTCGTAAATAATGTTTGCTCTATTTAATTTTGTTCTAGGAGGTGAATTATTATTTTTAACTATAAGGTTACAAGTTTTAAATTTTTTATAATAAATAATTAATCTAATTTTTTTGCTATTATCAACTGGTGCTATGCATTTTTTTTATAATGTTATTCATTCGGCATTCATCCTGTTTATAATTATCGTTCATCTGATTTTTATAAAAAATATTAATATTATTGTTTATGTTTCTATTCTCGCCGTTGCTATTAGTTACTTTATTAGTTTATATATATATATATATATATATATATATATATATATATATATATATATATATATATATATATATATATATATATAGTGCACCAGGTCTCTGTATTCGGCCCTTCAAAAAGTGTGGTTGGTTGTGCACAAAACCTTCATCACTATAATCAACTCTCATGTGCTGGTGTCAGGCTGTCGGTTACTAGGAACTGAGCTGCTTGAACCTCGTACATCGAATTCGACGGGACAGTCGAGTATAATACCATATGGTAATTGGAAATGATAATTCCAAGGAGGAACTATCATGTCTAGCGAACAAGAGTTGATCATCCCTTGTTTCCTTTTTAGGGTATGGTTTACCCGTTTTTTTTCTTCTTCCAAGGCCATAATGTCTTAAATTTTTAGTGATCGGACTAGTCAGTGGCTGTGTCTTTGCATTATGAGGCTACCGAGTTGGCAGTTTTGCTGGCTTCTGCATCCGACTGGTCATTAGAAGCCTGAACTCTTTGGTAGCGCTTAGAGAGACTTCTCTGATCAACAGTTGCATAATATCGGAGTATTGTTAGTGCCATGTCCCCGCATGTATTGCCGGTTAAAAATGCTCGAGGCTACATTATGCTCTGTCTCAGCCATATTCTGTCTCGTTGGTATTGTCACTGACAACAGATAGTGAGAATTATACTGCCCTTTTCCTTTTTCTCCAAATACAACTCTAATAACTGTTGTGGTGTCCTCCCTCTAAAGAATCTATGTTGGACTCTTCCGCCTACTATAAAATTAGTAGGAGAGAATGCCTTGCGGGAACGGTTGCATAGATTGTTTATGCGGGTTCTAAGGGAATATTTTTGGCCGAGCCTACAGGCTCAGAGAACCCACGCTAACCTCGGCCTTGTGCCACATACATCCCTCGTGGGGTGGGGGCTGTTAAATATTAACAGTCGAATAGATTGAACTCTGCCTCAACCGACACACCCTCACTAGTCATGTAATACTCTTCTGTTGTACTTACTGTTTAATATATGATATATCTGCAACGCTTGTTTTGTTATTTCTTTAACTATTTTCTTGGTCACAACAATAACAAATACAATGAAAAGAAATACAATAAAACAAGTAAACAAAAAAAAACACCTGCCCCCTCAACCTTTCCTTCTCGAATGTTCGTGGTACCGCTCCAACTTCAGCAGTATAGAATCTTTTCTCATGGAACGGTCGTCGGGTATTTTTGCACTTTACGAAACCAACTTAAATTGTTTCATTACTTCCAATGAATTCTCTGCTCCAGGCTATCTTCCCCTCTGCCGACTAGATTCCAACATTCACATGCATGGCCTTGGTGTTTACATCCGGGATAATCTTCCAATGGCAAGGCAATTGCAGCTCGAGGCCACAGATAAGTCTTTCATGTGCTTTCTACTTTCCTTATTACACTGTTAGCTATCTCATTTTCCTATATCGCTCCACCCTTCTCAGACATAATCGCTGATATTATTGAAACGGCTCTCTCTCTCTCCCTCCCCCCTCTCTCTCTCTCTCTCTCTCTCTCTCTCCATTTATCTGCGAACATCTGTGTCTTCAATGATTTTAAGGAGCACCACGACATGTGGCTTAAATATTCTAATGTTACTGATGTTGCTCGTATTCAGACATTAAATTTTTCTATTGCCAAATCCCTTATTCAAATCGTGGATTTTCCTACTCAGGCTTCATTATTTTTCATTTCTTACTCCTCTCCTCGCTCTTGTCGAGCCTCGCAACACTGTCTTCTTGGAAACTCGGATCACTCAGTAGAAGTTATCATCTATTAAGCAGGAAGCGCTTATTTATAAAAAACATTTTCTGCTACCAGCAAGCGAATTTGAACTCACTGCGTGAATTTCGAGACGCCACCTGGATTGACATTTTTAATCATCAGAGGTTTCCTTTTGCGTCAAAGCCGGCATGGATGCTTTCATTCCTTATCGGAAATACCAGGTGAAAAACTCAATCTTCTCCGTTGTTCACACCACCATGCTCTGCCGCTATAGCCCAAAGGAAACACTATTTTAGGCTATACCGGCATGACAGCTCCCGTCACAAAAGACGCCTATTCAATGCTGCTCGTAATAAATGTAAACGAGTCCACGAAGCAGCTCAGCCTCTGTTTGCTGAGAGAATGGAGCACCGTATTGCATCTAACAACTTTGGCTCTCGTGATTACTGGCGGTTCTGTAACAGTGTATTAAATAAGAGTAAGTTCTCTATTCCTCCTCTCTTCAATCTATTTGAATATGTAAACTTCTGCTGAATGTTTCGCCCGAAAATTCTTCTTAAATTCTGCACTTGACTCCACTGGAGTATCCCTGCGTAACTGCCAACTTCGAGCTGAGTCTCTGTTTAGTGATATGCATGTAACTCCTTCTATTGTTTCTGCTATCATCTCTAACTTGGATCCCCACAAAGAATGTGGGCCTGATGGTATCCCTTTAAAAGTCATTAAGAAGTGTGCTCCCGAAATGGCTCATGTTCTCTCTAAGCTCTATAATAATTGCCTCGCTGCCTCATGCTTTCGTGCCTGCTGGAATACCTCATCTGTTGTTTCAGTTTTTAAGAACACGGGTGAACTTTCCGACCCTTTCAACTATCGCCCTATTAGCCTTCAACCTCTGTTTGGGAAATTCCCAGAGGTCCTCATCAGTGCGGAATTGGTTCATCATCTCACACCGCAGAGTCTTTTTTTTCAGACAAGCAGTATGTCTTTCGTTTCTCCACGTCAACCACTGATGTAGTGGCGATAATTGCGGTAAGAGTCAACCAGAGAAAAGAGACTTCTTTTGACCTTTTTCTTAAAAGTCACTACGACAACGAATGCAGATTTTATCGCACTTAACAATAACATGTTTGGTTTCGTAATTTACTCCTGAAGATGATCTTAGAAAAGGTCGAAAGTACTTAGGTTAAAAAAAAACTACGACGCCTTCCTTGATGAATTTCATTTTAACATCAGGAGACTGAAAAGAATCAGTATAAAAATAAGTAGACGCAATATGTCTATGTTATTCAATGAAACACAAACATCTCTCTATATATAAGCAGACTGAGATAGATAGATAGATAGATAGATAGATAGATAGATAGATAGATAGATAGATAGATAGATAGATGGGAATTGAGATAGATAGATAGATAGATAGATAGATAGATGTGAATTGAGATCGATGTGAATTGACATAGATAGTAATATATATACATATGAGGTATATACATGTGAATTGAGATAGATAGATAGATATATAGATCTGAATTGAGATAGATAGATAGATAGATCTGAATTGAGATATATGTGAATTGAGATAACTAGCTAACTAGCTAAATAAATAGATATATGTGAGCTGAGATAGACAGATAGATAGATAGATATCTGTCAGCTCGCTTTTTGCGAAAGAGATATTAATTTTCCTAACATTTTTTTTCTCTTGGCATTCCGTGTTGAATCGCCATACTTATTTTCCCGTTTTTCAAATGCCCCTTTCTTTCTGGTTTCTGAGGCGTAAAATCGTTTCTTTATTCCCTTATTTTTTTCCAGCCCACAAGAACCTCAGTTTCTTTACCGCAAATAAACATGAATTAGTCGACCAAAAGCGAATCACTAGTTTTGTTAGATTACAATTCCTTTCAAGTTGAGAAATTGCTAGGAACAGTACATAACATCGGGCGTTAAAAATAGCCACCTTTACGACCATGTACGATGGACTACCAAGAAAGATCGAATTTCAACAGCAAATTTATTCATTTTTTCCCCGAATCTTTCCATTCATTTCACACATCTCTTGATTTTTCTCAACCAATCTAAAAAGACATATGCGTTTCATTCAACACAGAAAATTCGGCAAACATGGATAAACGTGCCCGCAATAAGACGGTTGACTCATAGATAGCGACTCGGATTGAGGAATCGGAGGGCCGAGTTCGAATTCCAGTCGAATCCATTACATTCACCTACGTGCTAACACCCTTGGGAAAGTTATGAATCATCTTTTTCTCCCCCGCCTCAGTTATGGGTAAATATCAGGACAGACCGTTTTTATAGCTTTGGATGGTAACTGGTTTACCGTAGAAAAAAAAGGCAACCTACTACGGGAAAAAATCTGCCTCGTAACGAAAGATATATGATCGCCTAAGGGTGTACCACGCATGGTCCATAACTGAAATATTAAAAGACGGTTTGTCCCATGACACCGCTTTTTTAACTTCAGCGATGTTTATTGTCCCAAAATGCGATGATTTGTATTGGAATAAAAGCCAAATACATAATAAAAATTAATTTAGCCATTCTTTTTTGTCTTTGAGAATTTATAACAAAAGATTAAGCACTGTTCATTTATCAGATTTTTTATTCACTAGAATAATTTTATATTTACAACATTCTAAAAACTAATACAATTAAAATTAATGCAATATTTATCATTTACGAATTTATAAAGAAATAAATATGAAAATCTTTTTATTGATAAATTTATAAACGCTTATTAAATTTTAACATATGTGAACCAATTATAAAGAAATCCTTATTATTTACCATTTTATAAAGTTTGAATCGAATGACGATTAGCCGATGTTTTGCCAACCATTCCAATAAATAACACTGGTCAAAAAAAATTATTGAAATTGTGTCGAGACACCAAACATCTTTTTTTAGCAAAGCTGAATCTGAAGATAATATTTATTTTTCTTATTTTGGTTAGCTACCGTTTTTGCTGTACAAAAATGCCTCATTTTTGGAGAAAAGGCATTTTTTCATTTGTTTTCTGTATATATGATATTGGCCGATGGCAATATTTCTCAAAATTCGTATTTAAACCAACAAATATTGGTCTGCTTATTGAGAATTAGTATTTTTACAATAACAATCAGACCCTAAGTCTTTAAAAATAACACGATTGAATATACCAAGACCAACAAGTATTTTCATCAAATCATTTAATAAACTAACAGCAGAAATAAAACCTTAGTGAACATAAGAACTATGGTAAACATTTTCTCTTTCTTGATTGTCTGTCATGTTCAATGTTACTTAAGTCCCTTTTGATACTCCAGCAGTATCATGTACAATGGAATAGGTGCATTCAATTGGGGTGTCTTTAGTTGGAGTTTCTTTCGAACTGTGAAAACAAAATGCTCTCAATGTGCTTGATTTCCTTCCGTAGTGAAGGGATAAAAGTGATGGGATAAATTTATGAATAGCAAACAAGATTTTAGGCTTTCATTTTTTCGATTCTCACCTTAATTATCAGGTTTACTAAAGTCTATTACTGATAAAATTTTCTCTTTCTTCATTGTCATGTTCAATGTTATTTAAGTCCCTCAATGTTCTTGGTTTCCTTCTGAAATAATGGAATAATTTCATGAATATCAAACAGGAGATTTTAGGCTTTCATTTTTTTATGTCACCTTAATCATCAGATTTACTAAAGTGTATTACTGATAAAGTTTATCAATTAATTTGAATTTTGGCAATAAATTGGAAAAAATTGGTACTTCTATTTTAAAATTTTTGACACAAAAACAATTTTTCTTATAAAATAGTTTATTTCAGGTGGCAGGCATAAATATATATGCCTAAAAGTTGATGGGTGTCTACGACATTTATTAACTAAATTTTGCCCTCGGTCAAGATCGTAAATTGATCTTTTTTCCAAAATGGAACAGTTTCAGCAAAGCAAAAACGGTAGCTAACCATGAAAAACTAAGGTCATTTTCAAATTAGCTAAAAAAATGAGTTTTGTTTCTTGGCACCAAAAATTGTGTTGACAAGGGTAATATAATAATTAATATAATTCTAATAATCTCTTTTTAAGACAATAAAAATTGAGGAGAGACGTTAATTAAAAAAGCGGTGTCATGGGAAAAAACTGTTCTTTTGATACGCTGTCTTATTGTAGCCACGTTTATCCATTTTTGCAGAAAATTCTTTTCTATGGCCACTTAAAAAAATATTTCATATTTAACGTCATAGTTAATTATTGAGAAAAGGCGAACCACAAGCAACTTGTATGCGCACAATAATATTTTTTTTAAAATCATTTTACCCCAAGCAAGGTGATAATGCTACTAAGACGCAAGGGTTTACTGAGAGTGAAAAAATGGGAAGATTTTTTTGAGGAGAAATCTAATACTTTCGACCCAGCCCCTCAACCTCCGACGTCCTACTCTCTGCGTTGAGGTGTCTACTCGGTCTTAACCGAACTTAAGGGAGTGACCGTAGGTCCCCCGACCATCCGTACATCATTCGACCGGTCCACTGATTTAATCCTGCTTCCTGCCCACGTTGTGTTTGGTTTGATCCAGAAAGCAAATGTGATGTCCATCCATTCACGGTGGACTGAAGATGTAGACACGCCTGGAGAATCAGTGCTAAGAAATTTAGAATGCACCAAATATATATATATATATATATATCCGCAGAAAGCCGGACAAACAACTATTCAATGGTTGAATTGTTAATGTCTTTTATATAGCAGAAAAGAATAGTATAGAAAAGAAACGGGTTACAGAAAAGAAAATAATTGACGTAAAACTCATACACTGGATTCTAGACAGAGAGAGGGTTGGTGGTGATTAGTTGTGAAATCGTCTCAAAAAAATATACGACTCTTGCGATGGAGAGATAAAGATTTCTGTGCGCGGCTTAAAGTTCATAGTTGCGTTCCTCCTCGGTGGTAGTATCACTAGCAGTAATCTTCGTGGTAGCAGAAGCATCGGTACTTATATTAACAGTACATGTTAGCGGGTGTTTTGTTCCAATCCCTGACGTCACTTCCAGTCTCCGATATCTCTCCACCCAGCTCGACTGCACTCGACGACAGACGAGCCCCCAAACAACCTTTTGATTATTGTAGCTTGTTCGACGTTTCCAGTGGTAGTAATAATAGTAGCAGTAGCAATCTTAGATTGTTGGAGGAGTAATTCGCTTTTTCGTACTTATATCAACAAAATATGTTAGCTGGCGTTTGGTTCCAATCTCTGACGTCGCTTTCAATCTCCGACCTCTCTCTACCCAGCTCGACTGCACTCGACGGCAGACGAGCCAACCACTCTGTCAACAGATTTCTGTGGGCGTTTATATAGATAAACTTGACCCGCACGCGATTATCTTATGTGCTGCCTTCAACCCAAAATCATGTGAATTTCAAAGGTACTCATAGCCTTAGTAAGCTCTATTTCAAATTTTAACCAATAAAAATTATCTCAATCATCTTCCATTGTCTTCCTAATGACCCAATTCCAAATGGGATAGATCAGATTTCCATCAGTAAACAAAATAGTTCTTATCTAATTTCGCTGTTCAAATCTACTCCAATTTCAATAAAAAATATATATATGTGTGTGTGTGTGTCTGTGTGTGGTTCCCAAACCCTTTCTGTTACAAAAAGGACAATAAAAGAATAGGATCCAGGAAGAGGATGCAATTATGTTTTTGAAGATTGTAGGTGGCAGGGAAGCAAGAAACTGGAAGAGAGTCCCACAGGTGAGAGGTATGAGAAAATAAAGTATTAGAATAGAACTTATGGTTACATGAACGTAATTCAACATCAAAACGATGTGACCTAATTATCAAACTAGTAATGCGTTTACATACATGCGGTCAAGGTACGAAGGAGGAGATACCATTAGAACAATTATATATATATATATTATTTTTCAGGTACATTTTCTGTTTTTAATTAAACGGTATTAATTTAATTTACTGGCCTGAATACAGTTTAATTAAAAACAGAGCATTTACTTCAATAAATTATATCTATAATAATAACTTATTATGTTAGTTCTATCACTGATATTGAGCGCTTTCCACTAAGTAGCGCGCATATAAAAATTACACACACACACACACATGTATATATATATATATATATATATATATATAGATATATATAATGAAATGGATTAAGTCCCACAATTATTCAATATATTTTCTAAATATATTGAATAATTGTGGGACAATGCATTTCCTTATATATATATATATATATATATATATATATATATATTATCAATATATCAATATATATTTATCACACTAAAAGACCACAAGGAAAATTTCAAAACCAACCCTGCATGCAGACTCATAAACCCAGCCAAAAGCGAACTAGGTAAAATAAGTAAAACAATACTAGAAAGAATTAATTCTGAACTTAGGAAGAAGTTAGGAGTAAACCAGTGGAAAAACACAAAAACAACCATTGACTAGTTCAACAGCATAAATAACAAACAAAATTGCCATTTCCTACAATTAGACATAAAAGAATTTTACCCATCCATAACAGAACGTACACTAGATAAGGCCATCAACTTAGCTCAGGAACAAATAATAATAAAACCAAACGAAATCGACATCATTAAGCACTCCCGTAAATCATTATTATTTCACCATGAAGAAGCATGGATAAAGAAAGATGGGATATTTGACACTACAATGGGAAGCTTTGACGGTGCAATGACATGCGAAATCGTAGGTATTTACTTACTACACGAAATAAGCAAAATAATAGATAGAAATGACACAGGGCTCTACAGAGATGACGGTCTCATAATCTTAAGAAACTGCAACAAACAAAAGACAGATAAAACTAGAAAAGCAATAATTAAAATTTTCAAAAATAACGGATTCGAGATAGATATAAAAACTAACCTAAACGAAGTAGATTTTCTAGATGTCACCTTCAACCTAAGAAAAGGCACACACAAACCATACAGAAAACCGAATGATAAACCACAGTACATACATATATACTCCAACCACCCGCCTTCTATAATCAAACAGATACCTAAATCGATTAACCGCAGGCTTTCCGACAATTCTTCCGATGAATCTATATTTAACAAAGCCAAGAAAGACTACGAAACAGCCCTAAAAGATAGCGGATTCCCAGCAACACTCACATACTCACCACAGAACACAAAAAAGAACAACAGAAAAAGAAATATCATATGGTTCAACCCACCGTACAGCAAAAACGTAAAAACAAACATAGGAAAAATATTCTTCAAGCTTTTACACAAACACTTCCCGGAATCAAGCACACTACACAAAATATTCAACAAAAACACAGTAAAAATCAGCTACAGTTGCACCGAGAACATGGCACAAATAATAAAAAAGCACAACAGAAAAATTATTAACAAACCACACGAACAAATTAAACCCACGTGCAACTGCAGAATAAAAAACGAATGTCCCTTAAACGGTAATTGTTTACAAAACAACGTAATCTACCAAGCCACGACAAAATCAGCAGATAATGAAGAAAAAGTATACATAGGAGTAACCGAAGGACCATGGAAACAAAGAAATTATGTACACAAAATGTCTTTCACAAATAGTAAATATGCGAACAGCACAATGCTATCTAAGTATATCTGGGAAATAAAAAACAAAACACACACCACACCAAAAATATCTTGGAAAATAAGGAAAAAATCATCAGCCTACAACAACCTATCAAAAACTTGCAAACTTTGCTTGGAGGAAAAAATAGCTATCATTACCTTCCCAGATCAAAATAAATTATTAACTAAAAGATCCGAGCTAATCTCAAAATGTAGACATGAAAACAAATTTTTACTACGTAACTTAAAATAGAAAAATAAATAAATATATAAACAAACAACAATAAAATAAGCAAAATAAACTACTCCAAACAAATCACAAAACCACACCTGTTAGAATATGCGAAATAAAATCAAAACAAAAGAACGGACGAAAGTTATAACTGTTGTACAAATAAAAATAAAAATAATAAGCAAAACAATTTGACCCAAATAAATAAGCGAACAAGCGATTTCCGGTAAATGGCGGCCATTATAGACTACCAACAATAAGCTATATAAACAAATTTTTACTACGTTAACCAAAAACACCGATCAAAATAAAAGAATAAATAAATAAATATATAAGATAAAAAATAAAAATAAAAATAAAAAAACAAACAAAAAAACAAGCAAAATAATTTGACATAAATAAATAAACAAATAAGCGACTTCCGGTAAAAGTAACCGCCAAAATATACTACCCATAATGCACCACTGACCCTTATATAAACAGCCGAGAAAAATAACAGTACTAGTCGCCTGACGATTGCACTAGCATGAAACAGACTGTCGCCTCTAAGTGCTGACTTCCATGTCCACTTTTATATATATATATATATATATATATATATGTATGTATGTGTGTGTGTGTGTGTGTGTGTGTGTGTAGTTTTTATATGCGTGCTACTTCGTGGAAAGCGCTCAATATCAGTGATAGAACTAACATAATAAGTTGTATGGATAAGAATTTGTGAACCTGAGTTTCACGCTTTTGTGATCATCAGACAAACGCTTTTTCTCATCAGAGTATGTCTGATCAGTTTGTCTGATGATCGCAAATGCGTGAAAGCCATGGTCACAATGTCACATCCATATAACTTACATAGATAGATAGATAGATAGATAGATAGATAGATAGATAGATAGATAGATAGATAGTGTTATGGTCCAGGTTCCTTGTACCACGGTGATGGTTCAAGGTAGAACCAATGAAGAATAACTCGAACACAGGTATGGAATAACACAGATATATTACAAACAGAATATGTACAAAAGAAGTAGAAGTGTTAGTAATAACAATCAGGTTAATTTAGAGAGAACTATGTTATCTCGACCAGTATCACTATTCCAATGTCTTACACTTACAGTAATCGTCTGACGCGACTCTGTCTATGACTGACTGACTCACTCTGTGACTGCAGCTTCCTCTCGAGGAGCAGTATTATGAGGTAGGGAATAGTTCAATACTATTATGGGTAAGTATATAAAACACCCCCTTCCGAAGCTTGTGCGTAGCCGGTGTTTTTAATATCTCTTTTTCTTTAAATCTATTTCCAAAGGTTCCGTAAATTTTCTTTTTCGAGACGATTTTCTTGGTTCTGGCATTTTTTGCGATATTTTTATATCAAACGTATCGAAAATCGTGTCCATTACCTCTTCTTGAGGTGGACCGTTAGCGTCCTGTAACAGTCTTTTCCTTATTTGGTTTACGTGTCTCCTGTGTGAGAATTTTTGTCCCTGAACTATGTAAACCATCTTGCCAATTCTTTTCTCAATTGTGCCTTGCTCCTAGTAAGATGTGTTATTTTTGGAGGCTTTAAAAAAACTTTTTCTCCTGGGAGAAATTTTCTTTTTGGTGCGTAGGACTGTGTTACTTGTTTTCTTTTACTTGGTAGCAATTTATCAAATGCAGATCTGATTTTCTAGCAAACATCACTTCTGCTGACGATAATGTTGATGGTGTAGCATTATTTGGCGTAATTCGATATACCTGAAGAAATTGCTGCAGTGCCTTTTCGGTAGGCACAGCGTAGGCTTTTCGTAGCGCTCTTTTGAGTGTATCAACGAATCTCTCAGCCTGCGCATTTGATCTTGGGTGATGAGGCGTGGATTTTATATGTTTTACTTGATAAATTTCGCAAAACTCTTGGAAATCTGCTGACGTGAATTACGTTCCATTATCTGTGACTAGGCAATCCACTACACCAAACGGAGCGAATAGCCCGTTGAAGGAATTTAATGGTCGTTTCTGAAGTAGGATTTTTGCAACGAAACACCTCCGGCCATTTACTATAGCTATCCACTACGATTAAATAGTAGAAGCCGTCAATTGGTCCTGCATAATCTGCGTGTATTCTTGATCACGGACGATCAGTCTCTGGCTATACCATCAAGTAATATCCTGGTACATATTCTTCCAATATACATAGCATGGCATTAGCGAATTCATTCTATTTTTACCAGGATGGCCCCTATGGAAATCCTTTAAGATCTGCTTTTGTAATGTTTTGGGAATTACAACCCTTTCGTTGTAAAGTAACACATTGTCGCATAGAGAAAAGCTGTCCAAAATTTGCTCATTTTTTCTGCTATCTTTTCTTTTGTATCATTAATAAATTCGTTGTTTTTGGCTTCATTTTTTATGTCTTGCAATGTGACTGGGAGGTTTCTAACTGTACAACATAGTACTGTTCTGATATCTTCTTCATTTCTTAAGGCAGCGATTACCGTATTTTCCAATGACTCTGTCTTTGTTGGTATAAGTTTCGACAGACCATCCGCATGCCCGATCTTTTTCGTTGGTAAATATTCCAATTTGAAATTAGAGTTCAGAAGAATTGTTCCCCATCTAAGTAACCTATTTGCAGTGTAAACCGGTAGACTTTTTTTCGAACCGAAAATTGTTAGTAACGGTTTGTAATCCGTCTACAGAGTAAATTGTCTACCATAGATTCACCTATGAAACCTCGTGACTGCGAAGATAATTCCTAGAGCTTCTTTCTCTATTTGTGAATAATTTTTCTCCGCTGGTAACAAGGTTCGAGAACCATGTGCGATGGGTTTATTGTCCCATCTGGCATTTCATGTAATATACACGCTCCGACTCCGTAGGCGCTAGCGTCACTTGCTACAATAATTTCTAGTTTGGGATCGTAATGTGCCAAAAATAAATCTGAAGTTAACATTTTGATTATTTCGTCAAATGCTTTTTGGCATTGATCTGTCCACTGCCAAACTTTTTTCTTTCTTTAGCAGCTCGTTCAGTGGTGCGCGAAGTTTATGCATTTGAGGTATGGATTCTTGGTAGTAACTTACTAATCCTAGAAAACTTTGTAGTTCTACTATGTTTTTAGGAACTGGCATTTTTTTTAATTGCTGTTGACCTTTCAGGGTCTGGTCGTCTACCTTCTTGATCTATTATATGACCAAGGTATTTAATTTCCTTCATGAAAAAATCGCACTTATTTTACTTTGAATCCATAGCTTTGTATTCTTTTAAATACTTCCTGTACATGTTCCTTGTGTTGTTCAACGCTTTCGCTATTAATCAATACGTCATCCAGGTATGCAATCGTGTACTCTAGTCCGGCAAGCATCGTATCCATTGTCTGTTGGAATATAGCCGGCGCGACCTTAATTCCAAAAGGTAATCTTTGGTATCTGTACAATCCTTTGTGTGTGTTTATGCACAGTAGTTTTGAACTTTCTTCATCGACTGGAATTTTCAGGTACGAATCACTTAAATCAATTTTTGAAAAACAATTTCCGCCATTTAATTTAGTGAATACTTCTTCTGGACTGGGTAGAGGATAGTGGTAGTCCTTTATTGCTGTGTTCAAACCTGTAGAAAAAATTAGTGCAAACTCTAATTTCGCCTGATTTCTTTTTGACGTAGACCGTCGGTGCGGCCCATTTACTTTATTCTACTTTTGTCAATATGCCAGTGTTTTCGAGTCTGGTTAATTCTTGATCGATTTTTTGAATTGACGCAAACGGTACGCTCCTTTTTTTCTTGAAAATAGGCTGAACGTTTTCCTTAATTTCGATATTAGCTGCCACTTTCTTACATCTTCCTAGGCCTGCTGAAAATACTTCGGGGAAACTTGTTTTTAGTTTTTCTTTTAATTTGTCTGCCTCGGTTGCTAAGCTTTTTACATTTTGGCAGTACGTACTTATAGGTAGATCCCACAGTTCGATTTTTTGCATCTATTCCGTTCCGAATAGGTTTTCGGTATTTCTTAAGACGTACATTTTTAGGTTTTTCGTCATTCCATTAAATGTTACGTTTGTAATTACTTCACCCTCGAATTCTATCTTTCTCCCCGTAACTGATCTGGCAATTTTATCCGTTTTAACATGGCAGGTATGCTCAGTTTTCTCCATGTTTGAAGGTTTATAACTGTTAAGTCTGAGCCAGAATCCAGCTGTAGCCTAACTTTTCTGTTTTGCATTTCAACTTGTACGTATTTTCTTATGTTAGTCTCATCTGCTTGGTCAGTCCTCGTAATTCTTATTCTGCTTTTGTTTTCTCTTCTATACCAACAGTGAGAACTTTTGTGGCCTATTTTTTTAAATGATAGACAAGTTTTAAAACGATAAGTACAGTCTTTAAACCAATGCCAAGTCCCACAGCAATAGCATGGACTGTGTGTTAATTTTTTTTTATATTGATTTTTAGAGTTAGAAAATTTTGTTTTACCTGTTCTTGAGTAGGAAAAATCGGTTTGGTTTGTTTGTGAGGGGGGAAAGTTGGTTTGTCTTCGTACTTTATGTATGTGCGCTATGCCAGATTCTTCTATGTCTTTTGAGTCTTTCTACACACTGATGCATCTCTGTCAGTCTTTGGCTAGTTTTTGAAGTGTCAAATCAGTTTCACCCTCCAATTTAGTAAGGATTCTGCGTCTCATTTCCGCGTCTTTGGTTGAGACCAGGCCTTGGGCGTAAATTAAGCATTTGAAATTGTCCGCGCTGAGTTCTGATAATTTGAAGTCGTCAAAAGTTATGTAATCTTCGTTGTCCTTTTTTGTAAGGTTCATGCATTTCCATCTTTTGTGGAATAGTGAAGTATTATGGTTGAAAAGTTGTGTTAGCATTTTAATGGCTTCTTTGAACGTTAATTCACTTGTTTTTCTTGGAAGGATATAATCTACAAATTTGGTATATTCACATGCGCCTAATTTTCTTAGCAATAGACGTACTTTACGCGCTTCTGACCAATCTTTGCAGTCAAATTCATATAGATCTTCGTACCTTCGGAAGTAGTTTGCAAAAGTTTTAGCTTCGTCGGGTGCGTGCTTGAAATCTTCGATAGTACTCCAAATAACGTCTTGTGAGGTAACAGTTTCGTTCTCGGATTTTTGCTCCTTATTTGACATTACACGAAGCAATAATTCTTGCACTTCCGATTATTTCTGTTCGTTTTTTTGCTGCTGTTGAAATAGGATTTTGATAAGTTCCACAATGGTTGACTTGAGAGCTTCCATGTTGGCGTAATTTTGTGTAACCTGATATTCCTTAACCTGTGTACGTAAAAAAAAATTCCTTTGTTGCCAGTAATTTTGATATCCAAAAAGAATATTATTTTCTTTTCTTTTTCTTTTTTCTTTTTTTATGTGTCCGCGCAGAACTTGTTTATATATACTATTTAAAAAGTTACTATTAATACCTTAGTTTATTTTTCGATATCACCCTATCATTTCCCAACTTCCATCGATAGTGGAAATAATCGATTTTTTCATGCTTCTACGGCAGTTTTCATGTAGTTTGCGGCCATTTTCTACTGGCGTGAGTGACGGCCTATAGCTGGCTGCCACGAATAGGCAGGAAGATTCTATTGGCCAGCGTGAGAGCCAACAGCTGACTGACACGAATGTCAACTAGCATCCTAGCATGCAAAAAAAATCGATAGCTGCATTCGTCACAAGTGGGAAAATTTAAATCTGCCTGGCATTTTACTCCAATTGGCTCATTCGCTTGCTTAAACTCAACGTTGATTTTGATTCCGCAGAACTGGGTTGGGTGTGAACATGTATTTGTTGTTAACATTCTTTTTTCATTCGTTTTTTTTCAGTTACGAGTCCTTTTTTAAAGCTGATCGTTTTATGTTCATTTTCTTTAGTTCTTTTTTCGTAACAGATTTAATGTTTAGTAAAGAGCTTAGAAAAAATTCGCAGTGTGAGATAGGCAAGAAGTAAGGCATGTAGCAACATCAGCACGGCAAAGGGCACTCCTTTAAAGGCAAGGAAGGGCAAACATATTTTAAGTCAAGTGATAGCGATTGCTGTATGAGTCGCACGATTTTTGAATCAAGCACGGGCAACGCCGGGCCATGCTGCTAGTTTTATATATATATATATATATACAAGTTTCATTAAAAATGTCTATGTAATAATATTTCCATTATTTTTAGCCTTTATTTACGCGTAGATAATAAAAAGAAAAAGACAACATCCAATAATATCCCAACTATGAACACGGTCACAACGTGCTGACCGTATTTGGAAAATAAAACATTCCAATAATTCTAGATACATGCATAAAACAATGTTTACGTTCAAATGAAAATAAAAATATTGACATTCTTGATAATGGCTAAAAGTATGGCTGAAATCGCTCGGACATACAGAAAATTCGGACAGTTCGTGTGTAATTTACGTCTAACAAAGAAGAAAATTATAAGAACACAAAAAAATTAAAGAAAAACTTAACACTTAGAAGCGACAGTCTGTTTCATGCTAGACGCAATCGTCAGGCCGCTGACTGCGTCTAGCTTGAAACAGCCTGTCGCCTCTAAGTGTTGATTTCAATGTTCACTTTTATATTTACAGACGCTCTATCTTTTTTGTATGAATGATTCATGTAATGCAAATTGAACTGCACCACATACTTGATATATATATATATATATATATATATATATATATATATATATATATATATATATATATGTATGTATGTATATGGACTGATGATTGCGTTTAAGCATGAAACAGACTGTCGACGCTGGGTTTTGAAATCAATATACACTTTTATATTTATATACGTTCTATCCCTTATATCGAGGGCTTTAAATCATAAATATAACATACCTTAAAATTATATATATATATATATATATATATATATATATA
The DNA here is from genome assembly GCA_964036315.1 of Acanthosepion esculentum. Classification (NCBI taxonomy): domain Eukaryota; kingdom Metazoa; phylum Mollusca; class Cephalopoda; order Sepiida; family Sepiidae; genus Acanthosepion; species Acanthosepion esculentum. The sequence goes on along the minus strand of OZ038490.1, from coordinate 11,357,120 downwards.
TATATATATATATATATATATATATATATATGTCAACCAGGCAACATGTAAAATAACAGCTATCACCGTGTTAAAAATGCATTTCTGCCATATTCTATACTTAAAGTAATATTTATTTTAAATCAGATTAATTAAACTTTAAACAAGCTACTATTCCTCAAATAAAGTTTTGGAAAAGCATATTTTATTTAAAAATTTTTTTTAATAAATAGAATTACATTGCGATGAAAGGTGTCTAAAAATGGCGCTAAAATTAGAAATTTTAGTAATTTCAAAACGAAAATGACTTCCAGTCAATTTAAATTAGTTTTGAAATAGAGTATTTCGCTTATTGGAAATATTAAATTTAATCTTGAAATTGAAACTTAAATAAAACCTTCAAGAAAGAATTTCCACTTTTTAAATTCATTTTAAACCTTAGGTATCGTTTTGTTTCGTTTTTTTTTTAAGTACCTCAATAAAAGTTATTAAAAAAAGATTAGAGTTTCTAAATCATGAAAAAAAATTAAAATCGCCTCAAAATATCGATCCATTTTCTGTCGATCTAATCAGAGATTTTAATTTACCATTACGACCTTCGGAATTCATTTTTATCAGTCAACAGTAGTGGTAGTCGTGGTAACTGGGAGGTTTGACAATCAATTCCGCAAGAGAGGATGTGTAATTAAATGGAAACATCCCAATTACATGACACTGCTGTCAATTCCACGTATTGACCAACACTAATATATATCCGGGTACACTTACTAGAAGCACCTGGCCAAAAATGGTTAAAACCGTTGGCTTGTGACCCCCCAGTTCAGTGTTTGATTGACAGAACGCACCTCAGTAGAAACGGAACAAAAAGATGAATTCAGAGGAGGGCGGGTATTTAATTCACTGTCACGGGTGCCGACAACTCGATCGGTTAGTGAGGTTTGGTAACACGGCTTCGTTTTGCCGTAGAGAAGTGATGTCTATCTGTTTCTTTTTTACCTCCATTCTTTCTCTCGCTTTCTTTACATAAATACACTAACACACACACATATCTATCTGTCTATCTATCTATCTATCTATCTATCTATCTATCTATCTATCTACTCTGTGTGTGTGTGTGTGCGTGCGCGTTTGTGAATGTACATGCATAGCGATTAACACTGTGATAGTGACCAGGCAGTATTTATTCCTACTTTTACACTATCTATACAAATAATCTATAAATGGACGGTTTCCGAGACTGAGAATTTTCCCTAATAAATTTAGTGATTTAATACACACACACACACACGCACACACACACAAACATATATATATATATATATATATATATATATATATGTGTGTATATATTACACTACCTGCACATCCAAGCTTACATTACCTGGTATTTCCAAGCAACGACCTACCTAGGTACTGACCAAGATCGACGTTGCTTAACTTCCGAGATTGTACAGGAACTGGTGTTTGAACATGATGTAGCTGTAAGCTAACAAGAAATTATGGAGAGCCATGATCGTCAACGTCCTGAAGGGACACGGGAAGAAGAAGAGGAGAAATGGCAAATGGAAGTGGAAATGAAAGAAGAAGAAGAAGAAGAAGAAGAAGAAGAAGAAGAAGAAGAAGAAGAAGAAGAAGAAGAAGAAGACGAAGAAGAAGATTTATCTTTTTAAAATATTTATAAAGAAAGTGTAATAGTTATTGTATCGTTAGTCATTTGACGATTCAACTGTCAAAAAGTTTTCCAGTTGTATGTGTGTCGGTGTTTTCCTTCTTTTCTGTATATAAATTTATAATTCACGATTTTTGTTTTTGAAGAATGTCTATATACGCGCATATCAGCAGTAACAAAATGAATAATCGGTCAAGTGGTGAAACGTGCCAAATTTATGGAAAGCAATAGACTCTCAACCGGGTATAAAAAATAAGAACTTCTAAACTGCTAATTTTATTCAAGGATTCAAGAGGGAAAAGACTACGTTTTTGCAATGATCTGATCCATTTTTTAACAATAACAGTGTTAGAACCTAAAGTGTCCCTTTTAGAGGGGGGCTCTAATTGGTAAAAATTTGTCAATTCAAATTGCGTAGTCTCTGGAGCCTCACTTTGCACAAAAAAACAACAACAACTTCATTACCTTCAATATCTGTCTGTGTCTCTGAGATGAGGTATTATGATTATTTACATGATTTACATTATTCGGACTGTTATCATCTTCTTTGCCATATTCAAAACATTTCGCACGTTGTACGCTCCAGCCTTCTTCAGGTGATTGGAATTTCGAACCGCTCTTTATTTCGTCCAAATATTCTGTCTGCTCTTTCACAGCCCCGAGAAGAAGGGAAGCAATAAAGGAAAGCATCAATATTCCAATGTGTGACAAACCTGCATTTTTATGATGGAAATGAGCGTTTCGGCCGTTGTACGATCCGGCCTTCTTCAGGTGATTGAAATTTCAAATCGAACCCTTTATTTTGTCTACCGGGGTAGATTGTTCTAGTTCCACGTGCCATGCCTCTTCCGGATGTCTCAGTTATTTACCTTTAACTCAACTCTCCAAGGACACATGGGCCAGTGGATAAAGACGTTGCTTATATCCAGTGACTAGACCCAAAGAGTTGTGAGTTCATTACCAGGCCACAGTGAACCAAAACTTGGAGAGTTGAATTAAAGGGAAAGTTGTCTTTACTTGATTTGTCCCTGACCTCCTCTTCTAGCTCTTGTCGGGCATCGCATCTCTGGCATCATGACAATTCAAATCACCTATGCACAACTCTTATTTCTGTTACCAGCGTACTGATTGGGATTCATTTCCGGACTTTCTTCGTGACGCTGATCTGAATAGGAATTATTATATTGAATCAATTGCTAGGTCTGCTTCTAAAAAAAGATGGTTCCCTTCGTTGTGCTGGACAGGTTTTTCTCTCCAGAATCTATCTTACACATTTATCTACCATTCATCCTTGCTTTGAATCTGTCACATTTGGTCTGGAAGCTTCTGATATGTATTTAGAGATTCATGATAAAATCCATTGAATAATCTGCAATGTCATCTCGGCTACAGGCACTTTTCCACCGCCTTAACGTAACTTCCCTCTGTCTTTTCTATAAATATTTTCATGGTAATTTTGCTGATGAGCGGTCTTCTTTGGTACCCTGACAACATTAATAATTTCACTGTTGAAATTGCTAAATGCAACTGTACACGCTATTCTTGTTTGTTAATAATTTCACCCAAAATAAGGTAAGAAAGCTACTAAGATGCAAGGGGTTATTAAGTGTGAAAGAAGCACACTGGACAATAGAAGGACAGAATGCAAAGAGACTGAAAATGACAGTTGACATTACACTTAAATTTTTGAAGATTGTAGTTGTCATGAAAGAGAGTAAACGGAAGAGAGTTCCACAAACGAGAAGTAGGAGAGGAGAAACTATTAGCATAGAACTTACGGTTACATCTAGCCATTTCAACAGTGTAATTATTAGACCTAACTGCCAATCTAGTAGGCGCTTAAATTCGTAAAGTCTAGGTATCGAATTTATTAAGAAATGCTGCTTTGTATTTAGAGAGTCTTGATAAAATCCAAAGAACCTGCAATTTTATCCGCTTTGACCTAGCATCGCGGTCTCAGTAGACTTCCCACCGCCGTAACGGCAAATAGGATGTAATGCTTACTCTGCAAAAGTTCCAATTCTATAGATTAAACTGTATAACTCTTTGGTACCTAGACTTTAGGAATTTAAGCTTACCCCAATATTGGTGGCAACATCTCATCCACTTACAGTTGAAATGGCTCGATACAACGTTCTATGTTAATAATGTTTCTATCGCACTTCTCGCTTGTGGAATTCCCTGCAAGCTTCTTGCTTTCCAGTCAAGTCTGATCTTTAAAAATTGAAAAGAACATCATCTCACCGAGAAAAAAATAATAGAAAAGGAAAAGCCGGCACTCACTAACATTAAATATCAACACGGCTGACCGTGTTTGGAAAATAAATTATTTCTAAAATATGAGATACATACGTAAAAAACAAACACATTCAGTTAAAAATGAAATTAAAATAAAAATCGTCCGAGATAATGGCTAAAAGTATAACGGAAAGCGCTCGGAATTACAGAACATTTGGACAGTTTCTACACCCGCTGTGTCCAGAAAAGAAAACACTTGTTTGGACAGAAGAAAAATTAAATAAAAAGCGTAATCGTAGTACCTTGTCTGTCGTCTTTAATGAAACATGTATAAATGACGGATTGCTACCTAAATACACAATACATGCGCACACACACACACACACACACACACACACACACACATATATATATATATATATATATATATATATATAATGGACTCTCCTGTCGGTTTCGACGTATGAGGATCTGACAGCTTAATTGATTCAGTTATGAAATTTTGTGCGATAATCTTAAGTGGCACTTAAGACCCGCTAGTGATTTACAAAGGAGGCCACATATGGAGCAAGTGTGAGGATTGTGAGATGAGATCACTGTTGGATTGGCTGACCTTTTAGATCTTGCTCTCGCTTCTTGAAGATGATTCAGATAAGCAGATTGAAAACTGCTGACTCCACTAAAAGACGTTGATCTCCATTCTACCCACTCCAAGGCTAAGCGCTCAAGGGTGTTATGAGGTATATTGACTGCTGAAACATTGCTCTTCAGCTTGTCTTTGTATCTTAGCCATGGGCGTTCTACATTCCTGGAGCCCTGATCTAACTGGATGTATATTAGAATTTTAGGTATCCTGTCATCAGACATTCTCAAGACATGACCAGTCCACCGTAACTGAGACTGTATGAGAAAAGTCTCGATTCCTCCAATATTACACCTGTTAAACAGGTCTACGTTAGATGTCCTATATTGAAGGTTAACTCCACAGATTGCACGCAGACAGCTTTCATATATATATATATATATATATATATATATATATATATATATATATATATATATATATTATTTATTTGAATATTACAACATAAATATGTTATAAAATCACGACAAAAGTAGCCATTTTGTTTCAACACTTCTAGTGTCTTTTCAAGTGACGATATGTTTTCTGTTTATGCGTTATTTTTATAGATACAATTTATTTAAGTAAATTCGCTATTTTAAATCCATTAGATCTATAAAAATAACATATAAGCAGATAATATATTAAATAATGGTCGGAATTAATACATTTCATTATATATATATATATATATATATATATATATATATATATATATATATATATATATATATATATTATATCGAATTTTTGCAGATTGCTTCTGTTCGTGCAGGGGTCAGATAGTTAACTTACAGTTATTCTATATAACTCAGAGACTCGAAAACGGTGAATAATTCTCTATTAAAAGACGTTAATTTCGGATATGAATTTATTTTAAATTTGTTCTTTCTTAAAGACTTTATTTAATGACGTAATCTAATTTGAAATCGTGTTTCTGTATATTACATAATATTTATATCATCGAAGTTTTTTTCCCGTTATGGATAGGAACGTGTGTAAAAACAAAAACAAAAAAACAAAATTTAACTAATTTGTTAAAATACTGAAGAGATCTAAGTGCTTATGTTTTATTGGAGATTAGATACTAATTTTACTAAATATATGTTTTCGTTATATTTTTTTATTATCGTAATATTCAGAATAATGGACAACTATATTTTTATATATTATATATGGAGGAGCGAAATCAGTTTTCAAAGTCCAGATTGTACAAATCGCTGGTAGTCTCCATTTTCCTATATGGATATGAAACGTGGACACTGTTGGCAGATACGGAGGGAAGGATCCAAGCGTCTGAGGACAAATGCATGAGAAAACTCCTGGGCGTTTTTTTATTGGGAACAAAAATCAATGAGTTTGTTCGGAAAAGGGTTGAAAGTTTTATGGGACACCAGGAACTTCTCGCCACTGTCAAACGGAGAAAATAGGCGTGGTTTGGACACATTACAAGGCACGACATGCAAGGCACCGTTGAAGGTGAACGTAGGAGAGGGCGCTAACGATAAACTGGTTGGACAATGTCAAAAAAATGGACAGGTATGACTGTACCAGAATTTCTGATGGCTGCCGTAGATAGACCTCCGTGGAAGAGATTCAGTGCGGATATCTATAATGGCAAGGTATGGGTAATTAATTGTAGAATTACATTGAAAATCAGAAAGAAAGTCATTGCCAGTGGCTAAGAATTAATGCAGGTATTATTAAGAAATGGGGTTATTATATGTACACTAGGGTGCAAAACCATTGGCCCACCTTGGTAAATTAATTACTTTTTGTTAATTTTACCTCAGAATCGGGAGGAGTATGATTTTTTTTTCAGTACATTTTATGATCTTTGAAGGCCAGAAAACAAGTGAGAGATCAGTGTTGAGGATTTAATGCAAGCATTATTGACAGAATATATATATATATATATATATATATATATATATATATATATATATATATACATATATATATATATATATATATACGGTAAAAGCATTGTTAATAGATTTACTATTGAAATGCATAGAAAATCCGTAAGAAAATGATTGAAAGTAGTCAGTAATTAATATAAGTTTTACTAACAGATCGTGTTTAATATATCATATGAATAATAGTTCTTCGAAAGAAATGTATTAAAATTGACAAGAGTGTGGAAGAAACAAAATCAGTTTTCAAACAAAGTCCAGACTGTACAAATCGCTTCCGTGTGGCTTCTGCATTCGGATCCGCCCTACGATTACAAAAGTCAAGATGATGATGATGATGATGATGATGATGATGATGATGATGATGATGATGATGAAAGAAAAGCATTGTTACTGGTTAGAAATTAATATAAGCGTAACTAACAGAATGGAATCATTATATCTATAATTGACAAGAATATGGAGGAGCAAAACCAGCTTTCAAACATCCAGACAGTTACAAATCGCTGGTAGTCACCATTCTCCTATATGGATGTGAAACGTGGACACTATTGGCGGAAACAGAGAGAAGGATCCTAGCGTTTGGGAACAAATTCATAATAAACTCCTTGGCATCTTCTAATGGGAACAAAAAAAACAATGGGTTTGTGCGGAAAAGGGTTGAAAGTTTTGTGACTCGCCACCTTCCAACGGATAAAAATGGCGTGGTTTGGACACGCTACAATGTACGACAATCTGTGCAACGTCATCGTGCAAGGCACCATTGAAGGTGGACGTAAGAGAGGACGTCAACGTGAAAACTGACTATACGAGAATTGCTGATGGCTGCCGTTGATAGACCTTTGTGGAGGAGATTTAGTGTGACTTCTGCAGTCGGATCCACCCTACGATTACAAAAGTCAAGGGGATGATGATGATATACGTTATATCAGCGATCTTAGCAAAGACAAGAATAGCACAGTACAGTATACGAGGTAGTAAATAAAACACAAATAGACACACACACATATATATATATATATATAATTCTCAAAATATGTGTGTATGTATGTATGTGTGTGTGTGTATGTATGTATGTGTGTGTATGTATGTGTGTGTATGTATGTATGTGTGTGTATGTATGTATGTATGTGTGTGTATGTATGTGTGTGTATGTATGTATGTATGTGTGTGTATGTATGTATGTGTGTGTGTATGTATGTATATGTGTGTATGTATGTATGTATGTATGTGTGTGTGTATGTATGTGTGTGTATGTATGTGTGTGTATGTATGTATGTGTGTGTGTGCGCGTATGTGTGTGTATGTATGTATGTATGTATGTATGTATGTGTGTGTCTGTGATCAGATGTTGTTTATGCGTTACTACAGAATTTCATCCGATTTCGATGTTTTTTTTTTGTTTTTTGTTTTTTTGGCTTGATAGATAATTCTTCAGTGCCGGTTTTGAGTCCAAATTGTTAGCGACAATGGCTCTCCACTATTTCCTGTCCATTATACCTCTCAGCAACGTTTTACTATTTACTATCTCTTCTTGGATATATATCTTTCATAAAAACTTTAATAGAAATAAATAGTTTAAATTATTACAATAATATTATTTATTATACAATTAAATTTATATAATTAATTATATTAATTATATAAATTGTAAATAATGATTATTAATATTAGAATTAATATAATTATAAATAATAATTAATTATAATTATAATTAATTATAATTATAATTGTAATTAATTATAATTAATTAACATATCTGAAAATAGAACCTGAAAATGTAATCTATATATCTATAATTCTCAAAATGTGTGTGTATCTATGTGTGTGTGTGTGTGTGTGTGTATCTATGTGTGTGTGTGTGTGTGTGTTGTGTGTGTGTGTGTGATCGGATGTTGTTTATGCGTTTCCACAGTTTTCATCCAATTTCGATGAAATTTTTCTTGTTTGATAGATAATTCTTCAGTGCCGGTTTTGAGTCCAAACTGGCTGGAAAAAATTACAACCTTGAAAGTGAAAAATCGAAAAAACTGATTTTTTACACTTTGCGCAAAAATCAAAGACAAAATTTAATGTCTGTCAAACCAGCGTAGAATCAATTTAGAGAGTTGAAATCTAACATAAAAGTTTATTAGAATTATAAAAAAAATATATTATAAATAAAAATTATCGTATATTAATATTATGACGGTCCATGGAAGAGGTTCCTTCCTTACAAGATTGAGAACACAAAAACGACCCTTTTCAGGATCACCCCCTCTCCCATTCAAATTGTTACCCCCCCCCCCCATTTGGGGATGTGCCTTAGTTGCACCCAAATGTTGTTACTAATATTGATTTTCGGGTGGGCTGACTTTAAACTTAAAATGCTCCAACTGAACTGCAAAAATTCCCATTAATGAAACACCCGGTCTAGGATATATATATATATATATATATATATATATATATAGAGAGAGAGAGAGAGAGAGAGAGAGAGAGACTCTAGCATAAAAGAAGAAAAACGAAAATCATATCTCAACTACCCACACGTGTTAACGTTAAAATAACGATTACGAATACCATCAGGGTCGTAGGGGCACCACATGTACTGCAGCGGTGTTTCATGGCCAAGATAGCCTGACGGAGCCGAACCCTCTCCGGGACAGTTTAAAATGCTTTAATTCATAAACTGTCTCAAGGGTATTAGCACGTAAGTGAATGTAATGGATCCGACTGTAATTCGAACCCTGTTCTCCGATACCTCAATCAAAGCTGCTATCCATTATTTCACCGTGCCTCCAAAGCTAAAGCAGCTCGGAGAAAATGTTTCTAAAGTTTATTGTTAAACATTTCGCCAATTCACCAGAGTTGAAGAAGTATTTCAACAGAAGCCATTTGAATATTTCGTCCCTACCATTTCACTGTCGAAACAGTTAAATGTAACCGATTGTCCTACTTCAACAGCTTCTTCTCACGCAATTCCCGACAGTGGAACTCCCTTCCTCTTGCTTTCCTGGTAGCTATAATCTTCAGATATTCAAATTTAATGTCAATCGACATCTGAGGCCTTGATATTGATCCCCATCTTTCTCTATATCCTTTCCTCTATCACCCCTCTTTACTCTTGCTCTCATCCTCTGTAACCCCTTGCGTGCTAGTGGTACTCCCGCTTTGCTTGGGGTGAAATGCTTAAAAAAATAAAAATAATAATGACATGCAAGTTATCGCGGCACAAATGGCGATTAAGAATTCCTGTGTTTTGAACGTATTCCGTCCAATTTGAAATATAACGACATTTTAAATGTGCTCCTGAGAATTTTCTTCACCTTATTTTTTTATTATTGTTTATAACGGTCATAAATGCACTACTGATATACTTCTGATGATGACTAGCGGTTAGTCGAAAGCTCGCGCACGTTAATGATGTTAATATTGGAAATTTCGTACATCTGCATTAGACTGTTTTGCAAAGTTTCTAAAAAAATGATTATTTAGAAAAAGAAATATGGCTAAACTTAATACACATAAAATGTCTATACCTTTTCACTTATTGCTTTTTACACTTCTTTTTTTTTATTTCTCGAATTCTTTTCTGATCATACTTGCATGTGGTCAAAAGGCCGTCGTATTATTTGTGTTATCGATATTATTTTTGCTGTTTTTTGTCTCTCGAGCTTTTTGAATCGGCTTTTTCTACACACACACACACACATATATCTATCTATCTATCTATCTATCTATCTATATATATATATATATATATATATATATATATATATATGGACACTGAAGTCAACACCCAGCAGATACAGTCTGTTTCATGCAACAGTGCCGCTGAGTGTTGACTTCAACGTCCCTTTTACATACGTTTCTAACCCATAAATATAGCATAACTTAAGACTATACTGAGTTTAAGCATACAATAGACTGTCGCCATCTACTGTTGATATCGATGTCGACAATGCTTACATTTCTATACTGTCTCCTGATATTAAGCACTTTTTTTCCCATCAATATAGGATACCTTAAAAGCTATATGTTATCATCTTCCCCTCCCTATCTATCTATCTATCTATCTCTCTCTCTCTCTCTCTCTCTCTCTCTCTATATATATATATATATATATATATATATATATATATATATATATATATATATATATTTGTGTATTTAGGCAGCAATCCTTCTTTCATGCACATTTCATTGAAAACGACAGACAAGGTGCTATAATTTAGTTTTTTATACAATTTCTCATGCGATCTAATAACTTTTTTTCTTTTCGGATGATAAATTATATAAAAACTGTCTGAATGTTAAAATTAGAAATAGTTTGTTGTATGTATGTTTTATAAAATGTTTCATTTTTTTTGTTTCAAAACACGGTCAAGATATTATGTCCATGTTCAAAGCTAATATTATTAAGTGTTGTGTTGTTCGTTATTATTAATAAGGCTTCCATTATTTTTAGTCTTTTTTGCATGTAGATGATGCTATTATATTAGTGTTGTCGACAAGTCTGTTCAGAATAGTGCCCGATAGGTCTCCATGAATATTTAAATGAGATCTAATTGAGCTATTGTCAGAAAGGTGTAGACTTAGTCTGCGTGTCAAACATTTTGTAGTGTGGCCTTTATAATTACAACTACATGCTTATCCAGACGCCAAATGTTCTTTTAAACCGAGCGCTTTCCGCTATACATTTAGCTATTTTCAAGGATTATATTTTAACTGTTAAAATATAAGATATAGTTTGTTGTATGTATGTTTTATAAAATGTTTGCATTTTTTCAAAACACGGTCAAGATATTATGTCCATGTTCAAAATTAATATTATTAAGTGTTGGTTTGTTTGTTTTTATTAATAAGGCTTCCATTATTTTTAGCCTTTTTTGCATGTAGATGATGCTATTATATTAGTGTTGTCAATAAGTATGTTAGGAATAGTGTCCGATAGGTCTCCAAGAATATTTAAATGAGATCTAATTGAGCTATGGTCAGAAAGGTGTAGAGTGAGTCAAATATGTGTCAAATATGTTGTAGTGTCGCCTATATAATTATTTACGAATTTTGATTGATCAGGAATACAATTCCTTAATGGGCATTTAAATTCGTAAAAAATATTTGCCCTATTTAATTTTGTTCTAGGAAGTGAATTATTATTTTTAACTATAAAGTTAGAGGTTTTACATATAAATATATGTATATTACATATATATATATATATATATATATATATATATATATATATATATATATATATATATATATATATATATATCACTCCCTCCACGACACACACGAATGACAATAGTTTTACACAGATCAAAATTTTAAATTTAAGCTTACTTTCATCAATAGTTTCGCCCATCGAAGAATCAGACAGAGATCTGGTTTCTGATGATAATACGATTTCCACTGGAAAATATCCCATCTACAAAAACATCTGTTGGTGAGCAATTCCTATTTTTCTGTTTGTTCCTCGGAAAATTCCGAAAATATCACCTTTTACTCAGTGCTTTATTTCTGTCATATGGTTAATATTTAATAACTGTTTATCGTACTGATAATATTTTTTTTAAATCTATGGTTTTATTTCATAACATTTAAATGTATACCCTTTAAAAATTTTGCTAAGTGTGCCGTGATATTTGTATTTGCTCTTAGGTGTGCCGTTGCTTTAAGAGGATGAGAAACACTGCCCCAGAATAACTAACTAATGACTATTGCCTCTTTTCTGAACTGATGGTCTTAGTTTATATACCAATTCCTAGAGCAAGAGGGTCAGTAGAATTGTCAAGGTTTTAAGGGGAGGAATTGTTGAATAAAAAGAGGACCTCGATGCCGAATTGCAAAAAAAATAAAGAAGAAAACTAAATAAACCTCTTCCGGGGTCGATGTTGCTTAACCTTGGTGATCGGCCCGGGAACCGATGTTTCAACGTGATTTGGCCGTATGACTTATAAGATTTCAGCTGAAACATTGTTAAAAGAACATATAAGGCAAAAAAATCAGTTCCAATGAACGTTTTTGTTCTTAGAGATAGAAAGAGTTTATTACTATAGAACTAGTGTACCGCCCGATATTCTTAAGCCTGTCGCGAAATATTGTCACCAAAAAAAGAAATGAGGGTCTGCTTATCGCACATTCGACCAAACATTGAAGAAATCGGGAAAAAAGCACCACGCACAGATTACACACTAAATAAGTTCCACAAATAGAAACATTGAAATAAAGTAAGTTCATATTTGTGTGTATTTAAAAAAATCTATGGTTTTATTTCATAACATTTAAATGTATACCCTTTAAAAATTTAGCTAAGTGTGCTGTGATATTTTAATTCGCTCCTAGGTGTGCCGTAGCTTAAAAAGGTTGAGAAACACTGCCCCAGAATAACTAACTAACCACTATTAACCTTTACTTCATATAATTGTATTCAACATTCAAGGCAAAAAAAATCAGTTCCAATGAACGTTTTTGTTCTTAGAGATAGAAAGAGTTTATTACTATAGAACTAGTGTACCGCCCGATATTCTTAAGCCTGTCGCGAAATATTGTCACCAAAAAAAGAAATGAGGGTCTGCTTATCGCACATTCGACCAAACATTGAAGAAATCGGGAAAAAAAAACATTATGGTTAATATTTAATAAATGTTTTTCGTACTGACTATATTGGTACCCTTTCGCCTGTCCTTGTTTTATTAATCAATCTATTTTACATATTATAAGCACACATGGACCACTTTTATTAACTACATATATATGTTAAGAAATGGACGAAACCCGACAATTATTTGAATATATTCTCTGTGTACGTTATTTTTATAGATACAAATATTTAAGTAAATGTTATGTTTATAATAAACAGTATTAACAGCATTTACCGACCTGAATGACCGAAAAATCTCCTAGAAAATTTGTCCTCCGACATGAATCGAACCTGTATCGTACACGGAGCCATCATATAGCCTGACGTGCTACACCATTTGTTACAGAGGAAGTATCGCGTTAGAAAGGTGGAATTACTGTTTTGTGAGAAATAAGGGAAAATTTGTAGTTTGATAGTGCCCATGACTGAAAACTCAACAAGCTAAATGATAGACAGTAACGCATGCGTGCAAACGAGACTAGATAGGCTGATATTAAAATGCTGAGATAGATAGATAGATAGATAGATATGAACAGGGACTGTGATAGATAGATAGATAGATAGATAGATAGATAGATAGATAGATAGATAGATAGATAGATATGAATAAACAGCGTAGATATTTAACAGCTACGAGAATCAGTCTGAGCGACAAATTCGACCATAAATAGCTATGAACAGTTAAATAGATATGAACAAGAAAGATGGATGCTATTAAAACGGGTAAATATTTTGATAGTTTCACCAAAATGGTTTGACATATAGATACGACCCATGATAGATATGAACGTGCAGACAGGTTAACAAGATAGATAGATAGATAGATAGATAGATAGATAGATAGATAGATAGATAGATAGATAGATAGATGGTCAAATGACATAGATAGATAGATAGATAGATAGATAGATAGATAGATAGATAGATAGATAGATAGATAGATAGATAGATAGATGGTCAAATGACATAGATAGATAGATAGATAGATAGATAGATAGATAGATAGATAGATAGATAGATAGATAGATAGATGGTCAAATGACATAGATAGATAGATAGATAGATAGATAGATAGATAGATAGATAGATAGATAGATAGATAATGATCACACCAAGGTTCAATGGATAATTGAAAGCCTTTCTTTTCACCTGAGGGAAAGCAAAGAATAGTGGGAGACAGCGATGAAGCTGGGCAAATTACAATCCAATGGAAGACTTATCGTTGACACCTGTGTTTAACAAACGCCAACAATAGGCCCAGCCTTTCCCTTGCCTCTTCAAACTCCTTCTCCAAATTGTCGACCTGTAATGGTTCATTGTTCCAGGAACCTACAGTCCGGTGTCAATGCCGAGGGGAGAAAGAGGGGTATCCAGGCGAGTAACTGAGGGTCGTGTGTTTGCCAACCAAGGCGCACTTGCTATTTGATATATCTCCTTACATAGTATGTTTTTTTCGTAAATCGTTGTTTTGAAGAAAATAGACAAAAACTAGTAAAATTACACATTGAGGATTTCAAAAATATACTGCATAAAAGTAATTCCGAAAAACATGTAATACTTGTATCTTGATGATAATTAGTTAATTTTCGATAGGTCTAAAAGATAGAGAGATAGATATAAACATACTGAGATAGATAGATAGATATATAGATAGATAGATAGATAAATAGATAGATAGATAGATAGATAGAAACAAACTAGGATAGATAGATAGATAGAGAGAGAGAGAGAGAAAGAGAGATGGTTAAATGAGATAGATAGATAGATAGATAGATAGATAGGTAGATAGATAGATAGATTGTCAAATGACGTAGATAGATAGATAGATAGATAGATAGATAGTCAAATGACATAGATAGATAGATAGATATATAGATAGATAGATAGATAGATAGATAGATAGATAGATAGATAGATAGATAGATAGATAGATAGATAGATAGATAGATAGAAACAGACTGGGATAGATAGATAGATAGATAGATAGATAGATAGATAGATAGATAGATAGATAGATAGATAGATAGATAGATAGAAACAGACTGGGATAGATAGATAGATAGATAGATAGATAGATAGGTAGATAGATAGATAGATAGATAGATAGATAGATAGATAGATAGATAGATAGATGGTCAAATGACATAGATAGATAGATAGAGAGAGAGAGAGAATGGTCAAATGACATAGATAGATAGATAGATAGATAGATAGATAGATAGATAGATAGAAACAAACTAGGATAGATAGATAGAGAGAGAGAGAGAGAGAGAAAGAGATGGTTAAATGAGATAGATAGATAGATAGATAGATAGATAGATAGATAGATTGTTAAATGACGTAGATAGATAGATAGATAGATTGTTCTGAACAAACTGTGTGTGTGTGTGTGTGTGTGAGTCTGATTTTGTGCGTGTGCATGTGTGCGTGTGATAAAGTAATGTTTTAAGTAATGCCATATTTATAAGTTAAAGTGGCCAATATCTTGGATTTAGCGTATGTAAATACAATTAAAAGAAAACGGTTAAATCCATAATACATAAGGTAATCCCAAACTAAAATAATTTAAATACTAATTTACATAAAAAAAATCAAGGACCTCGCTTACTCACTTTCGTTCAGAGAGACATTGAATTGTGTCATTACGAGTCCACCATAGTTTGTCTGACTTTTCATCTAATCTGATAAATATTTATGATCGTTCCCAAACTTGAAAATGGTGAAAAACGAATAATATTTTTCCTCTCATGTGTAGACACTTGTTACAAAATAAAATTGTTGTATTTGGCCTGATTAAGATCCTCAGATGACAAAACACCGGCGAAGGTAAGTTTTCCTTTGTCTTTATACATATATATATATATATATATATATATATATATATATATATAAAGACAAAAGTAATATATATATATATTCACAATGTTTCGGCCGTTGTACGCTCCGGCCTTTTTCAGGTGGTTGGATCTCTGAGATGAAATATTATGATTATTTGCATTATTTACATTATTCGAACTGTTATCCTCATCTTCATTGCCATATTCGCAACGTTTCTCCGTTGTACGCTCCGGCCTTCTTCAGGTGATTGGAATCTCGAATCGAACCCTTTATTTTGTCCACCAGGGTAGATTGTCTTAGTTCCACGTGCCATGCCGTTTCCAGATGTCTCAGTTATTTCCCTTTAACTTTTAAGTTTTTGTTTTGGTTCACCACTGCTGTGGCCTGGAATTGAACTCACAACTCTTTGGGTCTAGTCACTGGATCTGATAACGACTTTATCCACTGGGTCACGTGTCCTTGATGACATCTGTGTATGAATTTTTGTGATTTATAAACCTAATGTCTCAGCATCATTTTTTACCAGTGCTCATATTTCAATTCTTCTGTTATTATTATTATTTCATTTTTTTACCAAAGCTTATTTTGCAATTTTTGTTGTTATTCATTGTTTTTCTCTAGCACTCCTTATTAATGATTCCCATATTCTATTCGTTTCTATGCTTGGTCGGCTCATGGGATTTTTGTGGCCTAGCATATGTGCTGAAATCCATGCAGCCGAGGTACCAAGGGACTCACTAGAACAATTACCATGAAAATATTTTGTACAAAAGACAGAGGGAAGCCACGTCACGACGTGAGGAAGCGACTGATGCCGAGATGCCAGGTCAGGACAGATAACATTGCAGACGCTTCTTTGTATTTTGTCGCGAATCTCGAGATATAAAGCCGGAGCAGCAAACCAGATATGATAGCAATATTCAATGCGCGGACGAATGGTAGATTTATAAATATGCAAGATGGATTTTGGCGAGAAAAACCTTTCAAGATCGCAGGAGTCATGGAAACAAGAAACTAGAAGAGAGTTCCACAGACGAGAAGAGCGATAAAAGAACGTATTAGAATAAAACTTGCGGTTACATCGAGCTATTTCAACAGTAAAATGATCTACCCCGGTTTTGAAACGATCATTCTCCTAGACAGAGTGCCAACCAAGGCTAACAAGCTCTGTTTGCTTGTATTCCAAGATATAATAATAATAATATTGCTGAAAATGCCTTTTTTAACAGAAATTGCAGTGAGGTAAGGGAATGCTATGGCAGAGAATGGTATTCGGCTAGTTTTTAAAAAAAATACTTGTCGTCGCCATTGTTTCCTCTCCGCTCTCCTGCCGTATCGCTTTTTGTTATTCTCGACAGATTATCTCATTTGGCTTAAGAACCGAAACATATGTCCTTGCCTATCGCTTCCAGCCACCAAAACGTGACCAGGGTCTCCATGTGAGAAGCCATGGAAAATTATATCCCGTATGGCTCGCGAAGTCGCCAAGCAAAAGGTCAGAGCTATTCGGTCGCTATCGTCTTTTATGCCCCGACCACGATGATGACCATTGCCGCTGACCATTTGGCGGCTAGGTTGCATTTTTACCTTTCCGTTGTCATCTTTCATTTTCTGGCTTCGCTAATGAAAAAAACTAATCTCATCCGCGAATATTGATTGGAATCGGTGCCTACGGGGAGTTGTATGCAGAGTGAAATGAAGAAGGGACACTGATGCTGAGAGAGAAGCAGATTGAAAAAAAAATTATAAATTCTTACCGTATCACGACAGTTAACACGTTCGTTTCAACGGAATAATTTATTAGCGATCCTCAATAGAGATCCGCAATTAATATAGCAAAACTAAAGCGGGTATATTAAAGAAAGCTCTCTGATTCGTTGGAAACAAGTCAGGCTGACAATTAGTATCGTAGTTTAGTTCAAGCCTTGTTTCATTCGACCTCAGTTGAAACAAGAGGGTCTGCAGTCACGCGCTGGAGTTAATTGTAAATTAGCATAGGAAATTTTTGAGTTTTTTTGCAGTGTAAAACACCTTAATTTGGAAATTCTTGCAAAAATCAAATAATAGTGGGATTTTACCGAAATTTGCAGGACTTATTCACAAATCAATGAAATTATTTGAAAGATGATTATTTTTAGAAAATCTTGATAAAAATATTTTTTTATATCTAATGCCTATCTCCCTATTTAATTTTATGAAATTTCGAGAAAGTAAATTTTGACAGGTTTACTATTTATATCAGTTAAAAGCGGAACACATTGGAGAATTTAAATCATCAATTTCTGTTTGTAAAACAAGACTACCATTTACCGAAAATTTTATCTAAATCGTAAACTAAAAATGCAATAAAACTAAGATATTATTAAATTAGAAAAACTTTTAATTTAATTGCTTTTGTGAATAGGATATATTACAATATTGTCTTAAGTAAACAATTTTTTTCGACGAATAATAATTTTTTACAAGAATTGTTTTCAAATTTTTCAAATTTATTTTTAAATCTTTTAAAATTCTGTCTTACGTTGTCCTGTTACAATATTGTTATTAAGTAAAAACTGTAACTGTCTATAACACACATGGTACAGTGGATAAAGGCGTTGGTTAGATCCAGTGACATGGACCCAAAGTGGAGAACTTTCAGAGGGAAGATTAACAGGAGATAACTGATAACTGACATCCATTAAACATGGCACATATAACAGTCTACCCCAGTGAGCGAAATAAAGGGTTCAGTTTGACATTCCAACTACCTGTACAGAAGGCCGGAGCGCACAACGGCCGAAACGTTGTAATAAATATGGCGACAAAGATGAGGACAATAGCCCGAATAAAGTAAAAACTGTATTTACTAATCATATATGAAAAAGATGAGTACAGATCATCAACCACCAGCATTTTGAAAATAATTTTTAGATTTTTTGTGTGTATAAATGTGTCGATTTTTACAAATACGGACGTCCATACAAGACATTATAATAAGTGCGATAACTATAGTAAATTTAAACCAATGTACCTCAATATTCAAGAAAGCATTAGGTTATGGAGAATATTTTTATAACCTTTTAAGATTACTGAATAGTTAATAATTACATAAAAATGCGCTCACATAATATTCCTCAAGTATATTTTACAGATATGTCCACTGCAGAAAGAAATTAGATAAACTTCCGTCTGTCAGACAAGCTGTTAACCTGTCTACAACTTAAATAAACAGCTACCCCACTAATCTCTTTAATCCGTTTCTATCCGCTTTTCTCGTTAATCCGTTTCTCCCCCACGCCTTTTTAATTCCGTTTTACATTCACTTTTAAATTCTTGCTTAAAAATGTATCTCCTCCCCTTTCCAATATCCCGCTCTGCGCTGTAGTCTAACAACCGCCCTTTGTGCCGTGAAACACGCAAAAATCCTTCTTGGGCCGTCGAAAAAAATTCCCCTCCATTTATTCCATCTGCGTTCATGCAATGAACCAATAATTATCCCATTTGCCCTTTGCCCGGGGGGCAGATTTCTGTCATCTTAACATTTGACAATAATGCTGCGTAACTTAGCAATTACCAAAACGCTTGACTGAAAAGAAAATGAGTAAACATTAGTAAGACGATAGAGAGAACTACAGACAGAAATATGTTCAAAGATGGTTAAAAGCGAAATGCATAGCTATGAGGATAATGAAGTAGGAAAAAAAAAGCACTCTCTTCGGCTAATCACGCAAACACCTGCAAGAGTTAACTTCTGTAATTTTGAGTCGAGTTTTTTTTATTATTATGATAATTCCAGGTGTTGTTTCGACTACAGAACATAATTTATTTGTGTTGCATTTGTTGTTCACACGACGTTTCGGTCGTTCCATTCGACGCCCTTCTTCAGATATACGGTGCCTATGAATAAGTTCTTCTGATTTGAATTTTGCTTTATTATTATTATAGGTTTTGTTTCGACTACAGAACATAATTTATTTTTGTTGCATTTGTTGTTCGCACGAACTTACGATCGTTCCATTCGACGCCCTTCTTCTGATATACGGTCCCTATGGAGAAGATCTTCTGTTTTGAATTTTGCTTTATTATTATTCCAGATGTCCTTTCGACTACAGAATATAATTTATTTTTGTTGCATTTGTGGTTCGAACGACGTTTCGGTCGTTCCATTCGACGCCCTTCTTCAGATATACAGTCCTTATGGATAAGACCTTCTGTTTGGAATTTTGCTTTATCATTTTTCCAGGTTTTGTTTCGACTACTGAACGTATTTTATTTTTGTTGCATTTGTTGTTCGCCCGATGTTTCGGTCATTCCATTCGACGCCCTTCTTCAGGTATACGATCCCTATGGGTAAGATTTTCTCTTTTGAATTTTGCGTTATTATTATCCCAGGTGTTGTTTTGACTACTGAAGTTATTTTATTTCATTTTTTTTATTTTTTATTTTATTTTATTTTTGTTAGCTCGTTTTTCTGCCGTTACGTTCTACGACCTTCTTCCCATATACCGTCCCTATGAATGTGATCTTTTGTAATTTCGAGATTAATTTTTATTATTCTACGCGTTATTCGTTCTACTGAATGCATTTTGTTATCGTTGGTCTTGTTGTCACAACGTTTCGATCGGTACATTTTACAGCCTTCTTCAGATATAAAAGTTAAAGATCCTCCACACATGTCTATATATAAATAAACCCTTGAAATTTTATTTTTATTTTTTTTTATGTTATAGAAATTCTCCTTAGCCTTTTTGCTCTTACCACTCGGCCTGGTTGCGAAGCTCTTCATTGGAGTATTCGTCTTAGCACATCGGTTTAAATGACAGATTCTCATGAAAAGTTGGACGTGGGTTCGAATCCTGTTGGAGGGCATATTTTCGTCGCTATGTTTTCATCAAGCCGGTAAACGAAATATGATACTAAAAAATAACATTTAAATTAATAATTAATTAATTTCTTCTATTTACTTACTTTTTATGTTAGTTTTCTCTTCTTCTGCTGCTGCTTCTTCTTCTGTATACAAAATATTGAAAATATCTAACATTGAATTATAAAAGAATATAAAGAGAACCCCACTTAAACAAATCTCTTCTCCTTATTCATTCATTAAAAGGGTGTTACGTCCATTGTTAGCCTTGACATATGACAGCGAGAAAGAAAGTATATAAGTGTATATTTGACGTTTATTTTGAACTGACCAACTTTTGTCTTTCATATATATAGAATTAAACAAGATGCCAAAAAACATTATTCGGAATAATAAAAAAAAGTTTCGCGTTTATACAAACCACTCCCCCATAGCTAACATCCAGGCAGTGGCAATTCAAAAAAGTTGTCACACGATAGGGAAGAAGGATATACATATATATATATATATATATATATATATATATATATATATATATATATATATTTAAAATAATAGGAAAGAAAAATGAGATTAATAATTCAGAGTTCTTTGCATCTATTTTTATTTAAAACAAAACTAAACAAAAAAACGTGCTCGATACAGCCACAGAGCACAATATTGTAATTGTTTTTTTGTTTGTTTTTTATATAAAATCATCGCAACACCGGAATTTCCATGTTTCAAATCTTAAAACTTCAATACAAATTCAAACATAAAAAATTAAACTTAAAATACAAAGTCCCGTTCCATTATCAAGCGATGGTAAGGATATTCTAATAATTTATTTTAAGTTTAATTTTTATGATTGAATTTGAATTGAAGTTTCAGTTTTGAAACATGGAAATTCTGGTGTTGCAATGATTACATTTTTAATAAAACTATCTGTCTCTCTCTCTCTCTTTATATATATATATATATATATATATATATATATATATATAGAGAGAGAGAGAGAGAGAGAGAGAGAGAGAGAGAGGGAGAGAGAGAGGGGGAGAGATACAGGGGGTCCATAAAAAAAAATTATAACTTGATTTGTATTTGCAATAGAAATAATTTGTAAAAAGGATTAGAAAGAAGTAAATCTATAATTTTTAAGGTTTTATTGAAATTTTATTTAAGTTTCCACATGTCCTCCATCATTAGCAATACAAAGGGTAATACGATTTTGCAGTTCACGGAAAACATTTGCCAACTGATTTACAGTAATGCCTGAAATCACATGAGTTATTTTAGTTTTACTTAAAACTAGGTACATTAAACTTTATAACATTTTTTACAGATTATTTCTATCGCAAATACAAATAAAGTTATAAATTTTTTAAAGTGCACATGAACTATGTGGACTCCGTCCAATATATATATATATATATATATATATATATATATATATATATATATATAAGCGGTTTTGTTTACAATTTTTTCAAATTTTCACTATGTATTTATCTCAAAAAATTATATATATATTATTGAGGGGTCTCCCTTTTCACACAAATGGATTCACCCAAGGTATACATATACCACTACCAGTGAATAACCGAACAGTGAAGGAGTCGAGACGGAACGAGAGAAGAGTAGTAGAGTGCAGCAGCAGGCAAGCGTCACAGTTAGCGAGCACGTAGACTCGGTAGGAAGTCATGCTGCGATATTCAATACCAAGACTCTATATATATATTAGTGCTACTAACCCGCATTCCTGCATGTACTAACCCGTATTACCAGTTTGTATTATTACCTTAATTCATTTATTTTCCATATCCATTCCTGGCGTTTGTTATTCTTTAATATCGTATTTCATCCCGGAATCCACAACAAATTGGCGACGAGGAATTCGAACTCACACAGAAAAAAAAACAAACGAATATCTCCTTTGCCGTTTTTACCAGTGTCCACAACAACTTGGGGACAAAAGATTTACGAGCTCTAAAATACGGAAAAGCGAGTTTTTCGTAAGACTTTTATCATAGAGGATTTTTAAAATATTTTAGTAGAACTTGTAAAATACCAAAATGAACAGCAATTACAACTCCAGGAAAGAATGGAAGAAAAATGGCAAAAACGATTATTACAAACGCAGGAACTAATATTAAAAGTAGCGGGTAACAAACAACAAAATATCGAAAAAGAGGCGATTTTTTTCCCAAGACGCAGTGTGGAATACGATAGAAACTTTCAAATACTCTCTAGAAGAGGAAAGAAATTTCGGGGATTATTTTAGACGCCACGAAGTCATCTTTAACATCGATTGTCAAAACTGGACAGAAGCAAAGAAGCTACGTCTGTTGCTCAGAAAACTAGGAACAGAGGAATACACAAAATTTGTGGATTACATTTTGCCAAAAAAGACGAACGAATTAACGTTTGACGAAGCAGTTACATGTCTTACAGAGCTTTTCAGTCCAAAAACGTCACTATTTCACAAGAGGTGGAAATGTCTTAACCTGGTAAAGGGCGAAAATGAGGACTATTCCACGTTTGCCGCAATCGTGAATAAACATTGCGACGACTTCAAGTTGGCAAAATTAACACCGGACAATTTCAAGTGTCTCATCTTTGTTCAAGGGTTAGTCTCAGCAAAAGATAGTGAAATGCGCAAAAGAATGCTTTCAAAACTACAAAATGAACCTGGACTAGCACTACAACAATTATCAGAAGATTGCCAAAAATGCCTGAGTATAAATAAAGACTCGAAGAACATTGAGGAGTCAGGAGTATCACATATACGTAAGTTAAACAAAAGTTTACGTTCTTCACCCTCCCCGGAAAGAAAACAAAAATTCTATAATAAGGGAAAAAGTACAACATATATGGCAAATTATGACGAAAATCGAAGAAAATATAAGCCCCCCCCACCATCTGCATGTTATCGATGTGGAGGACTATACTGGAATAAGGATTGCCGTTTTAAATATAAAAACTGTCTTGTGTGTGGAAAAATGGGGCACAAGGCATCCCAATGTATGAACAGATAAACTACTAGTAGTATAAAAGGTACTAGGATGCATGACGAAGACAATACCAACATAAGGAAATATGTGGAACTTGAAATCTTAAATAAAAAGATAAAATTGCAACTAGACTCGGGTTACGATCTAACGATAATTAACCTACAGACATGGAAAAAGCTTAACAGACCAACCATGTTACATACACAAAAAATTGCTAAGTCGGTGACAGGAAAGCGTATAACATTCGAAGGAGAAATAATCGTAAATGTTAAATTTCACGGGAAAACAAAAAACTCAAGATATACGTAATGAAAGATACAGAAAATCTAGTGGGTACAGACTGTATGCAAAAGTTCGACGTATGGGATTCACCTATCAGCTCGTTTTGTAAGGGTGCAGCCAGAATTGAATTGAAAGAAAATGTCCAGCCAGTATGTAAAAAGAAGCGAAACGCGCCATTTGCTACCACTGATGAAAACAAAGATTTATACAAGGTAGTAAAGGAACTACCTGTGACCTTGCGAGAGATAAGAAAAGAAGCGAAAAAGGATGAATTTATTCATAGGACGAAGGAAAAAATAAATAAAAACTGGTATACAGCTACAGTACTCAAGAGATCATTCAAACAAGAACAGGTCTATTTCAGTAACAATATGGCTTATGAGGAACCAAATACAATAATTAACAGACTAGGAAACATGATGTACACAAAAGGCGAAGACTTTACCCACAGAAAAAATATTGACCAAATACAAAAAAGACGGGTTGAAGAGACAAGCTCGTCACCCGTAGAAAATGACGAGTCGATGGATGGAGGCGATCTTTGAAGTTTTTGAGAGTCAAAGACCACAAGAAGACACAGAAATTGGAAGGACTATCAGGAAGAGAAAATTTAGAGTGCCTCTAATTGTCGACCATAAGAGTAAGGAAAAGATATTAACTCCCCCCCAAAAGGGATTTAAGGAGGGGGTACTGAGGGATCACCCCTTTTCACACAAATGGATTCACCCAAGGTATACATATACTACTACCAGTGAATACGCGAACAGTCAAGGAGTCGAGACGGAACGATGTTAGTCGCTGTCGGACGACTCGGCTAGACGGTCGAACTCTCTGCCTCTGTGCAGAGAGGAACCCGGACGAAGGCAGTCTCGTTCGGGTAGGTTGACCAACCCGATCCCGTTTATACAGGTTCTACGGGCATTTTTTGGCCGAGCCTACGGGCTCGGGAATACCCACGGTAAACTCGGCCTTGTGCTACATCTATCCCTCGTGGTGGTGGGGGGGACAGTAAATACTGTCAAGAAGTCGAGACGGAACGACAGAAGAGTAGTAGAGTTGAGTAGTAGTAGAGTAAGTCACACCCAGAGACGGCGGCAAGCGTCACAGTTAGCGAACACGTAGACTCAGTAAGGGGTCATACCGCGATACTTCAATACCAAGACTGTATATATATATATTAGTGCTACTAACCCGCATTCCTGGATCTACTAACCCGTATTACCAGTTTGTCTCATTACGTTAATACATTTATTTTCCTTATCCATTCCTAGCATTTGTTATTCACTGATATCGGATTTCATCCCGGAATCCACAACATTATATATATATATATAAAACTTTTTCGAGATACTTAAAGATTTCCTCATTTGAAGACACACACACACACACACACACATTTTTTAAAAAGGCGCCGAAAATAAACACTAGAGAGAGGGAGGGGTCATAACGATTTCAAAGATGGCGTTCATTTGCAACACTGGTAATTTCTCCTGTGGCTTCACTTCCTATTATATTGAAAGATAAAATACAAGTTCAAAGGG